>CM061137.1:157064732-157389732 GCA_030789695.1 Scilla litardierei | reverse complement strand
GTGTCATCCATTGTTTAATGATCTTATGGGAAAGCTGACGACGTGTTTTTAACACTTTTTAAGTTTCTTGAGCAAGGAAGAAAACCATGGCATGCCCCACGGGTCTTGTTGAGAATATGAATGAAACTACGATTTCTATTTTGGATTTATTTGAGAGTCTATATTAGAGAGTTTCTATTGCAGTAAATTTTTCCTAAGCTCTAAGATTTTTTTCTTAGGCACCAAGTTTTTGAGACTCTTAAGGCTTCTTTCACAGGTAGTACATATAAAAGGTTTTATCTGTACGTACAATATTAATGAGAACAAATCGAAAATTTCTTTTCCAATTCTAATATGTCTGATATACAAATAAAACCAGTGAACTTAAGAATTTATCGCACCTATTATATTTAGAGGAGGAACTGTAGCAAAAACTCCATGATTAAGCGATAAGCGTGCTCAGGTTGGAGCAGTACTAGGATGGATGTCCATCCGAGAAGTTCTCTATCAGGGCATGATAAATTACACGCCAAAATGGCAAAATTTCCAATGTATTCATGACATATACTTCTTAATGATCCAATGGAAAAGCGTTCAATGTGATTCCAGCACTTCTCGTTTCATGTTTCTTGATTTGACCGATACTCTCATTTCATGGCACTCCTTTGACACATCAAGTCATCAAGCCAGGATGATAACAGCCATTCCATGGAAATTGTTTGGTACTAGAAAATGTAATTCTGCATGCTGTATACCTATGTCAAATTCAAAGTTTCCACCATCAAATCATAATGTCTGCTTAAACATTTGCCTCCCACAGCTCAAAAGAATACTTATGGTTTGACCATGGGAACTCTGGAAGGAGAATAGCCATCACTTCTACCAGACAACTCAACTCTGGATATGAGTCCGGTTGAATCAACGGGCCGGCACTCGAGATGGCTCGTCAGACGAGTGACTAAGACCCACAGAGCCCACAAGAGAAGCCCGATATCGACTCAGTCAAAGCCCACCTGTCAGTCATCCGTTGCACTACCACCAATCGAATGTGGGACTGAAGGCGGACTCAAATAGCGAAAACGTGAGCTACAGTTATTCCTATTAAGGGGGAGAGATCATGGCACCATAATTGATGCCGTTGTCCCCCAACGTCACAAAAGGACCCATGAATATATAAATAGAGGAGGTTTCAACTTCCAAGGTACGAGATCTAATACAACGACTCGACATTCTACATACTTTTGACATTTCTTTCACAAAAGAGCTTGTGACGACAGATCTGAGACGAACCTCCGTGGGTCGATTTCAGCTGCTCCAAGTTCCATCTCTTCCTTAAGTTCTCATTTTAAGTTAAGCATCGAAGGGGATTTGGGTCGGAACCCAGATCCGACACCCTCTTATGCTTCCTTGTAGTGCAGATCTTCCAGTCTAAACCCTACACGAGGGTCGCTTCTGAGCTTCTCAGCCTCGATCGATTGATGTAGAGACCGCTTGAGGGTCGATCGAGCATCGCAAGTCAATCATCATCCATCGACGACACTGGTTCTTCCAACTTAGGGTCCTACTCAACCGGCTGACGAGGCTCCGACTCAGTACGAAGGGTTCACGTCAGCAACACAATTGTTTCGGTCATTTTTGGCCTTAATAGTTTGACGTCGTCTATGGAAAACGTTAACCAGCTCGACATTCCAAAGCAACCAATAAGATATGTCGACTGGACCCAGCAACATCGGACCGAAGTTAGATCCCAAGTAGAAAAAAAAAGTGAACAACATCCTGGTGGAGGATGCTTCAGACTCTACGTCCCCATCAAAGCGACATGTGAAGGCCACCAAAGAACCTAAGGTGACCCAGAAGCAGTTCGACCAATTTGTAGATCGGGTCGACAAGAGTCTCAGCGTGTTGGCAACTCTGGTGCGTCAAAGTATGGGAGATCCACCACTTACAAATGAGCCACCACTGCCTCCAAATTCGACCCTGACACCAAAGAGAGGCATGGTCGTGCTTAGGCATTCGAGAGATCCAAGAATGGATCGACAAGAGAACACTCCAAACAATACAACTCCCACCTCTCACCAATACACGACGAAGGGGGGAATGACTATCGTTCCTTCGGTTTTCTGGGAGGATCCAATCCCTCCAACTATAAGGAGGCGACCCGCAACTTCCTCGATCAGGTAATATACGCGATCCCCCGGGTTACAACTCTCTCTATCTTGCAGGTGGATTTAGGAGGAGAGAGAAAACCCCAAACCGATCCTCAGGAGCTACATACGTGCAAGGCGGGGAATGATGATCCCTACTCATCCAGTCCGCATTTTGGCAAATCCCGTTGAAGGAGAACATCACCTCCGCTTCTCTTTCGAAGTTCAAACTCACTGTCTTACCAGCATATGATAGCAGAGGCGATCCGTGGTCGCACATCCGCAAGTATCTAAATGTGATGGTGCTTCATTGGGCCGATGATCTGTATATCTGCCGAGCTTTCCGCGCTACTGTTTTCAAGAGGGCGGAAGGCTGGTACGACGGATTACCCGACGACTGTATCGGGTCGTTCGACGAATTGGCCGATTTATTCTGCAGGCAATTCGTTGTAGGTCGACGCCTCAAGAGGAAGTTCTCCCACCTCTTTACGTTCAAGCAGTATTATAATGAATCAATCCGAGCCTTCGTCCAGCGATTCAACGACGAAAGGCTCGAAGTAGAGGAGACGCCGGATGTAACTGTCATCGCGGCTTTCACTCAAGTGGTGCGGGACAAACACTTGCGAAGGGCGCTCCACCAGTTTTCACCTAATAGCCTCGCGGAGATGTTCAATATAACAGATCGGTTCATCATCTTCGAAGAAGCGGAGGAACCAACTGAAACTACTGGAAAAGACACCCCTGCTCGCCGTGGAGACACCAGGCGGGAAAGACCAACTCAGGGAACCCATCGCCAGGAATCTCTGGACAAGAGACCGAGAGAGAGAAGCCCTCAGAGCAAGTAGCGCCCAACTCATGCGAGGCCAAGCGCGCCCAAGACGGAGGTCCTCGCTTATGCTACACGAGAAGAACTGGTCCAAGAATCTGCCAAGAAAGGCCAATATGAGAAAATGGACAATCTCAAGTTCTGCAAGTACCACAATGACTATGTGCATGATACCAACGACTGTTGGACGCTCAAGAAGGAGATCGATGCACTGGTCAAGCGCAGGCATTCCAAAAACCCGGTCAGCGATCAACCCAACAAGGAGGGGCCCTCGAAGAAAAAGGGCAAGATGACGAGTTCGCCCGTCACTAAGGTGGTCGACTAACAAAGCTTCTTAAAGGTCGAATAAAAAGCGTGGGACGAAAGCAAACCCCGACGAAATCGGAAATTCTTGTACGCTTTTTTACTTTCTTCAATAAAGCATGTTTTTCATCAAATAAATTTTGCTTCCTTTTCAAAACAACTCTCTTCGATAGAGCATTTATGAATTTTATGAAAAGTGTCCCATCAGACTCCCCACAAAAAGGATCATATCCTTGGAAAAACCTAGATGAGCCAAATTCATATTGATGAAACCCATGTAGACCCTAACGTGTCGTCAACCGTAAGTCGAAGGGGCCACCCCTTCGCCACCGTAACGTCTTCACCCTTAAGTCGGAGGGGCCACCCCTTCGCCATTGAACGACCCTAACTTGTCGTCAGCCATAAGTCAAGGGACCACACATTCACCATTGAACAACCCTAACATGTCGTCAGCTGTAAGTCGAGGGAGCCACCCATTCGCCACTGAACGACCCTAACGGGTCGTCAGCCGTAAGTCGAGGGGCCACCTCTTCGCCACTGAACGACCCTAACATGTCATCAGCCGTAAGGTGAAGGGGCCATCCCTTCGCCACTGAACGACCCTAACGTGTTGTCACCCGTAAGTCGAAGGGCCACCCCTTTCGCCATTGAACGTCCCTAACGTGTCGTCAGCCGTAAACGATCATAACTTGTCGTCAGCCGTAAGTCAAAGGGCCACCCCTTCGCCATTAAACGACTTTAACGTGTCATCAGCTGTAAGTTGAAGGGGCCACCTCCTTTGCCACTGAACGAACCTCTTGCGTCACCAGCCATGAGTCGAGTGTGAACCACTCCCTCGCCATCGAATGAAATGGCATATTTCTAACATGGTTCGACGGCTTAACACTGACCATCTTGAGCAAAGGTCTAACCCGTCGAAAGGGATCACCAGGCATTACGGCCACACGACATGAGCGACGACAAACAAAGAGATATAACGACAAACAAAGAGATACAAGCCAACTCTTCTGGCGCTTTTATTACAAAGTTGTTTTCGTCTATATTTCAATTACCCCTATACATTTGAAAACTATGGCATGGTAAGAGGAGTGTCAAGATTCTGCAACGAGTCGCTAGGCCCTTGGCCTTCCTCAAAGCGCGGTAACATGCTCTTGATCTTCTGGAGCACCAACGCCCACGTCATCACCCGCTGTGATGACGACTTTGCCAGTGGGAGCGGCCTCCACTGTGCCCTGACTCAGATCATCGTCATCGATATCCGGAAACAACACCGGGATCCGGTCCATCTCATCGGAAAGGCCAGTGAATCGATCATTCACTTCCGATCGACATCGTTCATAGCCTTGCGTATTAGCTCGTCGAAATCGGGAAATGAATCTTTGAATTCCTGGACCGCTCTCTTCGCTATGGCCTTGGCGCTGGCCTTCTCCTCCAGCAGAGCTTTCTCCGCCCGCTCACTCAAGTCAAATTGATTGGCTTCTCTCTTACGAGACTCGCGTAGCTCATGCTCGCGCTGTTGAATGTGGTTTAGTCTCAGTTTGCACAGAAGCCCTATTTTGTCCAGCTCAGCCTGAGACTTCTCCACAGCCCTCTTAACAGCCCACAGAGTGACTTCGTGGTTAGCCACTACCGGAGCACGTCGATGCAGCACAGCAGTGGCCACGAGAGCCTGCAAACAAGACGCAATATTCAACATCCATGCTTGCGTCACCTACAATGGAGGCTGGTGCAGTAGTTACCTGGAGATTAGCATGGACGGCCATCGACGCACGCCTCTCATAATCAACCCTCTCCACAATGGCCTTATCCCGTGGTAGGGTCGCGTTTTTGGCAATTTGATAGGCGGTTTCGCACTCCAGAAAGGCAAAATCATCTCTCCTAATTGGAAACTCCATTTGAACGAGTTCCTTCGCAGGACAATTAAATGGAGCCTGTGGAGATCGACTCTTTAGCAAAATGAGTCTGAATTCATCAGGAATGTCTTCAGACTGAGGCACTGGAGGGAACAAGCCTCCCCAAGGCCAGGAATCCTCGTGCATAAGAAGCTCGGGAGGGACCCTGGTCTCCCCCCGAGTCCCCTTCTAGAAGAGTTCCTCGCTTCAGCTGAGGAATATGCTCCACGGCTTCAGTTGACTCGGATGGCTCTGAGTCACTAAGGGAGACTGCCGCCTTCTCGTACCTCCCTCAACTGCAACCACCTCAAATTCAGGTGGGGCTTCTCCTTTTTCTTCTGCTGGAGGTGGGCCAGTTGGGTAGCCCCATCAGCGACAATGGGTCGTTCCTCCAACGATCGAGCAGTCCCTTCTACCATTGAAGGCACCCGAGGAGATAACATGCTCTCCTTAGCTTCTCTGATAGAAGCCTCGACTTCTTCACTCATCGCAGGGTCCACATGGTACTCCAGACCGACCATGCATGCAGAAGAAAAACATGTTAAGTCAGAGAACGAAGATCGGATAGTTGATAAGCACAATCGAATCGACCTTTCGTCTATACGGTCTGGTACAACACCAAGTCGGACTACAGCCACTTCGTCTTTCTCACATTCTCCGGCAGACTCATTAATGAGTCGGTAGCTTCCTTCTCCGCTCCGAACAAGGGCTTATCCTCGGCGGGGCCTAAGTCATGGACACCTCATCCAAGGCAAAAGCTTGCCTCTCCTTGAAATACCACAAACACGAACTCCTATTTCTATTTGGAATTAGAAGAATGTAGATTGTCAAAATAAAAATAGCTTCCTGCATCGACGGGCCGTTTTCATGTACCAGCCCGGAGTCTTGAGAGGAGGAATCGAGAAGAAATAACTGAACAATCTTAGCGACAGTTCAATTCTCTTCATCACGCACGGAGCAATAAAGCCTACTAATGCACCTATGACATTCGGCATCAGTTGGCAAAGAGAGAGGTTCAGGTTGATCAGAAAGTAGCGCATAAAGTGATGCATGGGGAATCGAAACCCTTGTTGGAAGGCTTTGACGTAAACGCCAACTTTCCGATCGCCAGGACGATGAATCCTTTCGTCCCTCTCAGGCACCCGAATCTGATAGTCAAGTCAGACATTATTTCTCTGAAATTTGGGGATCTGATCGGCTCCAACTTTGGATCTCAGATTGACGATCAAACCAGGCTCCATAGTCCCCTCTTTGTTCTTCTGCATGGCGGTAACCAAATTTCTCTCAGAAGCAGGAACGGAGGATGAATCCATTTTTTCAAATGAAGAAAATCTAAATCAAGAACGACGAAGACGATATCTTTGGATTTTCTCATTGGAACTGGCTTATATCGACAAGACGACAACGACGTGAGGAACAAGATCCGAGGCTCTAAGCATCTTGGGTTTTGAACCAGCGGATCATCCAAATTAGCAAAACGGGCATTTTAGTGCCTAGAACTTGAGTATTAATTCATCGATTGTCGCATCCCATTAATGTGGTGTAACGTCGCTTGACCCTAACAGACAGACTCTCTGAGGTTGTGTGACATGGGCCATTGTTGAATCAACGGGCCGTCACTCGAGATGGCTCGTCCGACGAGTGACTAAGGCCCACAGAGCACACAAGAGAAGTCCGATATTGACTCAGTCAAAGCCCACTTGCCAATCGCCCGTTGAACTACCACCAATCGAACGTGGGATTGAAGGCGTGCTCATAAATAGCAGGACCATGGGCTATGGTTACCCCTATAAAGGGGGAGATATCATGGCACAATAATTGGTAACCGTTATCTCCCCAACGTCACAAAAAGGACCCATGAATATATAAATAGAAGATGTTCCAACTTCTAAGGTACGATATCTAATACATAGACTCGACATGCTACATACTTCTAACATTTCTTCCACAAAAGAGCTTGCGACGACAGATCTGAGACAAACCTCTATGGGTCGATTTCAATTGCTCCAAGCTCTCTCTCTTCCTTGAGTTCTCATTCTAACTTAAGTATCGGAGGGGATTTGGGTCGGAACCCAGATCCGACCCCCTGACAATTCCTTGTGGTGCAGATCTTCCAGTCTAAACCCTACGCGAGTGTCACTCCTGAGCTTTTCAGCTTCTCAGCTTCAACCAATCGATATAGGGACCGCTTGAGGGTCGATCGAGCATCGCAAGTCAACCATCATCCATCGATGACCCTGGTTCTTCCAACCTATGGTCCCACTCAACCGACTGACGAGGCTTCGACTCAGTATGAAGGGTCCACGTCAGCAACATAATTGTTTCAGTCATTTTTGGCCTTAACATGTCCCTACTTCCCGGTTTTGGGTCTATGACTGAATCTGATGATTAGCTACACCTTCGAGGTTTGGTCCAAGTATGTTATTCTGCTTATGTTAGGAATTGATAACTGAAGTTTCTGGAGGTCAATTGTTATCTTCAATGTAGCACATCTTGGTTCCATCTTTTTATACAGTAATAATGCAATCAACTAGTGTTAGCTCTGTAATGTAGTCTTTCTCACCATGCAACTCAGAATGTGTGTGAGATAAATCTGGTCATTTGTCACTTACATTTTTCACATCTTAAAGTTCCATGGATGGAAGAAGACATCCTCCTCCTCAGAATAGGAGCGCACTTGCATGCTGATGGGGGTCTGCTATGTATCACGATTATCCATGAAACTCCGAGTTTTTTTGACGGGCCTATTAACTTCCTGAGTTAATACCAAGCTCCTAGCAGAACTGTGCAAAAACACACATCCTTATAAACCAGTATGCAATTAAGAAAAACCTACCACATGTGTTGCACTTTAAGCTCTGCCAAGTAGAAACATTTAAAATTGAAATCTCCCACAAGAATGGTAAAGACGGTAGAATGATCTAGTGAAGTGATACAAAAATAGTGACAGTAGAGACGATAGAATGGTAGAGATGATAGAAATCAAATAGTTGATGCTTTGCTATGGGATGCGGTAAGAGAATCTAGAAGCATGGAAAAGACACAGAATGGTATGGTGAAGCATCTAATGGAAGCTTGTATAAAGCCAACTAATGCTTTGTGGTACTTATCCAGAGTGTTTCAAGCCGACACGTGTCATGGAATTTTTTTAAGCCTTCTTTAATGGTAACCATAGCTGGCTAGCTCACCTTGCTGTGAAAATCTGTGCATTGCACAGATTTATTTAGATAAGTGAAACAGAAGTTACTGCACCCATCCTTGCTGACAGTTGATCCCGCTGATATCTCTAATGCAGTGCTGATAGTGACCGGAGATGATGACCGCCTGGTGCCATCGTGGAATGCGGAGCGTCTGTCAAAGGTGATACCTGGAGCCACCTTTGAGGTCATCAAGAACTGCGGGCACCTTCCTCATGAAGAAAAGGTAGAAGAATTCCTGATGATTATCGAGGGGTTTCTCCAAAGAGTTTTTGGAGCACAGGAGCCACAATTGTCACAAGCAGCAGCATAACTGAATACAAAACATATCATCATGCTACACCAATCAGTATGGTAATGGGGGAAGGATTTTGAGCAGAACACTAGAATTATTACCCATTTGAGGAACTCTTCTTTCGTTTAACTGTCATATTTTGTGGATGTATATAGGTTTTAGTAGCAATTGTTATTGGAGGGTAAATCATGGACTGGTTTTATGTATTATCTATTTTTCTTCCTGTAAATAACCTGCATTGAAAATACTAATTGAATTGGGGCTTCTTTCTTCAAGGATAACTACAGGATAACACTTTCCTTGACTGAGTTTCTGACGGACAACTACTAGTTAATTTGGACTTAGATGGACAGAATAACAGCGAGAGAGTTTACCATTTTCAACATCATATTTTCTTACAAGTGAAGCCGGCATTTTCAGGCAAGTGAAGTCTGGAACTAGTGGTGGCAATCATGGCGGGTCGGCTCCCTGAAGCCATGTTCAGTATTTCAGACCCTAACCAACCAGATCGTTTGTCGAGTCAGCTAGATTCAACCTAACAAGATCCATTCATCAGGTCAGTCCTTATTCCACAAGGTTCGCTCAAATTTGAAATCGAGAAATTTGAATCCTTGGATCGAGCTTAAACTTGTATTGCTGTGCCTTTTCTTTTAAACCAGCTAACCATAATGCACAAAGTAAAAGAGAGAAATTGTTGGTAATTCCAGTTTCATATTGCACATGCTATCATGTATCAAAATACTAAAAACTATACCTTCATAGAAGTTTGCCCTGAACTTTAGGAAAATGAATATACTGACATTTAACCATTTTTATTTTTAATTTTCACTACCAGTGAACTTTAACAATTACAAATGTACAATTTAAAATAGCTAATATATCCCACTTGCTTAACAAAATCAGAAAGAAGACACGTCAAAAAACTAGTTTAAACTAGTTTTATGAAGCTGGAAAAGTCTGAAACTGGAATTGATTGTTAGGATTTCTGATGATACAACATTTACATGTAGCAGTCATAACATTTCAGCATGTCACATTTTGTTGTGTATCATAACATAGGATCAGTGGATGCGGTAAAGCTACCACCATAATCAGGCCCTGCAGGAAAACTCACTCCAGACAAGAAATCGTCGCCAAATATCACCGCGCAGGCAGCCAAAGCTGCTGCCCCAAGCCCCATTCCGAAGCCTGGTCCAGTGCCTTGAGATGCAGGCCTCGTTGCAGGCATGTTAACATATGTTTCAGGCAAACAGTTTGCAGTTGTTCCTGGAAATAGTGTTGGCAAGAAGCCGGTGTTGGAATGCGGCGGCGGAGTTGGATATCGACGGTATCCTTCGGATGGCAGCACCGATGATGGGATCGGGTGATTATTCCTATGGGTATGAGGTTGGGTGTAGGTGTGGTGGTTTCCATGGTAGTCGTATGATGCTGGGAGTTGAGGTTGATTTGGGAATGATAGGACTGGTCCATCTTCTATTGCTAAAGAGATGTCACTCTTGGAGTCGGAACAAGGGAAGCCTTCACCAAAACCTGCATTGTTTATAATAATATTCAGTAAGCATGTAAGAAAATGAGGCTAACATGATCTTGGTCACTCTTTGATACTGGGACAAAGGAGATTACAGCTCTCTTTAGATCATCTCTCATATTCATGAGAAAGACCAAGCACCAAAGAGGCTACAGACTAAGACATATTGTTGAAAATCCATTAGAGTTCACAAAAGATACCTTGATGTTTCCATTGAAGATAGCCAGCAATTTAAATTATATTAGGGGTATACTATTTAAAACTACCTTTAAATTTCACCACTTTTGTCAAAAATACCTTGATGTTTCCAAATTATTCAAAACTACCGCAAACTTCAGCTGAACCATTCTAAATTAACCATCCTGAACTCTATGCTCTCAGCTGAACCATTCTAAATTTTGGCCGAAACCATCCTGAACTCTATGCTTCAGGGTAGTTCTAAATGATGTAGAAACATAAATATAGTTTTGACAACAATAGCGACAATTAAAAGTAGTTTTGGATGATTTACCCGAATAGGGTTATTTAGTACCGACCCCCTGTGTTTTCTCCAAAATTAGTATCGTCCTCCTATGGTTTCAATAATTAGTAAGACCCCCCCTGCCATAGGGGGGGTGATACTAATTTTTGAGAAAACACCGGGGGGTGATACTAATTGTGCGGAAAAACTTGTGGTGCCATAGGGGGGTCTTACTAATTATTGGAACCATAGGGGGGTGATACTAATTTTGGAGAAAACACAGTGGGTCGGTACTAAATAACCCACCCGAATATTAACATATCAGGTCTCCTTTGATGACAGATCAAAATGAAGCCTTTACCTCACAAAAACTTTTACGAAAACAATATATATCAAGAGAAACTTGCAGAGCCTGAAAATGGAATTTACTGAATCTCCTCTATATAATCAAGAGAACACCGCAGGAATGTATTTTCTCTGCATATATTCCTTGTTCATACTTAACCAGTTCTTTCCAAACAATTATTTAAAACAAATAGCAGAGGTCAAAATTACCAACATTTAATTTGAGTCCTATAATAAACCAAAGTACCTGAACGCGAAAAAACACGCTCTTTCTCCTCAAATATACGAATGGACACGTCCACAAATCCTCGAGGATTGCCGGAAGTTATCTTGCGTAATTGAAAACTTAAGAGTCTCCTTGACACCTGACCTTGTAGCCTCATCTTTTCCAAATTTCACAAAGAACTCCTTGATCATGATAGTAGCTGTTCCTTGAAGCCTCTCTCTCAAGAAAATCGGATCCCTTCTGTAGACTTCTATGGTTAACGACAATCTTTGCAGATTTGAGCTTATGTCATCAATGGGAACCAAGAACTTTGTTTTCCATGTTGGATTTGGGCTCGCAGAACTGTCAATTTTTGTGCAGTACTTGTTATTGGGATCAATCCACCCGACAGCGTAAAACTGAGGCTTCCAGAGAGAGGATGACCGCCCGACGCCACGAGCAGAAATTATGCAGATCTCAAGGCAGGATTTTTCCATCTTTGAGGTAAGATTGGGAAACCAAAGAAAGGACCATAAGGTGATTGGATAGCATTTAAGGCTTTCTTTTGGTAAAGTGGGGCTGGAAATAAGGAAAACAGAAACGAATAGAATATGGAATAAGTCAGATGTTTACTTAATGACAGAGATTACATACCAACAAGAGCTTCTAAAGGAACCCTTTGCTCTTTTCCACGGAAGAATCTGATTCGGATTTGAAGAAGGTTTATTGTCATAAAGAAAGTAAGAATCTAATCTGGATATATTACAGTAAAAATAAATAAAATAATGAATAATATGAACAAGTATCTTCCCTCCTATGCCATGGTTTATTCTTCTCATATATGTTTGTTACAACAAAACTGGATCATGTTTTTGGATGAGACTGTTCCTTGCCTTTTTCCGACGACTTAAACTTTTTGCAAGTATCTCATTTTCAAGGATGGACATGTAGTCATCATTGTGAAGAAGGATCAAAATTGTACATAATCCACAAAAAAGTCAAGAGAGGGTGTAATGGTACCTAGCATGGTTAGAGGTCTCGCCCGATACCTAGCGGTATCGGGAGTTTCGTCACGGTATTGGCCTACACCGAGACGAAACATCGGCTCAGGTTTCGGTCGGAATGGTGCCGTTCTGGCAGGTTCCCGTCGAAACCGGCCGGAACAGCATTGTTCCGGCCGAAACCGAAGGTAAAATTGAAAAAAAAATCAAAAAAGAAGAAGAAGACCAAGAAAAGACGAGGAAGAGGAAATAAAAAAAAGAAGAAGACCAAAAAAAAGAGGGGAGAGAGAGAACATGCCTGGAGATATCACCGCGACGCCACTTCCCGCAGTCTCTCGTCGCCTCCTCCATGAGGAAGAGGAAATAAAAATACAGAAGAAGCCCACATGAAGCCCACGTTTTAACTTAAAAGGCTGAGTGAGTTTTGCGATCAAATTACACTTTTGCTAGGCATGTTACATTTATTTACAAGTTTGAAATTCTTTTTAAGACTATTTATGCTATTCACCTACAGATTTTGCTAGCTAATATAACACATTTATTTACAAGTTTCCCATTTTAAGCAGGAAATGCAACCTTATAAAAAAGTGTAATTTGTTTAGCTAAATGAAGAAGCCATCATGATGCAGTCTGCAAGTAATATGTTTAGCAATACAAATTTAGTTAGTATTTGATATATGATATTGCTAACTGTGTATTCATATGGTGTATGTATTTTTATTTATATACATTAATATTTAGAAAAACTATCAAAAATACTGATACGGACGAAACCGAAACTTGCTTCCAAAACCATCAAAGCTGGCAATACCGATACCGAAACATAAATGTTAGAAAGAGCGATACCGAGATCTAAAACCTTGGTACCTAGAAGCACAATCCTAACTACAGTCACAACTCTGACCATCAGAACATCTCTGTGTGTAAGTAAGCAGCTAGTATACGAAATTTCAATCACCGATCCTCAAAAATTCACTTGTTACTTTTTAATTTTCAAACTTTTTTGAGTTTATTATTCATATTTTAAAACTCTGAAACCTCAAATATAGGTGGACACTGTGAAAATTTTACATGATTTACTTGTTTCAAACTATACTATTTTTCGAAAACCATTCATTTCGATCATTCACTTGATTTTTAGTATGTTGATCATCCATGATGTGTAAATAAAGATAAACAATGTTGATAAAAAAATGAAACATGAAGTTTGATTATTGGTGTAGGAAATTTCCTACACATGCTACTCATATACTTTATTCTCGTATTAGGTTAAGATAGGTGAGCAGCTTGTGTATGAAATTTCTTACACCGAGTCTCAAAAATTCATTTGTTATATTTTATTTTACAAAATTTTTAATTTTGAGTAATTGCACACATTCTAAAACTTCAAAAGACAAAATATAAGTGAACCATAAGGGGATCTGGTCCTCAATCGGCCCATTATAAAAACTTATATTGTAGTGAGACTATTGCATAATCAGATCGAGAATCAAATAACATTGGATTCACGTGATTCAGAAATAATGATCATACACACATCATCAAGATAAACACCAAACATCATCCGAAAAAAATGAAAAGTGAATTTTTTTGGGGACCAGTGTAGGAAATTTCATACACTCGCTGCTTATATATTTTGTTCTGATATTAGGTTAAGATAAGTGAGCAATTTGTGTAGGAAATTTCTTACATCGACTCTTTAAAAAATCATTACATCTGCCCTCAAAAAATTCACTTTCCATTTTTTTCAAATTTTTATTTGGGGTTATACACCTTATAGAAACCCAAAACCTCATAGATAAGTGAAACTTAAGAGGATTTGACCCTCAGTCAGCTCGTTATAAAAAGTTCTATTGTTTTGAAACCGTTGAATTTGTAATCAGATCGATGATCAAATATCGTTGGATTTACTTGATTTTTGATATAATAATCAACTACAATGTGTAGATCATAATGAATGGTGGTTATCATTAGAACAAGTTATATGCGGTTGCATATGCTGTCGGATATGTGGCCTGATATAAGGAAGCGGCCTCTGGCCGCATGAAAAACTAGGTATGCTGCAAAATTATGCAGTCGACTGCATAATCGGCCGCATAACTTTTGTGCGCTCGCATATGCGAATATGCGGGTGCATAATTGGCAACAAAAAACCAATCCGTTAATAAACCCGACCCGTTAAGCATAAACTTCAGGATTTTATGTTTTAAGGGTTTTTTTGTTTTAAAGGGCTTCCCTCAACAGAAATCAACTTGCATGGCTATTGTTGCATAGGCTAGTGGTGCTAATGAAGATCCGTTTAGGAGGAGCAAAGAACATGATAACAAATGTAAGGAAAAAAGGTTCTTTTAGTACAACGACTGATGATGTTCAAGAGCATCCAGATGGAGACGATTTGGATGTTGGTGTTAATATTTTTAATGAGATTGATGAAGTTCTTTCTGATGGGGGGTTAGATGATATTCGTTACGAAGAAGAAGAAGAAGAAGAAGAGTAGATATAGAATAGATTAGGGATCTTTTGTTACTTCAAAGCACAAACCTAACTACAGTCACAACTCTATTCTAAGCACAATCCCATTTTTAAGCAGGAAATGCAACCTTATAAAAAAGTGTAATTTGTTTAGGTAAATGAAGAAGCCATCATGATGCAGCCTGCAAGTAATATGTTTAGCAATACAAATTTAGTTAGTATTTGATATATGATATTGCTAACTGTGTATTCATATGGTGTATGTATTTTTATTTACATACATTAATATTTAGAAAAACTATCGAAAATACGGATACGGACGAAACCGAAACTTGCTTCCAAAATCATCAAAGCCGGCAATACCAATACCGAAACATAAATGTTAGGAAGAGCGATACCGAGATCGAAACCGAGATCTACAACCTTGGTACCTAGAAGCACAATCCTAGCTACAGTCACAACTCTGACCATCAGAACATCTTTGTGTGTAAGCAGCTAGTATACGAAATTTCAATCACCGATCCTAAAAAATTCACTTGTTACTTTTTAATTTTCAAACTTTTTTGAGTTTATTATTCACTTTTTAAAACTCTGAAACCTCAAATATAGGTGGACCCTGGGAAAATTTTACACGATCTACTTGTTTCAAACTATACTATTTTTCTAAAACCATTCATTTCGATCATTCACTTGATTTTTAGTTTGTTGATCATCCATGATGTGTAAATGAAGATGAACAATGTTGATAATCGAAAAAAATGAAAAGTTAAGTTTGATTATTGGTTAGGAAATTTCCTACACATGCTACTCATATACTTTATTCTCATATTAGGTTAAGATAGGTGAGCAGCTTGTGTATGAAATTTCTTACACCGAGTCTCAAACATTCATTTGCTATATTTTATTTTACAATTTTTTTAATTTTGAGTAATTGTACACATTCTAAAACTTCAAAAGACAAAATATAAGTGAACCATAAGGGGATCTGGTCCGGTCCTCAATAGGCCCATTATAAAAACTTATATTGTACTGAGACTATTGCATGAGACTATTGCATAATCAGATCGAGAATCAAATAACATTGGATTCACTTGATTCTGATATAATGATCATACACACATCATCAAGATAAACACTAACCATCATCCGAAAAAATGAAAAGTGAAATTTTTGGGGACCAGTGTAGGAAATTTCATACACTCGCTGCTTATATATTTTGTTCTCATATTAGGTTAAGATAAGTGAGCAATTTGTGAAGGAAATTTCTTACCGCGACTCTTTAAAAAATCATTACATCTGCCCCCAAAAAATCCACTTTCCATTTTTTTAAAATTTTATTTGGGGTTATTCACATTATAGAAACCCAAAACCTCACAGATAAGTGAAACTTTAGAGGATTTGACCCTCAATCAGTTCGTTATAAAAAGTTTTATGGTTTTGAAACCAATGAATTTGTAATCGGATCGATGATCAAATATCGTTGGATTTACTTGATTTTTGATATAATAATCAACTATGATGTGTAGATCATAATGAATGGTGGTTATCATTGGAACAAGTTATATGCGGTTGCATATGCTGCCGGATATGTGGCCTGATATAAGAAAGCGGCCTCTGGCCGCATGAAAAACTAGGTATGCTGCCAAATTATGCAGTCGGCTGCATAATCGGCCGAATAACTTTTGTGCGCTCGCATATGCAAATATGCGGGTGCATAATTGGCAACAAAAAACCCAACCCATTAAGAAACCCGACCCGTTAAGCATAAAATTCAAGGTTTTATGTTTTAAGGTTTTTTTTTGTTTTTAAGGGTTTCCCTCAACAGAAATAAAGTTGCATGGCTATGTTGCATAGGCTAGTGGAGCTAATGAAGATCCGCTTAGGAGGAGCAAAGAACATGATAACGTATGTAAGGAAAAAAAAGATTCTTCTAGTGCAACGATCGATGATGTTCAAGAGCATCCAGGTGGAGAAGATTTGGACGGTGGTGATAATATTTTGTAATGAGATTGATGAAGTTCTTTTTGATGGGGGGTTAGATGATATTCGTTACGAAGAAGAAGAAGAGTAGATATAGAATAGATTAGGGATCTTTTGTTATTTCAAAATACTTGTGTTAGACATGCTTTTGATTTGGATGTAAAACTAAATATTTATATTTTGTGTGTGTTGATTGCTTTAGATTGCTTTAGACTCTAAACTTTAGTTATTGTATGTATTAATCGTCTTGATAGTGCTAATGTTTTAGTATAAATTAATTCATGTTTTAAAAAGTTGATATGATTTTTTTCCTTGTTTCCATCTTTTAGGATTTTTTAATTTAATAGACACAAACACACACACATATATGTAAATATACTTATTGCTTATTTATTTACTAAAATATTCATTTTCGTGTAAACAACATGATCCGCATAACCGATCGCATAATCTGCATATGTGCTATGCGCTCCTAGACCGCGCACATAATGAAACCGTCTTTTAGAACACTGGAAAAAAGTAAAAAATGAAATTTATTTCATTACACAGGCTCCGCATATACTTATTCTCATATATATAAATACTAGTTCATTTAAGATCTCACTTCAAAATATTTGTTCTTCCCAAAAATTATTTCCACCTCCAAAATTTATACGAACAAAAATTTAGCTTCGGTCCCGCGCCTTTGGCGCGGACCCATGCCCTCAAAATCTTTGTTCTCACCAAAAATTATTTCTCCGTCCAAAATTTAAATAAACAAAAATTTCGATTCGGCGTGGACTAAATTTAAACGAACAAAAATGGACAGTGGAATGAGAATGAACAAATAATTATAAAATAATAAGACAAAACAATATTTGGCACATATATAATTACCGTTAATAGTTTGTCTGGTGCCATTAAAAGCACACAGTCCATTTCAAGACTCCCTTTTTTATCCATCTATACTTCGAATTTTTCTTGTACAGGTTAGGCGGCTGTGAATTTGGACGTCCAGTCTACAAATGATGGTGGTGGGACCCAGCTAAGCAAAGTTGGTTCGGCTCCAACTGACTCAAATCCCCAATATTTTCCCTGCCATTAGATGCTACGTTTTTCCATAATTACAAATGCCATTTGATAATGTGTGAGGTGCCATTGGATGTTTCGCTTTTCCCATAAAAATGTCAAATTTTTTAGTTTTCCAACCAAATTGATTCCCCCAAAACTTTCTCAAACTCATCTCAACCTTCTATTTCTCAAGATCAAATCCCAGCCACTTTTTATCTTGTCCTAGTCAGCTCTAAAATTCAAAAACAGTTATATTTTAAGATATAGATGTGTATAATATGACATATGAGCACATGCCTCACATACGTCTCGAAAATTCCATAATCCATTATTTTTCGGATGATCAAAACTATTCATTTTGATCTTCATATTTTAAAATCTCAAAACACCTGAACACCAAACATCGGGTGCATCCAAGGATTTTTGATCATTCATTTACCCATCGTAGAAGTTCTATTCTTGCGAAAAATTGAACTTTGCTATGGATGGACAGTGGAATGGGAATGAACAAATAATTATAAAATAATAAGACAAAACAATATTTGGCACATATATAATTACCGTTAATAGTTTGTCTGGTGCCATTAAAAGCACACAGTCCATTTCAAGACTCCCTTTTTTATCCATCTATACTTCGAATTTTTCTTGTACAGGTTAGGCGGCTGTGAATTTGGACGTCCAGTCTACAAATGATGGTGGTGGGACCCAGCTAAGCAAAGTTGGTTCGGCTCCAACTGACTCAAATCCCCAATATTTTCCCTGCCATTAGATGCTGCGTTTTTCCATAATTACAAATGCCATTTGATAATGTGTGAGGTGCCATTGGATGTTTCGTTTTTCCATAAAAATGTCAAATTTTTTAGTTTTCCAACCAAATTGATTCCCCCAAAACTTTCTCAAACTCATCTCAACCTTCTATTTCTCAAGATCAAATCCCAGCCACTTTTTATCTTGTCCTAGTCAGCTCTAAAATTCAAAAACAGTTATATTTTAAGATATAGATGTGTATAATATGACATATGAGCACATGCCTCACATACGTCTCGAAAATTCCATAATCCATTATTTTTCGGATGATCAAAACTATTCATTTTGATCTTCATATTTTAAAATCTCAAAACACCTGAACACCAAACATCGGGTGCATCCAAGGATTTTTGATCATTCATTTACCCATCGTAGAAGTTCTATTCTTGCGAAAAATTGAACTTTGCTATGGATGGACAGTGGAATGGGAATGAACAAATAATTATAAAATAATAAGACAAAACAATATTTGGCACATATATAATTACCGTTAATAGTTTGTCTGGTGCCATTAAAAGCACACAGTCCATTTCAAGACTCCCTTTTTTATCCATCTATACTTCGAATTTTTCTTGTACAGGTTAGGCGGCTGTGAATTTGGACGTCCAGTCTACAAATGATGGTGGTGGGACCCAGCTAAGCAAAGTTGGTTCGGCTCCAACTGACTCAAATCCCCAATATTTTCCCTGCCATTAGATGCTGCGTTTTTCCATAATTACAAATGCCATTTGATAATGTGTGAGGTGCCATTGGATGTTTCGTTTTTCCATAAAAATGTCAAATTTTTTAGTTTTCCAACCAAATTGATTCCCCCAAAACTTTCTCAAACTCATCTCAACCTTCTATTTCTCAAGATCAAATCCCAGCCACTTTTTATCTTGTCCTAGTCAGCCCTAAAATTCAAAAACAGTTATATTTTAAGATATAGATGTGTATAATATGACATATGAGCACATGCCTCACATACGTCTCGAAAATTCCATAATCCATTATTTTTCGGATGATCAAAACTATTCATTTTGATCTTCATATTTTAAAATCTCAAAACACTTGAACACCAAACATCGGGTGCATCCAAGGATTTTTGATCATTCATTTACCCATCGTTGAAGTTCTATTCTTGCGAAAAATTGAACTTTGCTATGGATGGACGAACAAGTAAAACTTCTTAAATTCACCCAATATTTGATGTTTTGAAATTTTAGATTATAAAGATAAAAATGAACAATTCCGATTGTCCGAAATAATCATGGATGGTGAAATTTTCGAGACAGCATATAAGACTAAGCCTCATATGTCATATAATACTCATTATTCTCATGTGTGTGTACATGTATATGAATGTGTGTGTGAGAGAGCAGGGATTTTGGGTTCTAAAAAAGATATGATGAGCATCAAGACTTGCAGAATAGAATATATACAAAGCGATATAAATAAGTTATTCTAGAGGAAAATAAAACAACTGTAGCATCAATGCCAATAAACACATTTTAAATCAAGAAACGACATGGATACCATGATTAATTTATAAATACTCTGAATAGGTTGCCTAAAGTATTCCAATCAAGGTTGATACACAAAAATTCTTTTGCATGTTTGAATGTGTTACTTCACTCCAAAAATGATATAGAAGCAAATAATCTGTACTCAAATTCAATGACATATGAGAAACAAATTGAAGAGACACTCTGTTCTTAATGATCTACATCATTTAGAGCATCTAAAAACCGAAAAACAATTAGTATTAAGTTTTTTGGCTATACATGAAGTAGATACAAAATGGACAGCCAAAAATGAACACGTTTCCTGTTTAATGGTCTAGAATGTAGTATGAGAGCTAAGGGAAAAAAATAGCATGCAAGGGTTACTAAGCATTTAGATCATGATCAAAGGTTTGGATCAAGAGGTTGCACATGCCAAATCAGATATCTAGGCAGCAGTGATGATAGTCCAATCCAAAACTGGAGACCAGAAATTTTAACCATCATACGAGGAAATTACCATTGTCAGCATATACACATTTTACACACACAAGCACGCACATACATGCCTGTACATGAGTTGTGGGGTGTTTTTTGGGGTTTTGGGGGAAATGGCAACCATGTAAATAAGTGGTTTGAGGGTATGTTTTTTGGGTAGTGGGTGATGGGACATTGCCACATGGGACAAACCTGTGGGCAATGTCCCTCTATTGTATAATGGATGTATTTATACATGAAAAATGGTACCCAATTTCCATACAAGAAAATTTTCTTATGGAAGTTAAGAATTCTAGTCCTATTTTCCGATTGGATGATCGTTGTTAGCTTTAAGGCCACACACGCAAGCATGCACGTGCGAGAAATAATGGATATCATGTCATATGCTCCTATGAAGAAGCTCTCTCAGATTGTGACTAAAAATTCCACTCTCCACATCTTTTTTGGATGGTTGGACTGTTCAATTTGATCTCTCTTAAAACATAGATGACACAAAAAAACTTGTACCGTTCATGTTACTCGCCCTTGCGTCAAGTGGTTCCAAATTTAACAGTTTGTCAATAATAAAACAATTTTAACCCCGGAATCGACTAGCAAAAGGCATTCAAATAACAATACTTTTGGTTTTAAGACATGGAGGTCGACATTCATAGAGATCGACATGGACATGTGCTTCCTTATATGACCTACGACACTTCTCTCTCTCTCTCTAAGGTGACTCAGATCATCGAAGGAGTAGCCTTCAATCACACCACGGATCAATCATATAAATGACACTCTATTTATCGTGATCTATATATCCCTAAATACACTTCTTTCAATACTTTTTATCCAGGTGTTAAATTGTTTCAAAATGAATGGTTTCTCAACAATAGAACACAACATCATTTGATCATGTATCGAAATCATATTGTTTTCCATAGGCAACAATTTTAGAGCGAGGAGATCAAGATGAACAGAATGGATCATCCATAGAATATAGCTCCATATGGTGATTTTTGGTTGACTACTTAGAAAAATAGTTAAGGAGTCACATGAGGAACATGTCGTCCATACACACACATACATACATATACATATACGCCTATATATACATGCATACAAATATATGTGTTAGCTAGTTTATAACGGTCGTCAAAACTTCACTTTTCTTTTTTAGGTAGCTGGTAAGCCCGGTATCATTTATTTTGATATTCACATTCTAAAACCCCAAACATCAAATATATAGTGAACCAAAGAAGTTTTACTCAATAGAACTAACAGCTCAAATGAACGAGCAAGGCACCATGGATTCATTATATATATTTTGGTGTATTGAGATTTTAAAATATGAATATTATAACAAACATTACCAATCATCTAAAAAATTGGTATGTAAAGTTTTTAACGACCGCCTAAGATGATTTTCCTCCTATGGTAGCTTTTTTTTTCATTTTCTCATGTGTGCGTGAGTGTGTGTATAAAAGAAAAGAGACATGCGATTTGCAGTGTCATCCTTTTCTATCGTTGAATTTGGTTTGAGAATAGTATAAAATAAATGCACTCTTAAAGCAAATGCAATGGACAGAAGGGGATAATTACATGCCCCTTATCTCATATATAAAAAGAAATATTAACCGGCTGTTTATGTAGTCTTCCATGAGCTATTCAAGTGAATGTAGTGGAGAGTCCTTATTATTCATTTCCACCTAAAAAGTAGTAGTCTCCATCCTAGTATTCATTTAGATAACTTATGGAAGTTCAACTTGGCCGCCAACTCTATACGTACACCACCAACTCAATACGTACGTACGTATATATGTAACATATATAGGTCGGCTAGCATATGAGAAAATTTCTTGTTAATTATCATTTTAAAAAAATCCAATCTTCATTGTTTTTAGAAGATTGGAACCGTTCGCTTTGATGTTCAAATTTAAAACCCCAAAACACTAAATACCTAGTGAACCTTAGGGTTTTTGCTCGTTCTTCCACCCATCACGACTTTAACGGCACACAATAATAGAACTTTTTGCTAATGCTAGGTGAACAAGCAAATCCCCCAAGGTTCATTAAATATTTGATATTTTGATATTTTAGAATATGATAATCAAAACGAATGGGTCTAATCGTCCAAAATAATAACAGAGAGTCAACCTTTTACTGATAACCAAGAAGGGATTTCCTCATCTAGCTAATCTACATAATCCACATACACGATGGAAACACACATAACATACATATCTGTATGCATGCGTATTTTAAGCAAATTTCTCAAGAAACCAAATCAAATTTCACACATGCAAGTTGTTCTCATAAGTTCGCACATAACTGTTAGGAAATAGTATGGCATTCCAAAACTAGTGTGGTAATTCGGAATTTATTAATGATATAAAAAAGTGTGCACGATTCTCTACCTTAAAGAATCTCTGTTGAAGTTTTAAGAGAATCATCTGTCACAACAGCAACCCTCGTGGATAGTTCTCGCATAGGAGGAACCACTAACAGCATGCGTCCAGCAGGTTTGATCAACATATTATCTTGGGAGAAGTTTGCGGCAGTTCGGGTATAAATCATTGTGGTTGAGCCTAGAGAATCATCCCCAAATCCACATGCTTCAAAGAAAAATCTGTTTGAAAATTTTCCAAGGATCAGAAAGTGATTGATACGGATGCAGGTCAACATAAACTATATCTCATATCTTTTGAGTACAAAATACAAAGACAAAGGATTAGCAGCATAGAAATGCATTCATATGTTAGTGTCTGAAAATGAATTTGAAAAACATATAACTGATGGATCATGAAAATGCATAATAACGTCCCAGCAGAAATCTGTTTCAATGCCATTAGCTTGGATGGTAAAAGGAAAAGCAAATGTAAGGGTGGGTGGGTGGGTGGATGTGTGCTCCTCCATAAAGGCTTGCGTAACACCTTGACATGCGCTAGCTTGCCAAGTCACTTCCTAAGGAAATAAGGTTAACAATAACGGCCAGCCTTTGAATGCTAGGCTAACAACCATGTTTTCCTCTCCCTTCATATCTCTAATGCTGATGCTGGACAAGCTAAGAAGGGATTGTGACAACCGTTTCTTCCATATTGATGGAACAAACCTCGACCAATTAGAAGTTAGAACATGTCTCCTAGAAAGGTCAAGCAGATGATTCATAAGAAACAAATTCTAATTCCATCTTCAATGTTTCAAAACTGGAAGTAAATATGAGAATATGATATATGAGCTTGTATCTTAGGAAATTTGCAGTTGTCAGCACACAAAAAAACGAAACCCCCGCCTGTTTTTTCAATGATCAGAACCCATTGAAGTTGATGTACATATGGTAGAACCCTCCCCCTCCCCCCCACCCAAAAAAAACCCCGGGCGAAATTTGGATGTTGATTGGATCATTGGAAATTCAACGGCTTTACGATAACGATAACGGAATTTGATTCAATGATCCGAACACAAGAAAATAGAATATGGTTCACCATAGTTCTCCGATCATTGAAAAACTGGTTTTTTTGCTAATCGCTTAGCAAATTTGCTAAGATGTTATATCATATACATTATTCTTAACACCACACAATCCCCCCCCCCCCCCCCCCGGCCGGGGGGGGGAACCATCTTATTGTCATAGGGATCTTCAAGAAGAAACCAAGCATTATAAATAGTTAATCATATCATTTAGAATGTCCGGTAAAATATGAAAGAACATAACACTTTAAGAATGCTTTGGGCTTCATCAAACTAGAAGAGAGCAATAAATTTTATTACGCGTGCTAAGCGAAACCTAAACACCTATCAGTTATTCCCAACCATCCAAGAGATACAGGTCACCTTGATCTTTGACTTTGAAAGAATTTCATTTTTTAATTCTTAGTATGATTTTCTTATGCTTGGCAAAGAAGTAAAATAGTCATATCCACTGAATGTTATATACCGAAATAAAGATGTATTCAAGATGTTTGTAAACATTCTTCTAGTGTTGTGTAGGCTATCCACTGCCTCAGAATGTGCAATAATAAACTCCCTCTACAAGAAAAGGCAAGTACTTGCCAACATACTTTTATTATGACAATAACCCAGTACAGAAGGGGGGACGGCATCTCAAGAGAGATAAAGGGTTGACCTACAGTTAACAAAGCATTGCGCTAAAGCCATGAAACCACCTTATCCCTAAAAGCTCAAGTAAATGAGACAAGATAGACTGAGGGCCTAAACAGTAAAGTTACACCTAAATAAAGCATAGCCCACTAATAAATAAGTCAGCCCAACAAAATAAAGTGTGCTAGGTGTTTGTGGTCATTTGAAACTTGAATCCAACAAAGCCAATGGACAATTACACCACACACTGATGATCATATGGCTGATGATATTAAGAAACACACCATGATGAAACGTTCAGGCTGCCTGAGAGACAGATAACCATACACCTCACCACCACATACTCTTTCCTAGATAATGATGTTGACATGCGGATGCAGTGATTCAAGTCAGGTGAATGTGGCATTGGTGAAAATAGAGAGAATGGAGGTAAAGATGGAGGCCAACGGCAATGGAGCTGAAGAAGGACGTTCTGACTGTTGGAACATACGGGGTAGCCGGGAGAAACTTGGAAAGGGGATATCAAGCATAAGCAAAATACACTGGAACAAGAGATGTTTTGTTCATTTAGGTGATGAATTCTATGGAGGGGTTTTGCTTTGATTGCTCAGTGAGCTGGAGAGTTGGTGGAATTGAGAATGACTAGAGTACAACCGTGGCTGCATTTGAAGACAGTAATGGTTTTGCTGGAAGATGTGGAGACATGGAAGTTAAGGAGGAAAAGATCAAAGGCATAAAGCACAGGGATTTGTTGGATTGTCAGGTCGAAGGCTCAAATTGATGAAATCATGATGGTGATCCCCCTCTTCAGACTAAGGTACAAATGATGCAGTCTTTCTTTCATTACTAATTGATTACATCTGTCGGGTGGGACTGTGGGTGGATGAATTGGAAAGACGATAATCAGGACCAAATAACCGAGAACTGAGATCAATCACAATGTTTGCAACGTTTCAGGGCAGCAACTGTGGAGAGTATCTACACATACAAGTAGGCAATTACAACACAGGCAATAATCACGACAATAAGAAAGCTGTAATGTGAACAACGGGTGGTGTAGGGTTTGTGAATCTCTTGCTTGCAATGTTTGTTAGTTTCTGAAGTCCACTATGCCAGCTCTACACTTCACATACAGGCCATCGTCAGATTTTTCAAGTGTACAAAGGTTAACAAGTGCTGGTTCTAAAGAAAAACGAAAACCTGTTTTTCGGAATTCTTATTAATGATTTTCAGGTGTTAATCACTTTTGGCAATGCAAGGTTACAACGGTCAATGGTGGATAAAGTGGTGTGCATTCATATTCGGTTTACACTTGCATATGTGGCTGCATATACACTAGGCTCATTTTATGAGGAAAAAAAATAAGATTAGTTTCAAAAAGATCCAGAGAGCAAAATTTTAGAAACATATGAGACAACCCATATTGTAACGGCCTGTATTTCTCCAATACTTTCAAATTAAGTATTTAAAGTAAATTCAATTTTAATTGTATTTTATAATGGTTTGTTAGGAGTCTTAAACTGATTTCAAAAATTTCCTATAAAAATATTTTGGAGTACCAGACTAGTTATGGAGTATTTTAGTAAGATCGGATTTCATCAAATACCTCTAAAAGATCTGATAAAAATTCGTTTTCAGATATTGCAGTTTTGGGTCAATGAATTTATTTTCTATTCAAACGTCTTCAAAACGTTTTCAAACTTCTGCAGTAGCATCCTATGATCATTTGGGGCTCCCCACATTAATTTCGTAATTTTCTGATATCGTTTCAATAGAGAACCCGCAAACCCGCTTTCTAAACGTTTTGGCCAAAATCTAGTATTTCCGTAGCTCAAATCCTGTAACGGTCTTCGTATTCGCCATCCTCGTGACGATACGATCCCGTGGGTATGTTTTCGTAATTTTTCGGACACGTTTACTAGTAGGGGCATTTTTGTAATTTTGTTACACTAATGACTTTTGTTAATGGAGTATTACCCCCCTAATTACCATTAACCTAACCCAATTACCCCACCTAACCCAGCCCGTATCTACCCTACCCTCTCTCTCTCAGCTAACCCACACACCCCCCTCATCTACCCTCTCATTCTCTCTCTCTCTAACCCTATATATTAACCACATCCCTCCTCAGTACACACACAGGCTCTCCCCATCTCCTCTCTCGCACACACGCACACAGCCTCTCATCTCTCCGTTCGAAAGCCCGACAGCGCCTCAACCCATGCTCCGACGGCCTCGACCGTCGTCCACGGCCGTTCTCCGACCTCAGGCGAGGCTCCGCCTTCCCCGTCCGCCATCGGAGACCCCCAGGCCGCCGCCGTCGTCGCTGTCTTCGTGAAGGACCGCCGCTCGCCTCCACTTCCCTGCTCCACCGCCGTCTACGAAGCCCCGACGAGCTCCGCCGCTGGCAAGAGAAGACCCCGCTCTCGCGTCGCCGCCGTGAGCCCCCACGCCCTCCTCCGAACAGCTTCGCCGCCTAGCTCCGTCGCTTCGACCGCCTGACGCCGCTTCGAAGCCATCAAGCCCGCCGTCGCCTCCCTCCGAGCTCGCCGTCGTTTCGAAGCGCTGCTCCGCCCCGCCTCGCCGCCCCTCCGTGCTGAGCCCGCCGTCGCCACGAGCTCGCCGTCGCCGCCGTCGCCGTCCCCCGCTCCCCCGCCGTGAGAAGCCCCCGCAGCGTCGAACGAGGAACGGGGTAAAACGCGATGGCAAACTTGTAAATATAGCGTATTTTCGTATTTTTAGTATTTTCATTAATTATTAAATAGGGTTTTATGGTTTTTAATCCATAAGTAATTATATAGGGCCCAAAAAAATGTGAGACTAGCTCTAGAAAATCAGAAATGACATTCTGGACCCAATGGCGCTAGTTTCGTCTCAATCCGACACTTAGTTTTTCCAGAATTAATTTTTAAGCCTAAAAGATAAATACGTGATTTTCGTATCTTCTTATTTTTACGTAAACTAATACTTGAGAAAAATATATGTTAAAGTAATCTTCGAGACGGTCGTTTTGACACCTCATTTGCAACTTTCCGATGTAGATTGCACCCAGAATAAATTCCTGAATAAATACGTCACTAATTGAAAAATAGTTTTTAAATAGTTTTTGAGCTTTTAAAAATCCTAAAAATTACTATAAGCTTCAGAAAAATATTCCCTCTTGCAGTAAGACTATTTTCATCCTATATAGTTTATATAAAAATTTAGAACGCTTTTCGACAACGTTTTAACCGGTTTTAAAAATCAAAACGATCAAGTTTAATAAATGGAAGATGGAACTTTAACAATAATAAATAGAAAATAGGGTGTGCTTTAACCGATTGTTTCTTGTGATTGCAGGTACCAATCTTCATGCACCAGCTCTTCCAGCTCCAATCTCGTCTTGCCACGACGAGCTCTAAAATCGTAAGTCACAGTTAATTCTAACCTTGGAAATCTAGATAGTGTACGTAATGGGAATACCGCATGCTCGAAGCATGGATCGGTGACTTAGTTGTTGGACTTCAAATCATTGCTCAAGACTGACATTCTCTCTTGAGGTTTCTGCCTTGACTTTTCAACAAGCAAAGATCTTTGGAGTGTTGTTAGTGCATGTGAACATCTTTACTTTTGGAACAACACATTGACCTACCGTATTGCTACACAATGACTGAATGACATACCGGGTTGACATCATACTGCTGGAACATCTTATTTAAACTGAATGCTCAAAGATAGTTGGCACTGCACTGGGTTTTTGGGGTAAACTTATATTTGTGAAAGTGCGGGAGCGACCGCGAGCCATCTACACATTGCACCTTACTGTACCGACCGACTGAATGAAATGTACCGACTAAAGTGATTTGAGATCCGCCCGGGTGAGCGCCCCTGTGGCAGGAGATGAGCTCAATGGTTGCACACCGTACCTTCCTATATAAGTCACGTAGCTCTAGTTTTACTATTGCCTGCTGGTTAAAACATTGTTGCTACCATGTCACAGTTGTTACTCTTATACCTTACTTTTACACTTGTACCGTCACCTTTGCTTTGCACACTACACTAGCACTTTACTTATCGCTCTTGCATGCATGTTCGCTTTTGCTTTACTTTCCGCACTTGTTTACTATAGCATGCTCCATATTTGTGCACTCCTCTTTTTCTACCGCTAGAATGATTGTGACTTACCTACGGTTCCATTTCCGTGGCACCGCAGACGACATACGTATGGAGGCAGATGCTCTTGAGTTAATAGCGCCAGACTTCGACCATGAGACCGCAGCTTCCAGAGCAATTTTCGGTTGTGTACTGTATTTTCTTTCTTTCATGTATCGTTGGAATATTTGTACGGTTGGATTGTAATAATTGGACACTATTTGGGTATTTTTGTACATCTCTGCATCGTGGCTATTTTGACTTCACTGGTTAACTGCAGAACCTGCGCAATTATCAAATAAGTAACGGGCCCCCGAGAGCGGGTCGTTACAAGTTTGGTGGCCCTACGCAGGTCCTCGCTAACTACCTCGTGAACATTATAGCAAGATCAGGATGTGCAATATAAAATACTCGAATTAACCTCGAGTACGGGATGTCTCGAGTGTTCACCTGTATTGGATATACGGGTAAAGTGTCCTTATTACCATCTTCATTAGGTCCTCCTTGATCCTCATCACTTCCTTTGAACTCTTAACCCTTGCTTAGGAATTCGTGTTCCATTCTTGATTATACCTCTCTAGTACCCTCTTTTGCTAGCAGTTATAGTGATTTTTCCATAGGTTGAACTATCTACCCACTTCATCACCTTTCCTTCAGTTGATGATGGCACGCATTTAAATGATAAGCTTCCTTCAATGGACCATGATACCGGTCAATGTGCTTGGCTAAAGTCTGTTGGATCAACCTGGCTAGACTGGGCATAAGTGATCCTGGCTTAGTCACTTCCCTGGCCGTATCCGCTGGACCGCAAGGACATGAATCATGATTATGTAACGCCATCGACCCGGTGATTGGAGGTATGAATTAACACTTTTTGATATTACACTCATGATCAGTATATCATCGTAGCTATTATAATAGCTATTGTGATGTCAATAGTATGTATTCGTATATGACATCATCTCTTGTTTTCTTGATGCTGTGATGTCACAGTATATTTCATGTTATTTACAACCTGATTTACAAAAATTACTATCTTTTCAATCATTTATTTGCTTGAGCTTCTTTATAATATCAATTATTTGTTTCAAAAATATTTTTAAATTCCGAGGACGGAATTATTTTTAAGGAGGGTAGAATGTAACGGCCTGTATTTCTCCAATACTTTCAAATTAAGTATTTAAAGTAAATTCAATTTTAATTGTATTTTATAATGGTTTGTTAGGAGTCTTAAACTGATTTCAAAAATTTCCTATAAAAATATTTTGGAGTACCAGACTAGTTATGGAGTATTTTAGTAAGATCGGATTTCATCAAATACCTCTAAAAGATCTGATAAAAATTCGTTTTCAGATATTGCAGTTTTGGGTCAATGAATTTATTTTCTATTCAAACGTCTTCAAAACGTTTTCAAACTTCTGCAGTAGCATCCTATGATCATTTGGGGCTCCCCACATTAATTTCGTAATTTTCTGATATCGTTTCAATAGAGAACCCGCAAACCCGCTTTCTAAACGTTTTGGCCAAAATCTAGTATTTCCGTAGCTCAAATCCTGTAACGGTCTTCGTATTCGCCATCCTCGTGACGATACGATCCCGTGGGTATGTTTTCGTAATTTTTCGGACACGTTTACTAGTAGGGGCATTTTCGTAATTTTGTTACACTAATGACTTTTGTTAATGGAGTATTACCCCCCTAATTACCATTAACCTAACCCAATTACCCCACCTAACCCAGCCCGTATCTACCCTACCCTCTCTCTCTCAGCTAACCCACACACCCCCCTCATCTACCCTCTCATTCTCTCTCTCTCTAACCCTATATATTAACCACATCCCTCCTCAGTACACACACAGGCTCTCCCCATCTCCTCTCTCGCACACACGCACACAGCCTCCCATCTCTCCGTTCGAAAGCCCGACAGCGCCTCAACCCATGCTCCGACGGCCTCGACCGTCGTCCACGGCCGTTCTCCGACCTCAGGCGAGGCTCCGCCTTCCCCGTCCGCCATCGGAGACCCCCAGGCCGCCGTCGTCGTCGCTGTCTTCGTGAAGGACCGCCGCTCGCCTCCACTTCCCTGCTCCACCGCCGTCTACGAAGCCCCGACGAGCTCCGCCGCTGGCAAGAGAAGACCCCGCTCTCGCGTCGCCGCCGTGAGCCCCCACGCCCTCCTCCGAACAGCTTCGCCGCCTAGCTCCGTCGCTTCGACCGCCTGACGCCGCTTCGAAGCCATCAAGCCCGCCGTCGCCTCCCTCCGAGCTCGCCGTCGTTTCGAAGCGCTGCTCCGCCCCGCCTCGCCGCCCCTCCGTGCTGAGCCCGCCGTCGCCACGAGCTCGCCGTCGCCGCCGTCGCCGTCCCCCGCTCCCTCGCCGTGAGAAGCCCCCGCAGCGTCGAACGAGGAACGGGGTAAAACGCGATGGCAAACTTGTAAATATAGCGTATTTTCGTATTTTTAGTATTTTCATTAATTATTAAATAGGGTTTTATGGTTTTTAATCCATAAGTAATTATATAGGGCCCAAAAAAATGTGAGACTAGCTCTAGAAAATCAGAAATGACATTCTGGACCCAATGGCGCTAGTTTCGTCTCAATCCGACACTTAGTTTTTCCAGAATTAATTTTTAAGCCTAAAAGATAAATACGTGATTTTCGTATCTTCTTATTTTTACGTAAACTAATACTTGAGAAAAATATATGTTAAAGTAATCTTCGAGACGGTCGTTTTGACACCTCATTTGCAACTTTCCGATGTAGATTGCACCCAGAATAAATTCCTGAATAAATACGTCACTAATTGAAAAATAGTTTTTAAATAGTTTTTGAGCTTTTAAAAATCCTAAAAATTACTATAAGCTTCAGAAAAATATTCCCTCTTGCAGTAAGACTATTTTCATCCTATATAGTTTATATAAAAATTTAGAACGCTTTTCGACAACGTTTTAACCGGTTTTAAAAATCAAAACGATCAAGTTTAATAAATGGAAGATGGAACTTTAACAATAATAAATAGAAAATAGGGTGTGCTTTAACCGATTGTTTCTTATGATTGCAGGTACCAATCTTCATGCACCAGCTCTTCCAGCTCCAATCTCGTCTTGCCACGACGAGCTCTAAAATCGTAAGTCACAGTTAATTCTAACCTTGGAAATCTAGATAGTGTACGTAATGGGAATACCGCATGCTCGAAGCATGGATCGGTGACTTAGTTGTTGGACTTCAAATCATTGCTCAAGACTGACATTCTCTCTTGAGGTTTCTGCCTTGACTTTTCAACAAGCAAAGATCTTTGGAGTGTTGTTAGTGCATGTGAACATCTTTACTTTTGGAACAACACATTGACCTACCGTATTGCTACACAATGACTGAATGACATACCGGGTTGACATCATACTGCTGGAACATCTTATTTAAACTGAATGCTCAAAGATAGTTGGCACTGCACTGGGTTTTTGGGGTAAACTTATATTTGTGAAAGTGCGGGAGCGACCGCGAGCCATCTACACATTGCACCTTACTGTACCGACCGACTGAATGAAATGTACCGACTAAAGTGATTTGAGATCCGCCCGGGTGAGCGCCCCTGTGGCAGGAGATGAGCTCAATGGTTGCACACCGTACCTTCCTATATAAGTCACGTAGCTCTAGTTTTACTATTGCCTGCTGGTTAAAACATTGTTGCTACCATGTCACAGTTGTTACTCTTATACCTTACTTTTACACTTGTACCGTCACCTTTGCTTTGCACACTACACTAGCACTTTACTTATCGCTCTTGCATGCATGTTCGCTTTTGCTTTACTTTCCGCACTTGTTTACTATAGCATGCTCCATATTTGTGCACTCCTCTTTTTCTACCGCTAGAATGATTGTGACTTACCTACGGTTCCATTTCCGTGGCACCGCAGACGACATACGTATGGAGGCAGATGCTCTTGAGTTAATAGCGCCAGACTTCGACCATGAGACCGCAGCTTCCAGAGCAATTTTCGGTTGTGTACTGTATTTTCTTTCTTTCATGTATCGTTGGAATATTTGTACGGTTGGATTGTAATAATTGGACACTATTTGGGTATTTTTGTACATCTCTGCATCGTGGCTATTTTGACTTCACTGGTTAACTGCAGAACCTGCGCAATTATCAAATAAGTAACGGGCCCCCGAGAGCGGGTCGTTACACATATAAATTCTAAATTATCCATAAATGCATGGGATGGAAGTTCCGAAAGCATGGGTGGCGTAGGATGAAAAAGAAAGTGATGAGATTTTGTGGAAGAAATAAATTTAGGGACTTTTGAATTTAAGGAAAATGTTTATGGATTAGAAAGATTTTGGACCTCGTACTCCTAATGATCACCGACTCACGTGTCTTGCATGCAGAGATTCTTCCGACATCATTTTCATAAAATTTTATTTATTATTCTTCAATGAAAAATTAAACAAATCTAAGAGCATCTCAACCGGCCTTCATTTCTTCAAAATGAAGGCCGGACCCCCTCCAACCCAGCTTCAAAATGAAGCCAGGTTTGAAGGGGGTGAATAGTGCCCCTTTCAAATATGAAGGGGCATTATTCACCCCTTCATTTGAGATTCTCATCCTAAATTACAACTTTGCCCCTCTATTTAATAAAAATGATTAGTTAAACGTTTAATATCTTTCATTTCACTTAACCCAATTTAATAATTTTGGTACCATTGAAAAGATCGCGATAATACCTATAATATGAGACTAATATTGAATACTTTTCAAGTATTCAGTTGTTTTGTTATTGAAGAGATCTATATAAAAATTAATATTATTTTTACCGACAAATATTAATATTTAATATTTTTCCCAAAAATTATTATAGTTATAAAATAACAATAATTTTATATTATTTATAAATTTCATTAATAAATAAATAATTTATTATATTAACCCATTTTCAAAAGTAATATTTTATCATTATATAAAGATAACTAAATATGATAAAATAAGATTTGAAGGGGATGGTTGGAGTTGCCCATTCTTCAAAATGGAATCTTTGAGGAATATTTCATTTTGAAGGTGCTTTTTTGAAGGGGAGGGTTGGAGATGCTCTAAGACCTTTAAATAGGCTTACAATAGCTATAATCATCTACCATAATCAACATATGATTGAAAATTACCAAAATAAGAAAATGTTTAAAAGACTCAAACTTCTACTTCAACCTTAGTATGACAAATTAATAAGAAACTCAAATATACTCAAATAAAATTTAAAAAAGAATCAACACTAAATACGAATTGGATCTCCATAATTCTACAACGCTTTGACAACTTCATCACATGACAAATGACGCCAGAAATAGTACAACTAGTCAAAATTATATAATCTGCTTTATAACGGTACATGTGAAGGACGAGTAATGAATGTTGCTAGTGTCTATCATCAAGTTTTAATGAAATATTCGACTCAATCACATCGGAATCAATACTCGGTAAAGCTCGTCAAGAACATATGTCAAGAACATAAATGATGTATGCAAGGTCTCTTCATACTTTCAAGAACAAGCCTCTCCGAGTAAGTTCTAGTCATCACATCATCTATAACTATAAATTTCTATAAATTTCTTTTGATTCCGTAGACGTGTTAGTATCATGATTAATTACAAGAATTATAAAAGTGCAGGAATGTAAAGCAAATGCAAGATTCTCGGCGAATGCAATAAGGAAATGAGTAAGAACTAATTCTAAGAACCCCAGAATAACAAGATGATGTGTCTGTCTAAGTTAGTGATTTATTACGGATCAATCCATTTTTTAATTTTTAACAACACTCTTGGGTCCGCTATGGTTGACATTGTAAAGGCCCAGGCCCAGCCCGCTGGGGCCTCCCCCTTCTTTTATCCCCCCGATCTCTCCCTCTCTCTTTCCCGCAGAGGCCCCGAGCCCCTTAGGGTTTTTTTCGTTCGCCCTTCCTCTCTCCCTCTCGATTCGGCACCCTCGTGGGCTTCCGCCCCTCGCACGACCCCTCTCTCTCTCGTCTCGTAAGCAGCAGGCCCAAAGCCCTAAGGGCATCGATCGATCTCTTTTCTCTCTCGATGACGCCTCGAGCCCCATGGCGTCTTCGATGCTCCCCTTCGCACGCTCGGAACAGCGAGAAGCCCTAGGGCCTCGACGCATCACACACCATCTCTCCCCTCTCTCTCTCTCGTGTGTCGTGTGGGTCCCTCGATGGAGCGTCTGCCGTCCTCGTCACCTCGCTGTGAGTAGTCCCCTCCATCCTCTGATTCGACGCGACGACGCCATCCCTCATCATTCGTCCTCTCGCAGCTCCTCCGCATTCTTTAAAACCCCATGTTTCCTTCCTCCTTCAAGCTACCAGAGCTATGTAAGTATTTCTCCTTTATTTTTCGAAGCTGTTTCAACTGATTCTTCGGCTTGATGCTTGTGGGATTTGCTGTGACCCTTGGGTTCCTGATTTTTGATTCTCCGGCATGTTTTACGGTACCATATCTCTTGTAATCAATTCTGATTTCAGTTTTCTTTTTGGGAGAGGATGATTTGGGATAGAATTAGGGTTTATTGTCCATATTGCTATTTCGTGGGGTCGGACGCCCTCGCCTACTTGCGTGGGTCCCGGGGTTGTCGTTGGGGCTGTTTAAGGGATTCGGTGGCTCCTCCCTCGCTGTTTGGTTTCCGTTTGGGCTTTGCTTACTGGTCGGGGCTCCTCTACTTGCTGTTTGGGCTTCCCCTTGCTTGCGGACTGGTTCTTACTTGCTGACTTGGCTTCGTGGGTTGCTGTTGTGCTCGACTGGTTTCTTCCACTTGTTGTTTAGGTTCAGTTGGGTCCCTTGCTCGCTGTTTGGGTTTCTTTGTGGTATTACCTGGGTTGCAAGCCCCGTTCCCTAACAGATTTGGTTGTTAGCCCTAGTTCCTTACTAGGAACCCCGTGGACTTTGCCGTAGGTACGGGTACCCCCCACTGTGTGATGCGAAGACCTCCAATCTGATCCCCTGGCCTAGACTCTCTAGCGCCATCTTGAGTTGACTTTTTGGTCTTTCTTTATTTAAGTGATTGTTATGTTTTCTTATCTCTTGGTTCGTTGCAAGATTCAGTAGTATTGTTTCTTTTATATATCAGCCCGTTCTTTCTTACTTGCTTGCAGGTTTCTTTCGTTTTTTCTCTATTGCTTGCAGGTTTTGGGCTTCTTGTTGCTGATGGTTGCCGCGTAGGCTTTCTGCAGATGCTGGGCTTCGGTTCTTAATTAGCTTGGTTCTTCCTCTTCGGTTTTGAGGTAGATTTTATCCCATATACTCCAATTTAGATTCCTTTGCTTGTGTTGGGGTTTGGGTTTTCCTTACTTCCGGGTTTGGTGTTCCTTGCTATTTTAGGTTTTCTCGCTGGATGATGGAGTTTGGTATCCCCTTCGGCTTGCGGGTTGGAGCTTCCTTACTGTTTGAGGTTTGGTGGGGTTTCCCTTGCTCGTGGGTTGAGTTTCTCTTGTTGGTGATTGAGTTGGTGGCTCCTTTTGCTTGTTGTTTGGGTTTGATAGCTTCCTTTGATTGCTGCCTTGGGTTTCCTTGTTGTTCTTGGGTTGATGTTGTTTCTTTTCAGCTCAGTTTGGAATATCTTATCATGAGGAACATCCATGCTACTTGTCACTTGCTAGTTTCTTGATCTTGTTGTTTCATAAGTTTATTAGTGCTCTGTTAGTTTAATATTGTTAAATTGTGTAGCCTTGAGATACTCTTATGATGTCACGTTACTATGTGGATACTGGATGATTAGTGGACTATCCTGAGACTTGTTCTTGACTTGGCAGATTACTGGATGACTAGTGTACTATCCTGAGGTTGGCTCTTGACTTGACAAGTTACTATTACCTGTACAGTAATAGATTCCCCTTGGCTATGTAGTTTAACCAATATTGAACCTCACGACACGAATAACTAATAAAATAATTACTTTCTGCTTGACTTACCGGGTTTTGGGGAAACTTATGATTGGGGAGTACGTGGGCGACTGGGACCTGATCTTTAGCAACCAAGCGTTTTGGTTGTTATTTTTCCCGAGTTAGGGGGGACTCCATCATGCTGATGGGTCCTGAGTCCTGGGGGCAGACATGGACGACTATCTTGATGGGTCCTGGAGCCCCACCATAGGCCACAACGCCACAGTTCTTACAGGTTTTGCAGCTTACAGTACAATACTTTACACTTTTGGATTTTGCCCGGGGTCGCACCCTTGCGGTTAATGTAGCTCCCAGATGCTTATTGTACTCCCCATCATAAGTCACGGCCTATGATTGATTCACTTTAGGTAGTACCATCTTTACAGTAGTTATACTCATTTTAACCGTCAGGACATCTCTCTTTTTTGTACCCTTTCTGTTGTTGTCACATCGTCTTTTGTGCTTCCTTACTCTTTCAGTGGCTCGGTTTGTGGATTACCAGGTCAGGTTACTTCTTGCTCAGTATTATCATATCAGTGGCTGTCTTGTCCTCGTTTTAGTGCACTTTTACTTTCCTTGTCTTTTGTTTAGATCTTGTCTACTCTATTGAGCGCGGTGCGCCCTTTGTTGCCCACCAGGTACGAAGCACATGGTCATCCAGAGGCATCTGAGCACGAAGAGTTGGAGCTTCAGTACAAGACTTGAGAGGAGTCAGAACTTCCAGAGCAGAATAGTTTGAGCCTTGACATAGCGGCAGGTACGTGTTCCATTTACTTTCAGCAGTAGTGTAGTTTTACTGCCTTTACTTACTTGTTACTGTCTTTTCCTTATTTAGAGCTGTTAGTTTGTCATGTCTAGAGTGTCCCTTTACTTCATGCACTGCTCCACATTGACTTCACTGGCACATGTGGGACCTGCACACTCTCGTTTCAATCGTAGCGACGCCTGCTAGGAGGCAGGGCGTTACAAACATAATTCTTTTTCATTCAAATAGAAGTGTTTATGTATTGGCTCTCCTAGAACGTGCAACATCTAGACCATGCAGCTAATACCTATCTCACAGAATATGTGTAGCATCCATAAATACGATATCACACCAAATGCGATCATGATATCCTGAGAACTGCATAGGCACTAGACATATTAAGTAACAGCATGCGAGTTTTCATCGGTCCACATGTAACATAAAGCTTTAAATGAGGTTCAATTTTTATTCTCATCTTCTCTGTGACTAATTTAGTAATTAAATTCGTACAACTATATTCGTTAATCATCACTTCAAATGTTCTATACCTAATTTTGATGTTGGTAAAGAAAATATTTATTTTTCACTAATTTTCTTTGCCCCTAGGTGTAGTGGCTAGACATCTAATAAAATGCATGTGGCATTATGTTCCTCTAAACCATCGTTTTCATCACTAGCATCCTCTGGTAGAAAGTGTCCTTCCTCAATTAATCTATCATCATTATTAATCTCTTCCACATATAAGTTCATATTAGTACACTAAATAGAAAAATAATCAAACCATGATATTTGAACCATTCTATTCATTTAGATTTTTTTGTGATGGTTCTTAAATCTTAATCTTTCCATTTGTCTCATTAGCACAGTAGTTTGAGACTTTGTCATGTTTTCAATTAGCCATTTAGGTTACTTTTCAACTTTAAAAGTAAGCTACTTATCTATGGGAGCTTTTATAAACTCTAAATTTAAGGCTAAAGTAAACGGTTATTGCATATTATCTACATTATGAGGAAGTGTCTCACACTCAGTGTCCACTCTCACATCAGAACAAAACCAAGCAAGTGTATTTCGAGAATCGTCTTAAAGCTTACTCCTAAGAAATACGTTGTTAGATTGAGTCATATATTCTTTTATATGTATGCTTCCTTGTCGTAGGTCTTTTAGTTGTTCTAAAAGCCGATCTCTATAGGTAGGAGGAAGATACTTTTCTTTGAGCTTTACTTCCATTTCATTCCATATCTGTATAAGTCTTAGATCCTCTCTTTCTCACTATCTTCTCTATTGATGTCTAAAAATTTTTAGCAGAACCTATAAGCTTAACGTTAAGAATTAAATCCTTTGTTTGTTTGATAAAGGATATCATTTGAAGAAATGTTCCATATTTGCTAAGCAATCTGAAAAGATCAAGGGTTGTATATGCCATTAAAGGTAAAAGCATCTATCCTAATCCAGCATATATATGCTATTGTCTCGCATAAAGTTATCCTCAAAACTGTCATCATATCTCCTACTATTTTAATTTATATTGTTTCGATTTCGAATTATCCAATTATCATGTTCATCCTCAAATGTGTTTTATGCTTCATCCACATAGTTTCGTTCTTCTTTAAGTTTATTTTCTAAGGCTCTATGTGATATTCTGTTTTGTTTATGTCAACTTTTAAGTTCTAAGAATAATTTTAAAGCGGACTTTCTAACATTTGAATTGAGTTGACATCCATGTTTGATCCTATGGTTTTGTTGCCACGTTAAAATATGCAGCCCAAGCAATCACACGAATGTTGATGCAAGATCCTAAATACAAACTATATGCGTGCACTAATTATGTAAATAAATAAAATAAAAGAATGCAATCATAAATATGTTGATGCAATACGCAAATCAAGACTATGAAATTATGTGAATAATATTGATAACAACTAGTCTAAGTAAAATTTAATGTGATTAATATTGATAACAACTAGTCTATGTAAATTTAGTGAGTATAGATTTTGTTCAGATTAAGAATTATAAGTTACTTGAGTGAAGATTAGCTTCTGTGCATCACGTAAGGTCTCTAGGGTTTCTAAAGACTCGATCCATATGATCATCGCCAAAAATTCCGTGCAAAAGCTCAAAAATAGCCACAAAATCACCAAAATACCTCAGTCACTATTCATTGTGCGAAAAAATCCCAAAATCCTAGAAAAATGATAATCCACATTGTTCAATCGGCATGGCATGGCATTGTAGATCAGCTTGGCTTAGCTTCACTATAGATCAGCATGGTGCGTTATTATAAATCGGCTCGGCCTTGGCTTCATTGTAGCAGTCAACGTTGTCGACTCGGTTGACTCGGATCAACTCGAAACTGAGTTAATAAATAGCATCAGCTCAGTTTTAAGCTAAATTCTTTGAATTTGACTCAATTTCGAGCCGATGACTCCTGTGATGGCTCTGTAAAAATTTTAGACCATCGATGGTGGCACAAGACCCGATCGAACAATTGCAATAATGGATGCGGGACTCTCATGCATCAAAGATTATGACGACTGTGTCTTGAATAAGAACAACGACATTGATGTGTTATTCTAAGTTCGGCAAAGATAACGACAATGTCGTTCGATATTTGACCACAACGATGATGATGGTAAGCAATGACAACATTACTAGTGATGATTGATGACGTGACAATAATGACATCGGTAACTGATGATTGCGAATAGTATTCTAAAAGACGGTTTTATTATGCGCACGGTACAGGAACGCATATCGCATGTTTATTATGTGTACGGTCGAGAAACGCATAGCGCATATACGAATTATGCGGCTGATTATGCGGATTATACGGTTTACGCAAAAGTATATTTTAATAAATAAATAAATAGTAAGTATATGTAAATATGTGTTTGTGTTTGTGATAAAATTAAAAAATCTAAAAGACGGTAACAATGAAAAAATCATATTAACTTTTAAAAACATGGTTTAAATCGTATAAAACATCAGCGAATGCTTAAAAAATAAAAAATAAAAAAGACATGCACTGTTTAAAAAGAAAAAAATACAAAAGAAAAAAGAAATGCGGCGAAGCATCGCGCTGCTTAAAAAAGAAAAAAGTGACGAAGCCACTGCTTCCCACTGGAAAAAAAAGGAAAAGAAAAAACATGCTTATATGTTTCCCGTCGCCGCCGCTTCCCTTCCCGCTTCACCATCAATGCTTCATCGTGGAGAGGTTGTAGAGAGAGGCTGTCACTTTCTGTTGAGGAAACCCCCTTAAAACAAAAAAAATGCTTTTTATGTTTAACGGATTGGAGATTTTTATTGCTGATTATGCGTCCACATATTTGCATATGCGGAAACATAACATTTATACGACATATTATGCAGCCAACCGCATAATTCAGACGCATATCTAATTTTTCATACGGCCAAAGGCCGTTTCCTTATATGCGCATAAAACTTGTTTTAGAACACTGATTGCGAATGGCTGAGACGAAGCCTTTGGGCGAAGGCAATGGAGACAGAGTGTTCGGTTGGCAACTGCGATGATGTTGGAGAAAGCTGGGACAATAACATAGGCGGTTAGAGCGATTGGGCGTAAAGTTAGGGTTTGAAGGCTAGTGGAAGAAGATATGTAGTAATTTTTTTTGAATTTTGATTTTTTTGTTTGGTCTCTTTTTTGCTTTTCCCCTCTTTTTTTCTCTATTTTCTGATTTTTTTCTCTTTTATATTTTATTTTTGTGAAAAACAAAAATTAGGATTTATTTAATGTAAAAACCTAACTACATGATGATGATTAAAAATAAAAAGAGTTTAAGATATGGGGTTGATACCAAATTTGACATGGGACGAAAGTGAAATGAATTGTAATGGAAACATTGAGGAAGAAATAAATTTAAGGATTGAGGTATTTGGAAAAAATATTTAAGGATTAGATTGATTTCAAGCCTCGGATACTGGAAATCTAATGATCACTGACTAATACTCCTCGCGCGTGAAGATTATTCAAACCTCACATCCAAACAAACCATCAACCCACTCTCACATCTCCCACACTCAAGATTTAATTGGCAAACTTAAGTTTATACAAAAATTTATTTATTAAAATGAAACAAATCTAAGGCCTTTAAATAGGCTTACAAGAGCCACAATCATTTACCATAATTAACGTGGGATTAAAAATTACCACAATAAGAAAATGACGAAAAGACTCAAAATTTCAACTAAAGACCACAGAATGAGATTTTGGTAGAAACCACTTGGTTTCGGCCGTTTCGTTTTGGTTTCAAATGGGAACGATACGAACCGCTATTAAAAGTCAGTTTCAGCCGGTTTCGATCGGTTTCACCCGGTTTCGATCGAACCCAAGTGGTTTCGGCAAAACCAAGTGGTCTACCTCATGTTTAACAATAAAATATGGGTTTAAGGTTAATATATGAACCCATATGTACCATATACAGCAAAATATTTACAAAAAATCTGAAAATTGTATTGAAATTATAAAAATTATATTCTAAAAATTCATTAAAAATTAAAAAAATACTATAAATGCATTATTATAGCAGTATAAACATTCAAATACATACAAATCCAAAACTGAAACTCAAAACAAAGCCTACAAAATAGACAAATCTGTTCAAAACCTTTAAAAAATTTAACTGCCAAAAACCAAAACAGAGTTCTCAAACCTTACTAAAGACTCAACTAAAAGAGTAAAAGGGACTCAAATAAACTCAAATAAAATCTAAAAAGACTCATATCTGAATCCAAATTAGATTCCCGTCAACTGGTCCCTTCATCATAGATATAGATGCCTTTTTATTAGTATATATAATTTATAACTAATAAAAGACAAACGACTATATCAAAAACAAAGTTGCCTTACAAGCCAGAGCTAAATTCTAAGTTAAGAACAATAAACAATTAACAGCAGGATGGCGGTAATCATAAAATAAAATGTGCAACTATAGTACGGTCCATTGTATCTGATCTGCATAGTACATATATACCATGTAAGTGGATCGATAATACTCTTGGCCATGTATGTCCATTTTCATACGGCCACCGCCATATATAACATGTTTTCAGCAATAATAATGGAATGGTTGTATCATATTGGATCCAACGTAAGCCTGTTGTTACCACTGATGTTGGTTAATAACGACAAGTGTTATGAGACATCTTGGGTTTGAAGTATCAAAAGTTAATGTCGTGATATTCTATTGCGTGAAAGAATAAAAAGAAGATGAATGAGTAAAACATTTTAGATTGAACTTATAATGGTTATACCCTAATTAGTCAAAAAAATCCTCATTTGAAAAAAAAATACCCATGAGATTGAACTTAACATAGTTAACCCCTAAAATAGTCACACACACAAAATCATCATTTAAAAAATACCCACAAGGCTATACTTCCAAATTACCAAAGCTGCATATAATTCTTTTTTATATTGACAATAGAAATCTAACCAATTAGGAAAAACCCTTTAGAGAAGACATGCTTGTCGGACTAATGTTGTTATTATGATTGCTCTGATCTAAATTATTAAATTATATCTTTAGAAGTCCAACCGTAATCCCAACTCAGATCTGCATTGGATATTCCATGCCAACAAACAAATACCTGCAGTACTTTATATATTAAATACTTTAAATCGAATTAACTAGGATACTGAGTATAAACAATTAGCCTAAGTCAAGAAAATAAAAAAATTTAATAAAAGTAAACTAGATTCAACAAATTATAAAAAAATAACAAACTGGAAGACACTTAACACATTAAACACACTTGATAAGCTACAATTTTCTCACACAATTTCTGACATTATTTTAACTAAAAGTTCTTCAATGGGAATACGCCAACAAGATTTACTTTACTTAAATAGGTGAGTTACAACAGTAATTCAAGTCTAAACTATAAACTATTGCAATGCACATGTTTAAAACAATTGCTAATATTTTATAAATTATTATATTGGACAAGGTTTTATTAAAACTTACCATATGCTCTATGTATAAAAAAAGTATATGGCAAAAGCCTTGCTAACAATCATTTCATATTGTTAGAATATTTTTAATAAACATTTGAAGTTGCGGACACAGAAAATCCAATACTCCCGATCCAAAATGATACAAACTACCGAAACTTCATATGCCGATATCTTGAAGGTAGCCCGATATTCATGCCCTTTGACATTGGACCTCTTTCTCCAAGTATGATTTGGTCCGAGTAAAATACCAAAGTGACTTGGTTGCAGCGCAGCAATTCCTAAGTAAAGATGAATCAAAACACTGAATTCGCGCAAGAGTTGCATAGGTTGATGATTAACGGTGATCCCAAAAATGGAATAATGGAAACTTATTACAGAATTTCCACGGATAATTTTCTAAAGTTAGTTTCTTGTCCAATTTCCATCAATGAAATTCATCAAGTTTCATTAATCATGATTTGTTCGTCCCTCGGACCATCAGCATCTTAATTAAAATCTGAGTTCAACTGGATCAGGATAATGCAAAACGGTATATTAGCACATACCTCTCCTTTTCTGAGCCCAAGGCTGATATGTCGTAGATCCCTCGGTTAGTGAGAACCCTGACAGAAAGTTTCCAAGAGAAAATGACAGCTATAAGCTAATCTTAAAAACAAGAAAAGTGATTCATTATTGTAAACGATAAAGGTAAATAAATTCATAAATTTCGTGCTAAATCCATGTACGAATGAAGCTTTCAATATTTGTACATGTAAGAGCAGATTTGATCCATTGTACGTATGCATTGGTTCTTTTACCAATGAACCAGTAACAGCTGACACTTTAGCAATAAGTAACAAGTCTTTATCTTAATGCAAAAGATGTAAGTGTGGGTATACACAGTGAAACGTAGTAAAGAAATACAAACTTTGGCTGTGTTTCATACTAGGGTTGGGGTGGGGTTACCCCTTAACCCCGACTAACCCCAACCAAACACGCAAAAATGGGGTTCTTTTTGGGGGGTGGTTAATGATGCGAGGGCAATATTGGCATCTTAAAAATATTCATGCCCTTTGCCCTTTGCTCTGCGGGCAAAGTATTTCACTTCAACTCCAACTCAAATATGGGGTTGAAGAACCTCGTGACGTGACAAGCTTCAAACCCAACTCCCTCTCATGCTCCTTTAAAAAACTCCAACATCTCAACTCCAACTCGAGCTGCCAAATGAGGTCTTACGGTTTCAGGAAATAGTATGCATAAAAAACATCATACCAGTTGAGGAGAAAGTTTGGAAGACTGAGTAATGGATCACTGAGTAAATAGCAGTGCAGTCAGGTAGGTAATAGCACTATAGCATTTTAAAATTTCCAAAAGAACTCCATCATAACATATAAAATTTATGATGCATAAACATACGTTCAAAAGAATGGGGAGACATCTTAGTCCAGGTGAGTAGGCATACATGTAGTATTCAAGAGTCAAAGCGTTTGACCACTTCACCCAACAATTACAAGCTCTTGGTGATACAGACACGACAGAAATGGATAATCCATTGAAACCCGCAAAAAAACCTTAGAGTTCAGATTTGTATTACCACCAGGAATTTACAAGTTGCAAGTTTGATTTTAAGTAGTACATATGTATGTCTGTATGTATGTATTCATGCATGCATGTATGACAGTCCATATCTTATTAAAATTTGAGTGTTATCAGGATGCGAGATTTAGTTGAATTAGGATACCTCGTTGTCTATAAGCTTATTTTGTACTTAGAAAAACAAATTCGATTAATGGATGTCAAAAATTGATTACTGATTAACTTGAGCTTTTATCTCCTTGCTTCTCTCCTTGGTCACTTCAACATCCTTCTCACTTCTCCAATCTATTTCTCCCCTTCTCTCACTGGTTCTTTACCACATTGAATCATGGACCTTAAAAAAGATAACTCCAAACTAATCCAAATGATAATCAAGTTGTGAATCGGAGAAATATTTATTCTTTTTTTGGGACAAAAGACAAAATTTTGATACCTGGGCATACCTTATAATTCTTCCAACAATCTTGCGGCCGATACCCAGTCTCCGCATTGTAGGCAGAACCTGAAAAGCACTGAATAAAAATGCTTTGGATATATACATATAAGCATATGACATTTATATAATTGACTTCTTATAATGGTACAATGTGGAAATAAATAGATATTTGCTTATGTTGCATGTTTTACATCTTAATTATGGAATTAATCATCTATTTTTCAATTAATCATCTTGAGGTCGACATGCACATGCTCCAGAAAAACAGTGTACTATCTCCATAGATTGATGTTCCCCAAAAAATGTCATGCTTCAACAGATAAAAATTGTAAAGATGTATTTCAACTAATTTACTGCTACAGAAACAAATAAACTTTTAGATGCCATGGATGCAAAGCCTTATTATGTGACGTGGAAAGAGATAAAATTGACTTGGGACTTTCTTCACAATCTATGAACATTTAAGTAATTAATCATAACCATTGACCAAATAGAAATCTACAAACAAATATCATTAAAGTCAATATCATTGCACCAAAAATCGTAAGTTGTGATTAGAATTGAGAGTTATATTTTTATATTCTAGCATGCCTCCGCATGTTGATTGCCTTTATATGGGCTGAAATCTGAGCTTTACTGTACTGGTGTTTTTTAAATCCGTGTTTTTATCGCATGCCTAGTGGGATTTAAACCCGAGTTGCTCCGATACCATATTACAGTTTTCTGCCATTGCACCAAAGCTCCAAAGCTATGATGGGGTTGAGGATTTTTTTAAACATTCTAATAAATACAAACAAGCATATGCAAGAATATGATGCCCATGAGAAATGATTGCGACCGAAACTAATGTTAAGAAAAGTTTAAGCAGAATGAACCCTTTTATTCTCTTATATATCTCCTCTTTTCGTCATAATAAAGCAGATTGCATATCAACATACAGAACTAGACAATGTTCAAGGAAAAATAATGTGCCAATGTTGGGCCTATCTTTGGTAGGGGTGGCAAAATGAGCCCGACCCGACCCGACCGAACCCGGCATCCTTAACCGGATAGGTAGGGGCCAATCCGGGTCAAGTAGGATTCGGGTTTTATCCGGGTCGGGTATGGGTTTGGCATGTCAACCCGGATAACCCGAATTCGACCTGGTTTACTTTCTTTATATATATATAATAGCTTCAATACACAGTTGCAAGGGGAGTTGTGCTTATACGATTTGAATTGTTGTCATCTTCTTTAAGAGGTCTTGGATTCAATTCCCTTTACATAAAACTTTTTAGTTAATTTTATTACTTTCGTTAATAAAATGGTAACGTTAATTATACTTCCTTGCTGTCAATAGTGTGGTTTAAGCGACAAGCTACTGAAAATTATGCAACACTTAATAAATTACCGGTGACTCTTAATAAATAGCAGGATATCGAAAAATGAGCAGTTGTGTATAATTCAAATCTTAACCCGACAGGTTAACCCGAACCCGACCCGGAAATTTTCCAGGTCACCCGAACCCGGCCCGGATTCAATCCGGATCGGTTTATGGTTTACCCTTGTCCGGGCCGGGTCAAATCCGACCGACCCGAACCCGAACCCACCCGACCTATTTGCCACCCCTAATCTTTGGTTGATCTGAGCAGGTTTTATGTATATAAACGTGATGAGCTTTAAAACGATAAGGTTTAAGGTCGTTGCGTGCTGAATTGCATGCATCCTAGGACTACAATCATGACCTGCGTAAACTGCAAGAAGAGTATCATATGAGTTCATTCAGAACCTAAAAGTACGTTTATTAATGATTCGCACATTTAGGTTGTTTCAAGAGAATGTCAATTCACTCATGAAATTTTAGAACCCAAGTTGACGAGATAGCTGGAGCTCGGGTGACAAGCAGGTAAGGCCTGATGGAGGAAGATAATGGCATTCAGATTGGAGGGGTAGGAGCTTTGAATCTCTTCCGTTGGATGCGAGACAAATTCATATCAAGCCGTCCAAGCTGATTTAATCTTGTTCGTTGGATGAAGCGGTAAGGAGCAATCTAAAGCGTCTAAATCTCTATTCAGAGGGGGTCCAGCATTATAGCCGTTAGAGCTACGGCAGAGCTCGAGGGAACTTAGTTTTCTTTCGACCAAGTTGTTAGGCCGTTGCAGCCAGTAACATCTCCGACAAGGTTGCCAGAATTCTTCGACGAGGCTACCAGAATTCTGTTACGGCGATTCCTTTATGATGAGGCGCGGAGAGTCTGTTGCTAGGAGGGTAGAAGCTATAAATAGCAGCTGGGATGTAAGAGAAGTGCTATCGATGATCAATAGAGTTTTTCTCTCATTTTTTTTCATTTGCTTTCATTTGTTCTGTAATTTTTACTTCTATTAATAAAATTATGTTGATTTCGCCATTGTTGGCGAAATCTTACTTGGGAGAAATATTGGTGAACATTGGGCATTCATCAATTTGGTATCAAAGCTCTCTACGAGCCATGGGGGGAGAGAGAAAACCAGAGGCAGAATCCAGCCATAGGCCTGTTGAAGGAGATCAAGGCCAGAGCTCTAACCTTGATCCGCAAGATCAAGGCGAGCAGGCGGAGGATTCTCATACCTGGAGGCTTCAGCAAGAAGAGAGAATCCGCGTTATTGAATCGCAACGTCAAGTACTGGAGGGGAGTTTAGCAGCTCAAGTTCAACAATTATCTACACAAATTCAATCTCAAATTCAAAATCAATTCCAAGCTTTGGTGGAGTCTCAGAGACAACCACAGGAGCACATGTTGGCCCAAATCCAGATGTTAATCAATAACCAAAGTAAATCGGAGGAGAGGTTCAATAATCAAGATATTTCAATTGATAAGGAACAATCAGAACAGAGTGGAGGCGCATGTAAACAATCAGGAATTTGTCTCTCGCCACCAAAGAAATGAAAGAGATGGAGAAGCGCATTTCAATGGGGATAGAGGCTCAGAGAGGAGATGAGGACATGGTGAAAACTCAAACCCGACACAGCCGAGAGTGCTTAAACCCGAGTTTCCTATCTTCAAAGGAGATGAAGATGTCCTACCATGGTTGAGCCAGGTACAACAAATTTTTGCATACTACTCTACTCCTTATGCAAATTGGGTTAATACATGCTCATTTTATCTGAGGGGTAAATCCCTACAATGGTATGAATGAGGGAAAGTAAATGTTCATAATTTCTTTCATTGGGAAAAATTTAAAGAAGAGATCATGATAACATTTGGCCATACTCAATTAGATAAACCATTTGCGGTTTTTTCTAACCTTAAACAGACGGGATCTGTGAAAGAATACTTGGAAAAGTATGAGTAAATTGTTGGTTTGCTCAGGAAAATGCCCGAGGATTATGTTCCAGATAAATTCATCAATGACCTTAGGGATGACATCCGGCTTGATGTAATGGCATTTGAACCTGAGACATATAGAAGAACAGTACAGTTGACTAGAACTTCTGAAGAGAAGAAAAGTTTAGCAAGAAAGAATAATTCCCATATAATTTCCCATTCCTTCCCTAGGTCCCACTAACCACAGCCACCTGGGGTGAATAAAGATAATCCCAAAGAGAGTCACTAATGTTCCTAGGGGAAGAAAGTTAACTCCAGAAGAAATACAAACAAGAAGACAGAATAACTTGTGTTTTGCTTGTAATGAGAAGTGAGAGAGGGGACATAAGTGCAAGAAGCAGTTGTACATTTTAGATATTGAGGAGGAAGAATCTGAAGGAGTCATAGAAGGGTCCAGTAGTGTAGTGGAGAATATATCCCCAGAGCTACAGGAAGTGGATGGAGATGACTCACCTTCTATCTCCATTCATGCATTAACTGGAATACCAGCTGCCCAGACCTTAGGCTGAGAGGAAGCATCAAGGGACAGACTGTGAGTTTTTTGGTTGATATTGAACTTATTGGGGGGATTCCACCCTACCCTATAGTGACATAGTATTTCTCGTTCAAAAATTGTCCACAGTTTTTTATCTTGTTTTGATTGCAAAATATTGAATTTCAATCCAAAACATGCCAATTTCGGGAATTGAAACAAATCAGAATTCTCAATTCTCGACGACGTCTGGGAGATAGAATATTTTCAGGAACAAAGAAATCAGAATGATTTTTGTTTCTATTCACAAGGGTATTGCTGTGTTGTGTAACGGATCTATCAAAATTCTTTTTATCGATCGATCCCGTAACTCCAATTAGGGATTTGTTGGGTCCCTTAGGTACTATTGTACCTAAAATAGTGAACTTTTATTCATCTTACTATTTAATAACTCATAATAAGATCTTGTTAAACAAATATTGGCTATTTGACATTCACAATTTTAAACAGACTTTCCAAGTACTTGAAGTACTTAAATACTGTTTAATAGATGAAAATAGGAGTATTTATAATCCAGGTCCATGCAATAACATCATTTTGAATCCATTCCGTTTGAATTGGTGCTTTCTACATCACAATTTTTGTGAAGAGACATCCACAATAATTAGCATTGGACAATTTATTTGTGAAAATATATGCCTATTTAAATATGGACCACACATAAAAAAATCTCAAATTTTAATTGTTCATATTGATTTCTTAATTATAAGATCAGCTAAGCCATATTTGGCCACTCCAGGCGCGACTGTTCATGGACATTATGGAGAAACCCTTTCTGAAGGAGATACATTAGTTACATTTATAAATTTAGCAAAACTTTTCACTCAAGATCTATTGCAGTAAAAGGATAATGTCCAACTTAGAGTTGTCAATTATATCCTTTATGGAAATGGAAAGTCAATTCTTATTTGGTTTAACGGAAAAACGGAAACAGTTTTCAATTTTTTGTTCTATCAATGGACAGAACGGCAAGATAAATAAAGGTCTATTTATTATTTTTCGTCCACAAATATCCAAATTTTTAGGCCTAATACTCCATGGATAGTTCGAATTGTATAGGCACAATGACCTATTTTAGCGCGAACTGTTTGTAGAGGAACCCTACCTTCTCTGATCCATTCGACCCGTGCAATTTCTTTTCCGTCGATACGCCCTGCAATTTGTATTTGAATTCCATTTGTATCTGTTTGTTCCGTTAATTCAATAGCTCGATGAAACAAGTCAAGAAACAGTTGAAAAAACAAATCAAAACACAATGAACTTTATTTCGAATATAAAAAAGTCGTTTTCTAATACTAATATTAGTAATAAAAATTCTAATATTTATTGTGGCTTATCTTCTTTGTCTCAAGCAGATGTATTTTACAAATTATCACAAAATCAATTACAATATCATTTGAGATCTTTACTTCAATATCACGGCACCTATCCTTTTCTTAGGGATATAATCAAGAATTTTTGTATGACACGAGGAATATTTGATTCTAACCCAAGGCATAAAAAAATTCATAAGTCTAGGATAAATAAATGGCAAAATTGGTTAAAGGGTCATTATCAATACAATTTATCTCAAACCAAGTGGTCCTATTTAGTACCGAAAAAATGTCGAAATAGAGTCAATCAATGTCATACGATTCAAAAGAAAGACTCAATGAAATTGGATTTCTATAAAAATGAAAAAGACCGATTAATTTATTACACTTTTTTGTTGTGGGAATCCACCAACAAACAAACAAAGGACGAACTTTGCTTATTCTATCTCTATTGATTGAGTAAACCCGACATTTTTTCTCTATCTTTTCCTTTTTTTCATCTAAGTTTCTTATTTATCTTGTGCCAATCCAACACAAATATTTTTTTTACTTAACCAATTGATTACTAATTAATTGAATTTGTTTTCTCATCATTTCATTCATATTGACAATGGTGTATCGAATAAATATAATTTGATCGTAGATAAATGGCTCTGTTTATTCCGACTCCTATTAGTTTTTCCTTTACTTCATTCAGGCAAATGATGGGTTTGCCGGGTTTACTGTTATACAAGATGTATTTTCTTAATGAGAAACAAAAATTTGGAGAAAATAGGCGGTCTCCAAATTTTTATATTATTGAACATAAAATCTTTCCTTTATATTTCTTGTTAGCTCAATGGTTTAACGTATTTGTTCAGTGCAATTCCATTTTTTTATTTCGATCGTATCTGCATATCATATTTGGCTGGGTTGCTAACTCAATGGTAGAGTATTCGGCTTTTAAGTGCGACTATGATCTTTTACACATTTGGATGAAGTAAGGAATTCGTCCAGACTATTAGTAAAGTCTATAAGACCGCGACTGATCCTGAAAGGTAATGGATGGAAAAAACAGCATGTCGTAATAATAATAAGAAATTTTTTATTATATTCTTATTATTTTTAGTAGAATTTTGAGTTGATCCCTATCGGATTATTCCAAAATTGTGTTTTTATTTTTGGAGGAAGACAAAAGAAATTCACATTTACAGTTGGGTCTAGTGAATAAATGGATAGAGCCCCATGGCTCCAATTCTGGTAAAAAATAAGCAACGAGCTTCTATTCTTATCTTAATTTGAATAATTACCCGATATTAGTATCCGCAATTTGTGAGGGTCGTTCTAGCTATATAAGAAGTCGTTGATTATGATTAAGAATAATCAAATTAGTTAATTATTTTGATTTATTGAATCGGTTACTATTCTTGTATTAAATTTTTAAAAAGAGATAAATGGGATATTGATATTATGTTATGTGATTTCTTGATATCATAAATATACGATTAATGATGAAAGTAGATGAGTTGAGAAAGAGACGGTTGAATCAAAATAATTCTTTTTTTTTGAAGTTCGATTTCTGTCAGATGACAATATGAATGTTATACCATGTTCCATTAAAACACTCAAAGGGTTACACGATATATCAGGTGTAGAAGTCGGCCAACATTTATATTGGCAAATAGGAGGTTTACAAATTCATGCCCAAGTACTTATCACTTCTTGTGTTGTAATTGCTATCTTATTAGGTTCAGTCATCATAGCTGTTCGGAATCCACAAACCATTTCGACCGACGGGCAGAATTTCTTCAAATATGTCCTTGAATTTATTCGAAACTTGAGCAAAACTCAGATTGGAGAAGAATATGGTCCTTGAGTTCCCTTTATTGGAACTATGTTCCTATTTATTTTTGTTTCTAATTGGTCAGGCGCCATTTTACCTTGGAAAATCATACAGTTACTATTTCTGTTCTAGGGTTTATATATACACATATATGTTGTTATAAATGAAAAGGATTGATTATTGAAAAAAATGAATGAATACTAATTAGTCATAAATCAATTTGTTAGTCATATAAATCAATTTGATTTTCTTTTGCCATTCAAGGAAACAAAATATCGTTGGATATCAAAAATGAAGAACCATTCACAAATTCAAAGTAAATTGTTAATGGTTCCAATTTACCGAAAAATCCCATGATATTTCCATAAGATTCCTCTTTCTTATTCTTAAGCAAGCCCTCGAGAGGGTTTAGTTGATCCATGATTTATGTTTCATCTTTCTTTTCCTTTTTGTTTGTTTTGAGAAAGATATCGATCAATTCCAATTCTTTCTTTTTCTATTTTTTTCCGATCGAGATGTATGGATCCATGGATCTATGTGTCTATATAGATCCTGTTCGTGGATTAACGAAAATGTGCAAAAGCTCTATTTGCCTATGCCATTCTATGAGTCTCTTCCTTTTGCGTATGGCATCGCCACTCCCTTTTTGTTAATTCACAAGCGTTACCGACCACAATATATCAAATCAAATAACAATTCATATCACTATTCCAACAGCTTTTTGGATAGAGAATCTCTATTCCTAATTACATTATTGCGGTACGAGTACGTAAAATACAAATATCGCGGAAAGAAAAAAATTCTAATGCAGATCGATTTTTGATACGTAAATGAGAAAAATGCGGATCAAGGCCCTTAGATCTATTTACTTCGTTGAAAAGGGGACATAATTGTCTTAACCCGTTTCTTTGTTATGTTCATTAGGTTCAATTAAGTCTGACGGGAATAATATTCTACGATTAACAACTCATTTATTTTTAAACCGATCCATTTACTATCTATTATTTGATTTACTAATCCTTTATATTGAAATGAGTCAATAGTCAAATGGTTTGGCAATTCCTCATGAGGGGATGATGCAATAGAATTTTGAATCAGAACTTTCGATCTTTGTTTATCCTTCGTAGTAATAATATCTTGGGGTTTGCAACGATAACTTGGTATATCCACTATACCACCATTAACTAAAATATGTCTATGGTTAACTAGTTGCCTGGCTCCAGGAATGGTTGAAGCCATACCCAATCGAAAAAGAATGTTATCCAAACGCATCTCAAGTAGTTATAGTAAAACCTGGCATGTTGACCCTTTGGCTTTTCCGGCGATATGCACATATCTAAGTAATTGTCGCTCTGTCAGACCATAATGAAAACGTAATTTCTGCTTTTCTTCTAGACGAATACGATATTGCGATCTTTTCACGGAACACAATGAGTTTTTAAGATCACTTTCGGATATAGTTCTTTTACTAGTTAATCCCGGCAAAGCCCCCAAACGGCGTATTTTTTTGAAACGAGGTCCTCGGCAACGAGACATAAAGACTCCTTTTTATTTTATTGAAATTTCATTTTACAGAAGAAATAGAAATTAAGACTGAACTAAAGGATAAACAAAGAAAAGCTAAATTTACGGAAGTATTACAAAATAGAATGAAATGAATTGTGTCAATATCCAGATTTTTTGTATATATAGAAAATTCTTGTATATTTTGTGTATATATACAAAATTAAGGCTTTGTTTTATGATTTGTTCTATATAGATCTAATTGCTCTAATCAACTTTTTATTCATAGTTAATTTATAGTTACAAGTTACCACGCACGACATAATAGATTAATGACTCAACGTTTGGAGAAAGGGGGAGGCGAGATTATCAATCATGAAAAAAATCGATAGAGAAAAAAGCCGGCTATCGGAATCGAACCGATGACCATCGCATTACAAATGCGATGCTCTAACCTCTGAGCTAAGCGGGCTCACATAACAGAAATAATGTATAGGAATTCAAGAAACTACTGGATCTTATCTATTAGCTAAGAATTTAATATGAACTATCTATTATAGATAGTTCATAATTCTTTCCATAGTTATATTATTTATATTATATATTTATTATATAAATAATATAACTATATATAATATGACTAAATAGAAAATATGACTAATATCGGATTAGAGTGGATCGGTCCTAAGAAAAGTATAAGATAAGGATAAAGATACAACAACGATTAATTACTATTGCTATAAAACAAGCTCGTATTTTATCTTTGTTATCTTTTCTTAATAATGAAAAACAGTTTGAGAGAGCGGAGTCGAACACGCACGAAGAGTTGATTCAGAAAGTCAAGAAAAATCTTTGAAATTTGTATTCGATGTAATTACAACTGCTCCAAACGATCTAACAACAATTAGAAAGAAATCTATTGTAATTGAAGAAATAAGTAAAAGAGTTTCTTGGTGGTCATACAAATTGGCAGATGATTTAGAAGAAGAGGAAGAAGAAAACGAAGAAGAATCAACAGAAGATCCTGAAATTCGTTCAAGAAAAGGCAAACGTGTGGTAATTTATACTAATAACGATCAGAGTACAAACTCCAATGCTAGTAATAATAATACTAGTAATACTAGCACTAATGATGAAGAAGAGGAAGTGGCTTTGATACGTTATTCGCAACAATCAGATTTTCTCCGGTGTATAATCAAAGGATCCATGCGAGCTCAAAGACGTCAGTTATTTGGAAGGAATAAAGAATCGTGGTTGGGAAGGTCATAGTAGCAAAAGCCATTGGAATTTATATTTTATATATCGGAATAATTCGTTTTGTTATTAATCAACGGGAGATAAAAGGATAACTGAAGAAGAGAAATCAATTAGTTATTCATTAAAGTTTAATTTGATTCAATGACCAGAGTTAGACGAGGATATATAGCTCGGAGACGCCGAACAAAAATTCGTTTATTTGCATCAACATTTATAGGGGCTCATTCAAGACTTACCCGAACCGCTACTCAACAGAAAATGAGAGCTTTGGTTTCTTCTCATCGAGATAGGGGCAAGCAAAAGAGGAACTTTCGTCGTTTGTGGATCACTCGGATAAATGCAGCAATTCGTGAGAGTGGAGTATTCTATAGTTATAGTAAATTAATACACAATCTGTACAAGAAGCAATTGCTTCTTAATCGTAAAATACTTGCGCAAATAGCTATAGCAAATAAGAATTGTCTTTACAAGATTTCCAGTAAAATTATCAAATAAAAGAGATTTGAAAGTAATATCTAGGAATGATTGAAACAAAATCGAATTCCCCGAAGAATGGACTCCGGGAAGATAGAATAAAAATAAATTAAGAAAATTAAGAAGATTAGTAGGAATGAATTAGCATCTTTCAAAAAAAAGATTTCTTTTTTCCCTATTTGTATCTCATTCCTTTGTTCGACAAAGGGCCCATTCATATATAATAATGGATTATGTAGCGGGTATAGTTTAGTGGTAAAAGTGTGATTCGTTCCATTAATAACTTAAATAGTTACGGGGTCTTTCGGTTTTTCATATTCCGATCACTAAAAACTTTATTTCTTAAAAAAGGTTTCATCCTTTTTCCCTCAATAGCACATTTGAGGAAGAATATATATTCTCACGATTTGTATCCAAGGGTCAATTCGAAATTGAATAAAAAATTGGGATTATGAAGTCGTGAAGCATAATTTTTTTTGAATTGGATCAAATCTTCCAATTGAATGAGTATGAGTAAAAAGGATCTATGGATGAAGATACAAAAAATTTATTTCCAATCGTAACTAGATCTTCAATTTTTGTGTTGTAAAAGGAAGATTGAAACCAAATAGCTAGAAAACGATAGTTTTGGTTTACTAGAACCGTCGGCATATTGTTTAAACGTTTTTTTTTCGTTTTTTGATATCTCTGAAATGATTAATCTCATTTTTCAGAATTGGGTAGGGGAAAACCCGGAATTGCAAAGTTCTTATTTTGAGGAAGAAGAGACAAAAGAAAAAGAGAAAACAAACGAGGAAAAAGAAGCAGAAAATGAACGAATAGCAATATCAGAAGCTTGGGATACCTTTATATTTACTCAAGCAATAAGAGGTTTCATGTTAATAACTCAATCTTTTCTTAGAAAATACGTTATATTACCCTTATTAATAATAGCTAAAAATATTGGCTGTATGTTATTATTGCAATTCCCAGAGTGGTACGAGGATTTGAAAGAATGGAATAGGGAAATGCATGTTAAATGTACTTATAATGGTGTTCAATTATCAGAAACAGAATTTCCTCAAAATTGGTTAACAGACGGTATTCAGATAAAGATCTTATTTCCTTTCTGTCTGAAACCTTGGCGAATTTCTAAAAAACGATCTTATCATAGAGATCAGAAAATGAAGAAAAAAGAGAAAAAAGACAATTTTTGTTTTTTAACAGTCTGGGGAAGGGAAACAGAATTGCCTTTTGGGTCTCCCCGAAAACGACCTTTTTTTGAACCCATTTTTAAAGAACTTGAAAAAAAATGAGAAAAATGAAAAAGCAATTTTTCAAGTTATAAGGGTTTTCAAAGAAAGAAGAAAATGGTTTCGAAAAGTGTCAAACGAAAAAACAAATACTTTTTCAAGAAATATGGACGAATGGAAGTTTAACTCCTAAGAAAGCGCTTTATGAAGCTTCTTGTAATTTGATTGATTTATTTATTCCTTTTCAACATGCAGAGGAAGGGAACATTCATTTCGAGGAAAATAAAAACGGGTTACCTCATACATTGCCAAAATGTCCATATATCAGTCAATCTGCTGATCCTTCCCTTGGGAGGGCAACAGGTGGTGTTAGGAACACAATGGTTGAGGCAGTTTGATGACAACATTTTCAATTTCAAGAAGTTACAGATGAGGTTTATTCTGAGAGGAAGAGAATGTTCATGGCAAGGAATACTACCTTCAAATTCTCAGATAGTGGATGAAAAAGGAATACATTAGGCTTTCAGACAACAGGGAGAGGGATATTGGTTGCACCTCATTTTTTAGAAGTGGATGTAACCCAAGCCAGTATACAACTTTTACAAATTGAAGTGGAAGAAATACCTGAAGATATTAGGGGAATCTTGGAGCAATTTCCTGAAGTGTTCAGGGAACATGAAGGGCTACGACCTAAAAGAGTATGTGACCACAGAATTCCCACTGAATTAGGGGCTAAACATGTATGTATCAGACCCTACAAGCATGTGTATTTCCTTAAAACTGAAATTGAAAAGCAAGTGACAGAAATGTTAAAAGCTGGTACAATCAAACCTAGTTCCAGCCCTTATGCTTCACCTGTGGTGATGGTTAGGAAAACTGATGGTAGTTGGCGCATGTGTGTGGATTACCGATCACTTAATCAACAAACTATCAAGGACAAATTTCCTATTCCTATTATAGATGAGCTCTTGGATGACTTGTTTGGAGCTCAATTCTTTTCCAAACTGGACTTAAGGTCAGGATATCATCAAATACGTATGAATGATGAGGATATTTTCAAAACTGCCTTCCGTACTTATGAAGGCCATTAAGAGTTTCTTGTAATACCGTTTGGATTGACAAATGCTCCATCTACATTCCAATCTCTCATGAACACTATCTTCAAATCTTACCTCAGAAAATTTGTTCTTGTTTTCTTTGATGACATACTAATATACAAGGATTGGAATTCTCATTTGCAACATTTGAGAGAAGTACTGCAAATTCTCTTAGAGCAGCAGTTGGTTGTCAAGTTGTCCAAATGTTATTTTGGGCAGAAATCAGTGGGATATCTGGGGCATGTGATTTCTAGCCAAGGAGTAGCTATGAAGCCTAAGAAGGTGGAAGCAATAAGAAATTGGCCAATACCTAAGAATACAAAGGCAGTCAGGGGGTTCTTGGGTCTCGCAGGATATTATAGGAAATTCATTAAGGGATTTGAAGGATTAGCAGCTCCTCTGACAGATCTCTTGAAGAAGGAAGGATTTGCATGGAGTGAGGCAGCCCAACAAGCTTTTGAGGCACTAAAGGAAACATTGTCCACTGCTCCTGTGTTGGCAATGCCAAATTTCAATGAAGATTTCGTGTTGGAATGTGATGCTTCTGGGAGAGGGATATGGGCAGTTTTAATGCAACGCGGGCAGCCAATTGCGTACTTCAGCACTAAGCTCACTGGGAGGAATCTACTCATATCCACCTATGAGAAAGAGTTACTAGCTATTATCTTGGCTGTAACAAGGTGGAATCAATATTTGATGGGAAGGAAATTTACCATCCGTACGGATCATCAAAGTTTGAGGCATTTATTAAACCAGAAGCTGCAGCAAGGGTTACAAAGTAAATGGCTAATGAAATTGCAAGCTTACAACTACAGAGTAGAGTACAAGCCTGGGAAAAGCAACATGGCTGCTGATAGCTTGTCAAGAGAGGTGGACAACAGTGGTGATACGGAGGAAGATTATTGCTCAGTCTACCACATCTCTACTACCCAATGTGACTGGCTAGATGACATCAAAAATATGGTAATGGATGATCCCTACTATGCGGAAATAGAAGAGAAGATGCAACAAAGAATTTCTGGAACCCAGAAGTACACTAAGGAGGAAGGAGTGTATTACTATAAAGGAAGGATTTTAATTAGTCCAAGTTCTAAGGAACTTTAACAAGCCTTATTGAAGGAATTCCACAGTACGGCTATGGGAGGACATTCAGATGCTTTGAGAACCCTGCACAGATTGAAGAAATCATTCCATTGGGTGAGAATGAAAAGAGGGGTGCGTCAGTTTGTTAGGGAATGTGAAGTTTGCCAGAGGAACAAAGCGGAGAACATGGCTTACCCGGGGCTCCTCCAACCTCTACCAGTTCCGAGTCAAGTATGGGAGAATATTTCTATGGATTTCATTGTGGGATTGCCCGAGTGCAATGGATTTAGTGTAATCTATGTGGTGGTGGATCGATTAACTAAATATTCCCACTTCTTTTCACTTAAACACCCTTTTTCAGCAAAGGGTGTGGCTCAAGTTTTCTTTGACGGGGTTTTCAAACACCATGGGATACCATCTACTATTGTAAGCGACCGTGATGCCATCTTCACCAATCAGTTTTGAACTGAGCTTTTCAAATTGCAAGGAATGACTTTGGCTCACAGTTCTACGTACCACCCCAAAAATGATGGGCAGACGGAGGTAACCAATCGTAGCTTGGAGTGTTATCTCCGGTGCTTTTGTGGGCATAAACCTCAGGAGTGGGTTTAAGTGGCTGCCGTTGACGGAGTTTTGGTTTAATTCTACATGGAAGAGTTCAACACAGATAACCTCGTTTGAAGCTTTGTATGGAAGAGCTGCTCCTACTCTCATATCCTATCTGCCCCACACTTCTCGAGTAGCCGCAGTAGAAGAAGCTTTGTTCACAAGAGAAGTGACTTTGCAGCTGCTTCGAGACAACCTCAACAAGGCTAGGGAGAGGATGCGAAAATATGTTGATGAACACAGGACTGATCGGAGGTTTCAAGAAGGAGATTGGGTATATTTGGAATTGCAGCCGTACAAACAGATCAGCGTAGCAACGAGAAAGGCGCATAAACTCTCTCCCAAGTATTATGGACCCTATAAAATTCTATCTAGAATTGGAGAAGTAGCTTGTAAGCTGGAGTTGCCGGAGTCTGCCCAGGTACACCCTGTATTCCATGTTTCTCAACTGAAGAAGGTGGGGGCTCAGACGGTAGTACAGGACTCTCAACCAAGTTACACAGAGGAGCTTATAGAAGAGCCGGATTCTATACTGGATCGTCGTGTGGTCAGAGGGTGGAGGGCCTTGATATCTCAAGTACTTATCAAATGGCGGCAAAGACATGTGGAAGATGCCACTTGGGAGTCATACTGGGAATTGGGTGAGGCGTTTTCCTTTGTTCGACCCTGAGGCAAGGTCTCGTAATGGGGGAGGAAATGTTAGAACCCAAGTTGGCGAGATAGCTGGAGCTCGGGTGACAAGCAGGTAAGGCCCGAAGGAGGAAGATAATGGCATTCAGATTGGCGGGGTAGGAGCTTTGAATCTCTTCCGTTGGATGCGGGACAAATTCATATCAAGCCCTCCAAGTTGATTTAATCTTGTTCGTTGGATGAAGCGGTGAGGAGCAATCTGAAGCGTCTAAATCTCTATTCAGAGGGGGTCCAGCATTATAGCCGTTAGAGCTACGATGGAGCTCGAGGGAATTAAGTTTTCTTCCGACCAAGTTGTTAGGCCGTTGCAGCCAGTAACGTCTCTGACAAGGCTACTAGAATTCTCCGACGAGGCTACCAAAATTCTGTTACGGCGATTTTTTTATGATGAGTCGCGGAGAGTTTGTTGCTAGGAGGATAGATGCTATAAATAGCAGTTGTGATGTAAGAGAAGGGCTATCATGATCAATAGAGTTTGTCTCTCATTTTTTTCCTTTCATTTGTTCTGTAATTTTTACTTCTATTAATAAAATTCCGTTGATTTCGCCATTGTTGGCGAAATCTTGCTTGTGAGAAATCTTGGTGAACATTGGGACTTCATCAGAAAATGAACAAGATATTAAGCTCAATTTACCGAGGGCCTAAGACTCAAACACATTGGTACTCATGCTTCACTTCTATAATTCTAAAAAAAGGAAGCTTTTTTTAGAGGATTTATAATTAAACAACAAATAATACATACCACGACATCATGAATGGAGGCCGTCAGCCCGCCGTCCGAAACCGCCCGCCCGAAACCCACCAGCCGGTGATCCAAAACCGACGCCGGTGCCGCCATCCTCTCGAACAAATTCGCGAATGTGAAACCCGAAAGACCCCCAACTTGGCCGCTGCCGTCTTCTTTCAAAAATCCCTCGCGGCAGAAGACGGATATGACGACGGAGCTGTGGGCAATAGCGGTCGCCAGCTTTCCGACGTCGACGGGCTCGGGGCGGCCGTCGGAGTTGAGAACGGGGAAGCGGTGGCAGGAGAAGTTGGAGGCATGGAGGAGGCGCTGGAGGTGGTGAGGGTCAATGTCAGATGGGCTAGTCGAGATGGTGATTGGCGGGCCGCTGGGCCACCTTCTTTTGGGCCTGTTTTGGTTGGGGGTTGGGGTCGATGAGGAAGACAGGACGGACACTGGGCCGACGATGGAGATCGCCATTCGAAAAATGGGATATTGGGTTTAAGGTCAGAGACGGGTTTCATTTTTTGCCAGTGATAAACCGATGATATTATGGGAAATGCTTTGCGCACCCTCCGTTTTACTCACGCGCACATACCACTTATGTACAAGTTTGACATTTAATTGATTAGTGCATACCACTTATTCCTCTTTACCATCGTTTGTCTCCAGCCGACGACGATGAGCCGATGACGATTTACTAAGGTTTGAAATGGACGGTGGGAAAAAAGAAGAGGGGGGCTTGAGGTCGGAGATGGGGGAGGTGTGGCTGGGACGTCCGAGAAGGGAGCGGCAGAGTGGCTGGAGAGGACGGAGGAGAGGGACGTGGAGCTGGAAGGTCGGAGGAGGGGACGATAGAGGGGCTGGGGAGGTCGAAGATGGGGGACGTATGGCTGGGAGGTCGGAGGAGGGGGCGGCAGAGTGGCTGGGAAGGTCGGAGGAGGAGGCGAAGCTGGGGAGGTCGGAGGAGGGAGAGGGGGCTAGGTTGTTGGATGATGGAGCGGTGGGGCAAGGGCTAGGGCGGTCGGAGGAGGGGCGGTGGGGCTTTGGGGGTTGGCGGCGCGGCGGCGGCATCGACTGCCGCCGTTCGACCGTTTTACTCACCGTACACACTTAATGACATTTTCGGTAATTTGTCATCGGGAGTGTGATGTGAGTAATTTTAGTTGTAAACTTGTAAATAAGTGGTATGTGACTGGGAGGGAGCAGAGTACGGAGGGTGCACAAAGCATTTCCCATTCTTTAATTGCTTGAGATCAATGACCGCAATGTTTTCAGCAGCGTTTCACAACTCTAACTGATTGTTGAAGCTTATACTTTGAATCTTAATGCCAGTGGGTAGAAATTATTACTAATTGATGGACGATAGGGATGAGAATGGGCATGCCTAAAGTCCGATTGGGCTTCCAATCGGATATGCCACATCATCATCCCAACAAATCATTCACTAATTTTTTCAAGAATTAGTGTTTCAAGAATTACTGAAGGATTTGTAAGGATGAGAATGCATGCCCATTCTCATCCCTGAAAGATACGGTACCTTATTTCTATGTTTTTCCATGTTGGATCAGAATTAGGCCCACATGTTACTACACTTCCAATGTTGGGGGGCCCACATGAAATTTGTGACATCGCTAATGCTTGTTTGGGAGGCCCACATGATATTTGGATTAGATATGATTTCAAATAGAGAATAAACCGTGCACACAGAGAATAAGCCGTGCACACAGTACACGCCACAAGGAAAAATTCCAACGAACAAGATGATGAACGCACGCAACCAAAAAAGAGCGGAAGTGTAGGTGTTCATGTGTCAGTATCGTCGGAGCGTAAAAGGGTAAACCCAAAAACCTTGGGAGTTATAAGGGAAAAAGCATAAAGGCAAAAGATGCAATTTAGTGAGTTTGGGGAGTTTTTATGGGTTTTGTTTTTTGCAAAGTGGGATGAGTGGAATGGAAAACATGCAAATACGTGAGCGGGGTTTTTTTTCAAAGTTGGACGATGTGACATTTGTCCCAGTCAGCTTGTGACTGGGACAAAGGCTGCTAACTGGGACAAACGCAGTCAGAAACCCTCAAATCCCTCAAATGTATAATAGATGTATAATAGATGGGTATCATATGACAATAGAGGCTTAACCTCATGTACCAAGACACAAAAGTGGAAAAGTACAAGTCCATTATAGTATCCCTTGATTATGTAAGTTCAGAGATGAATTTGGCAGATCCTCTGACAAAACCACTAAATAGGAAGTTAGTGAAAGTACATTCAGAATGAAAAGACCTTGGTTACAATATCTCTTTCCCACAAACTGACCATTCTTGGTCATTACAATCTTATCAAACTCAAAAGTAACCTTAACCCCCACTTTTCCCAGAAGAGAGACAGAAACCAAATTCCAACAGATATCTGGAACATGGAGCACTTCACTAAGAGAAAGGTGTTTTCCTGAGGTTAATTTGAGAAGAACATTCCCTTTCCCGATTACGAGTGAGGGGTCTTGAATCCTCCATGTATACATTCTCTTCACCAGAACTGATAGGAACATAGGAGGTAAAAGCTCCTTTATCAGCGCAGATATGCCGAGTTGCCCCAGAGTCAATCACTCAATCCTTAGCATGTGCCACCATGTTAACCTCCGAGATCACCGCAGCAATAATATCTCTCTCTACGAAGTTTGCACTTGGTTTAGGATCATCTTTCTAGAAGCGACATTGAGCTGCATATGGTGTCCAGGCTTTTTGCAAATAAAACAGTCTCCTTTCTTCTTGAAAGTAGTGTGGTTTTGGCCCTTTTGAAATCTCTGATTTGGTTTATGGTTGGGTCTAAACTTCTTGAAATGTTTCTTAGGATGTGAAGGAGGAAAGGAAGAGTTGCTATCAACTAGATTAGCTTTGGAGACAAGTTCTTTAGTAGAATTGGTTTTCTCTCTTTCCCTATTCTTTTCCTCAATCCTAATATGAATGAGAACATCTTCAAGAGACATTTGTTTTCTTTTGTGTTTAAGCAAATATCCTAATATGAATGATAACATCAGCGCCTCCTCAATCCTTTTTATTTTCTTATTAAGTTGATTCTCTACTTTAGTTTTATATTTCAAAAACATATCAAAAGCTTCATCTTTAGATCTAAGCAAATATACTTCAGTATATCTAGAGAAGTCATCTACAAAAGTAATATAGAATTTCTTACCACATCTAGTTATATTGCTTTTCAAATCTCCAAGATCACTATGAATTAAAGCAAGTAATTCACTTTCTCTTTGAACAGATATACAAGATTTCTTAACAGCTTTTGATATGTTTTTGAAATATAAAACTAAAGTAGAGAATCAACTTAATAAGAAAATAAAAGGGATTAGATCCGATAGAGGAGGATAGTTTACATCATTTAATGAGTATTGTGAAGAACATGGGATTATTCATGAGACTACACCTCCTTATTCTCCTGAATCTAATGGCATATCATAAAGGAAAAATAGAACTTTAAAAGAGATGATGAATGCTTTGCTAATTAGTTCGGGTGCACCTCTTAACTTATGGGGAGAAGCTATTCTCTCTGCTTGTCATATTCAGAATATAATTCCCTATAAGAAATCAGGTAAGACTCCTTATGAACTTTGGATAGATAAATCACCAAACCTTAATTACCTCAAAGTGTGGGGGTGCCTAGCTAAAGTACTTTTACCAGAACCTAAGAAAAGAAAATTAGGTCCTAAAACCTTTGATTGCATGTTTATTGGATATACTCATGATAGTGCTTCATATAGATTCCTAGTGATTAGAAGTGAGCAAAATATCATGGAACCAAAAACTATTGTTGAAACCAAGAATGCCGATTTCTTTGAGCACATATTTCCAATGAAAATAGATAATGTTAGGTTGACTTCTGCACCTCACTCTTTAGTAATGGTGACTTTCGGTCTATGAACCATTACTTAGGGAATGAAAGTGTGTTCTACAAGAAGTTGGTGAAACATATAGTTTCTATGAACCAATCTCCTTTATAGTTTCTATGTTTATGACATGATTATTCTCGACACCAACCTAGATGTAGTAAATGCAACGAAGTCAATGTTTTACAATAAAAGAGATTGGTTCATAGAAACTATATGTTTCACCAACTCGGACACTTCACACGCGCACCCGTGAGTCACCCTATCCAATGTGGGACTAAAATAAGCTTTGAATTGAATGAAATATCCAACACGTTTCACATGGGTTTGTACTTGTTGCACGGTCCATTTACAATAACATGGCTAATGCGGATTGCACATGCCTTAAAAAAATGTCCAAAATTAACACCGTGTACACTTCTAAATTAGAAATACAGCAAATATCGGCATCATAAGCATCTTATATTCCATATTTTCCGCTGTTTGAAACCCAGATAACTGCAAAAATTTCAACATATTTATACCAAAGAACACAAATGCAGTTTATGCAGGTAGCAGACACGGTTTAAAAGATGCCGGCAAAATTCAAACTGTTCTACAGTCTCCAAATGTAATTCTGACTACTTACATTAAAAAACTAAGATAAACATGATTTATATCACAAATGGGGTGACAAGTCCTTTCTTCCGTTGTGTTCCTTCTATTCGCGCTTTTATAACTAAAATTTACCTATCTGAACTGAATCGACACAGAAATAAATATGACAGTGGCGCTTAGGAACATTCGCGACATGGACACCAGCAACATGGTTATTGCTACCAAATTTGCTCGAACGCCCAGACCTTCATGAGCCTCGAGATATTAGAACAATATTACCCTGTTGAACCAATAATAACTATAACAGCTAGTCCAGCTGCTGTACATCTCTTTCGATCTGCAATATATGCAAAACACATCATTACCACGCATGGAAAGAGACATGTCTTGCATTTCATCGCCATTTCATCGTAGCTTCGCAGAGAAGGATGCAGAAAAAGGTTGCGGGTGAAGGATGAAGTTTTCTAGAATAGTATGGCCAGGTATACTGTGATCCACGCAGCCATGGAGAAGACTGCAAAGATGTGAACCCAGAACAAGATGGCAGCTGATTCCTTTCCACAGCCTGTTAAGTTGGCCACAGCACCTACAAACCAATAATCGAAATAGTTAATCGCACTCTGATGTATACAACAGCAACTAAACCTTTTTACTTGGAAGATGCATAGCAAATGGACATTAACGTCAAGGATAATTCTACCCATAATGTAGATGTTTGACCATTGATGGTAGGTTATATATGTTTCACACAGAAAGTGCACGACACACTTGTGTCAGCACACGCTGATAAGAGTGTTCCAGATTGTCAGGTGGAAAATGGTCGTGCGAGTAAATAAACGAGAGGAGGTGCCATAGAATTGGTTTAGCCATGTTAAGGGCCTTCCATAGAAATCCAGCAAAAACCTCTCTTAGAGCAACTCCAACCCAAATCTCTAAAAAAACCCCTTCAAAATGGAATATCTCTAAAAGATGCCATTTTGGAGGATAGGCAACTCCAACCCACCATCTTCAAATCCTATTTTCTCTTTGTTTAAGCTTTACTAATGAGAAATATTTATCAGTAAAATGGGTTAATCTAATACATTATTTCTTCATGTAAGAAAATTATAAATAATATAAAATTAGTATTCATGAAAGAAAATGGGTTAATCTAATATATTATTCTTCAATGTTCATTTTTTTAATTTTTAAGTATTTAGTATTTCTTGTTATATTGTAAATATTTTAAATTTGCTCGAAAAATATCCAATATTGGTCTCATTTTGTAGGTATAATTGAGATATTTCCAACGGTACTAAACTTATTAAATTTGGTAATGTGGTTTGTAAAATACTTTAGTTATAAATAATCATACTTAATTTAATAAAGGGTTAAAAGGGTAAAAACATGGGGGGGTTTGATTTTGAAGGGGTGAACAGTGCCCCTTCAAATTTGAAGGGGCACTGTTCACCTTCGGCATTTCTGGCTTCATTTTGAAGCCGTGTTGGAGAGCCTTTTGTCTCCAAATTAGAGATATGCCTAACGGTTAGAGTTGCTCTTAGTTGCATAAAATTACAAGCAGATGCCTAGTTGTTTTTAAGATCTTCACTAAGCCCGTGACGCAGGACACAAAGGCGCATCATGGGCTATTTTCTTATGGGAGATGTCAAATGTCGAGTCAACGCTGAAGATCCAATCAAAATAGGCTTATTATTACGTGTTAGTCATTTTATACTTAGTTATTTCAATAAGTGGCACATGTTGTGCATGTAGATCCAATGAGATTTTAGATTTTTTTATTGTTTTCTTTATTTAATTGAGCACATGGTTTACACCTATAAATAAGCATGTAATTAGAATTTTCCAGTTAGTTGATGAATGAAAATGCATTGAACTTTTAACAAAAAAACTTAACAAATTTGTGAAGAATCCTAGATCTTTTAAAAACATCCATCCATATGAGGTGTGTGAGTATTAGTACGAGGCTTCTGAGGCATGAGATCCGAAAAGTAACTATTTTTTATCCTATAATTATATAAATCCCTAATTCTATCCATTTTTATCAAATAGTAAATCTATTTATTCCCAAACTTTCACCATCATCTCTAACATTAGATCTAGCCTCTGCTGTCCGCTTCTCGTCAAATTGGTGTCATAGCGAAGTCTAAAATTTAGCCACCCCCAATATCCAATCTTTTTGATAGGAAGAATAGATCTTAGATCTTAAACAATAACAAAAGGAACAATAAAATCCAAAACCATAACCAAATCCGACACTTTCCCATCATTTTCTTCATTTAGATTTTGTGTAAAAATAAAAAAGAGAAAATAATCAGATCACCAAAATAAATCCTAAGACCTCTCAGTCCGTCAACATTATCAGCCATATCAACAACAACATCTTTTGTCGATCGTCAAGGTTGATGATTAAATCCAACTCAACGTCCAACTCCAAGCAAATCCCGAACAAACACCAATGTCAACACCCTAATTGTGAGTAACCAGAAAGATTTTCAATCAGATGTGAAGTCCAACTCCATAGCCCCCATGCCAACCTCCATCTTCAAATCAATGCTTCACAACAACCACCAACGATTTTCCATTCTTGGACTTCGTCGTCGTTGTCATCAATGATATCTACAACTCCATCCCTAGGTTTGACTCCGTCTAGAAATCTCTGGGCAACAACACCACCTATCACCATTCACGTTTTTGCACATTTGAGAACCTTAACTATAAATCAACAACACCAGCACCATCAGCTGCAGTAAGACTTCCGTTAACCGCCTTAAATCGTCAACATTGATCTCCCCTTTGTTCAGATCTATGTCACATCCACTTCCTTTGTCGTTGTTAAAAGGCAAGCATTAGTTGTTGCCGATGCGATCACGCTAGCCTCAACAACCATAGCCATGCACCATCATCTTCATTAATACTATCAACATAAACTAACACCTATGGCTATCATCATCTTCATTGATCGTCACCCATCTCTAACACCATCAGCAAGATCCACGTCATACACCTTTTTGTTACCCTCTTAAGCATCAACTTCGGTAACTTTATCGACAAAAACCATCACCAAATTGTCTCTGTTCAGATCTAATGTAATTACAATCAATTTTATCCTAGTCAGCTACCGCTAACATTTGCATCCAGTCCAAAAACCATCACCGCCGGTTGAAGTTGCCAATAACTACTTCCCCTTTAATCATCATCGTCAAAGTCCACTCATTGTCACGAATCAAGCGATGCCCCTCTTTGTCGCCTTCATTTTCTGACGCTACATGTTGAATACAAACTAGCATACTTAATTTGAAGGTTTGAACCCAACTGTTTCAAAAACTCAACCCGAGTTTGATTGCGTTTTAGTCTGATTAGAAGCTAGAGCCTATTTTGCTAATTTTGAAGCCAATTTGAGCCCGATTTGCAAGTCACCTGAGCCTGATTCAAGCTAGATCTATATTTTATTACTTTTAAAGGTGATTTTTCCAGACTCATGCGTAGATTCCATGGGCTATATGAGGATCGATACTGCAAAGGCTCTTATAGAGGCTCTTATAATTGTTTGACATGATTTTCTAAGTATACTCTATTAAAGATTATCCTTATTTTTTAAGAATACCCTAATTGTGAAAATTGAGAATTTTTATTGGAAGGATCATTTTCTAATTACAATTTATCTAGATTAAGAGATATGTTGGTATGTCATATAAAAATTGCTGAAGCTTGCTCTTGATGGTTAGAATATGGCTAAGGTTATAACATATTCATCATTAATGAAACCTGAGCTTCAACAACAGCATCTCTTCAGATATTGATCAAGCCATCGTTCTTATCAATAATCATCAAGTCCAAAGTCCAAAAGAAAGATGCAAATAGACATATGTGAGGAGTGCAACAAGATTCTGCATACCTTTCATGCTGTGGTCAAATTGTCCAAGAACAGCAAATGCCACAAGTGGAGCATGCGCTCAAGCCTTAACTGGTGTCATAATTTGAGTCTGAGCCAGAAGAGCAAGAATTTAAGGTTGAGCTTTTCGGGCAAAAATTAAAGCCAGTGTTGGAGCCTGAGCTTGAGCCCCGACTTAAATCCAAGCCAGAACTTAATCCCCAACATTCACTGGAGCCCCAATCTCAGTCTAAGATCGAGCTCGAGTCAAGTATGATTTTAAGTCAGTGCATATTACATTTATGATTCCAGAGCATATATCTACAAATCAACAGGTTTTGCGTTCATTTTAGCTATTTATCCTTGCCTTTGAAATTTTCTTCATAAGGGTTTAGTACGAGCTTTCTGATTTTACAATTTTTCAAAAATTGAGGTTAAATTTCTCCAATGATGATATATTTAACACTAGACACAAGCATATCATGACCTATTTTATTATGGGACATGCCGAAGATCAAGTCAAAAGTGAGATCCAATAAAAAAAGCCTTATTGCTAGTTACTTTAGGCTTATTTAGTTGTTCAAATAAGTGAAACATGTTGTGCACAGAGGTTAACATATTTTCTTTATTTTATTTTAGTTACACGTGTTGAGCATGCGGCTTAGGCCCATAAATAAGCATGTAAGAAATTTTCAATTAGTTGATAAATTAAAATGAATTGAACCCAGTATTCTAAATATCGGTCCGATATCCGATATATCGGCCGCAATATCGGTTTTATCACTAGGCCGATATATTATGAACTTATAAATTGCGGTTTCTAATATTTGGGGAAATATCGCGGCAATATCGGGTTACGGCCGATATTGCGGCCGATATATCCCTTTGAAATATCGGCCGCAATTCATAGTTTTTTAAAAACAAAGTTAGTGGGTCAGTCCACTTAAAAGTGGATCAGACCCGAGTCACCCGACTCAATCATTTACTTAAAACGACGAGAGGCATCGTGCTTTTTGAGAGATAATTGCTGCTATGTCCTAATTCTAATCACATTGCTCCGCTCCTCTCGAAGCTCTGCTCCTAACCCCGCTCAGCTCAGCTCAGCTCCGTCCAGTGAAAATTTCCGACGACAATCAATTGAGCTTCGGCGTCCGTCATTCAATCTTTGCAAGGAAGTGTTTTCCGACCAAGGTGAGTAGTTTTCAGTTTATCATTTGTTTTTGTTTTTTATTTTTCCCCTTAAAGTATTGGGTATTTTTCGTCGATTGAGCTTTTAACATCCGGCGTTCTATCTTCGTAAGAGATTTTTCGATCAAGATTAGTACTTACTACTCGGTATTCTTTACCTTTTTCATTTTTTCATTTTTTTCATTTTCTGTATTATTTCAGTTGTCGGTATTTTTCAGGCAGCGTTTGTTCTTCTTAAGAGATGGTTTTCTGATCAAGGTGAGTATTCTTTTCCCTTTTTTACATTTTTTTAATTTTTTGATTTTCATTTTCACACTGTTAATATTGATCCACATGAATCATATTTTGTCCGAATTTAACTCGTTTGGTTTGTGACCACTTAAAGAAATATTCCACCAAGTGAATGGCCTGTATTCACGTTTAATGAGATAAGTATACCGAAAATATACTTTTATTTGAGTTTCTATAGTTTATATTTAAAGAGATTTGGGAAAATGGTGATTAGCTACTAAATGAGCTAACCCCTCATATATATAATATCCCTTGATTTGCTTTACACACACACCCTACTACAAAATAACACTCAATACTCCCCCTCACGATGAGCAAAAGGTATTTATCATGCCCATCTTGTTACAAGCATCTTACACCCCTTTAGAGTTCAACCCCTTCGTAAGGCAATCTGCTAGTTGCTGTCCAGAGTTAATGTAGGAGATCTCCAACTGTTTCTTGTCCAGTCTCTCTTTAACGAAGAACCTGTCAATCTCTATGTGCTTCGTTCTATCATGTTGCACTGGGTTGTTGGCAATATTAATTGCAGACTTGTTATCACACAACAACTGCAATGGTCCTTCTCTCAGTAGGCGTAGTTCATGTAGAAGTGATCTCAACCAGATCATCTCACAGGTACTAAGCACCATAGCACGATACTCTGCCTCTGCAGTGGAACGAGCCACCAAATCCTGCTTCTTGCTGCGCCAAGAGACCAAGTTGCCCCCAACAAACACACAGTAGCCCGAGGTCGATCTCCTATCATCCAAGCAACTGGCCCAATCTGCATCACAGTAGCCTGTCACATTCATGTGACCATGACTACCAAATAATATGCCTTTTCCTGGACTATTCTTCAGATACCTCAGTATCCTGAAGACAGCCTCCATATGTCCAGTCCTAGGATCATGCATGTACCTACTTACCACACTGATAGCATAGGCAATGTCAGGTCTGGTATGGCATAAGTAGATGAGGCGTCCAACAAGTCTCTGGTACCTCTCTTTGTCCACTGGCTCCCCTGATTGTGAGTGCAACCTATGATTCTGATCAATAGGAGTAACTGCTGGACGACACCCCAACATACCAGTCTCAGCCAGGAGATCCAGTGCATACTTTCTCTGTGAGAGAACTATACCCTTCCTGGACCTGGCAATCTCCAGTCCAAGGAAGTATCCCAACTGTCCAAGGTCCTTGACCTCAAATTCTCTCGCCAACCTCACCTTCAAGTGAGAGATTCCCTCTTCATCATCTCCAGTGATAATAATATCATCAACATACACAGCCAAAAGGGTGATCCGTTGCCCTGAATGTCTATAGAATACAGTATGATCACCATTACTCTGCTTGTAGCCCATGGTGATGACTGCACGCCTGAACCGGTCGAACCATGCCCTTGGAGATTGCTTCAGCCCATACAAGGACTTGTCCAGTCTACACACCTTTCCCACCGTCTGTTGTGTGCCAAAGCCAGGTGGAACCTCCATGTATACCTCCTCCTGTAAGTCTCCGTGCAAGAAGGCATTCTTTACATCCAACTGATGCAATTTCCATCCAAAATTCGCTGCACAGGATATCAGTACTCTCACAGTACTCATCTTTGCCACTGGGGCAAATGTCTCATCATAATCAATCCCATAAGTCTGGCGGTAGCCCTTGGCAACCAGCCTCGCCTTGTACCTGTCCACCTTCCCTTCTGCAGTTTGCTTTACTGTGAATACCCACTTGCAGCCCACAGCCTTCTTCCCTGCTGGAAGTGAGACAAGTCTACATGTCTTGTTCTTCTCCAGTGCCTCAAGTTCTTCGAGCATTGCTTTCTTCCACTGGGGATGTTGCTTTGCCACTCGCCAATCACTTGGTATATGGATAGACTGTAAGGATGCAATGATAGCCCTATATGCAGGTGTAAGAGAGGCATAGGAGACATGATTAGCAATATCAGCCTCATATCCATACCGTACAGGAGGCCTGCCGGCATTGATACGAGGCTCCCTACGAGATGCAAGTGGAAGATCTAAACTAGAGGAAGGTGAAGAAAGATTACCATCCGTGGTAGGAGAGGAAGGCAGTGAGGAAGTCGGAACTCGAGCAGGCGTGATAGACTGATCAATCTCAACATGGGGCAGTGAAGCTAGTGGTTCTTCAGTGGAGAAGATGTCTTCTTGTTGTTCTCCATCTGCATGACTATCCTTCTGTCTCCTGCTATATTTCCTGCCGTACAACCTGTCTTCCTCCTCTTCCACCAAGGTCCTTTCTTCCTCCCTGCTATCAGGACCAGCACCAGTAGGCCTGACAGGACACGGTATAAGTCCAACCACTACCCTTCTGTCATCAGTCTCCCCCTCTCGACCAGCTCCTCCTGTGCTTGGAGAGGCCCCAGTATCAAATACTGATGTAGAATCTGTCAGTCCTTCATAAAAAGGTTCAGTCTCCCTGAACGTCACATCCATGCTCACAAACAGCCTTCTTTCTGAGGGACTCCAACACCTATAACCTTTCTGATTTGAAGGATACCCAACAAATATGCATTTAATTGCCCGAGCATCCAACTTTCCCACAGAAGGTCTATGATCCCTCACAAAGCATGTGCATCCGAACACTTTTGGTGGAACTACAAAAGTGTTCTTTCCCATAAGAATCTCACAAGGAGACTTCATCCCAAGGATCCGTGAAGGCATCCTGTTGATAAGATATGTGGCTGTCATCACTGCTTCACTCCACAATATCTTAGGTACATTCATGGTGAGCATGAGTGACCTAGTTACCTCCAACAAGTGTCTATTTTTCCTTTCAGCGACTCCATTCTGTTGGGGGGTGTTGGGGCAAGTGGTCTGATGAGATATCCCACTCTCAGATAAGTAAGATGCAAACTCCCTGTTTACATACTGTCCCATTATCCGTTCTCAAGACACGGATCTTAGCCTCATACATATTCCTGACACTTCTATGGAAATCCTGAAAACACTTCAACGCTTCACCCTTGTTTTTCATCATATAAAGCCATGTCATTCGAGAATGACAATCTATGAAGGTGATAAACCACCTGAACCCACTCACTGAAGTCACTGGGCAGGGCCCCCAGACATCTGAGTGAATAAGATGAAATTTCTCTACACTCCTCATCCCTACACTCGGATATGACGTCCTAGTGTGTTTCCCAAATTCACATACATCACATGTCAAATTCATTTCATTCACTCCATTCAAAATATCGGGATACATTTTACTCAAAATATCAAAGGGCAAGTGCCCCAACTGACAATGCAACAAAATTACATCCCTTTCCTTCTCTCCATAAACGACAGCCAGTGCAGCATCTCCACTAGCTCTATCAAGATACCACAGTCCATCACGCCTGACGCCAGTCCCAAGCCTCCTCCCAGTCTTCCTTTCCTGCAACACACAATGTGTAGAGTCAAAAGTAATGCTACAGTCGAGATCATCAACAATAGAGCCAACAGATAAGAGGTTGACTGGAAATGATGGGACGTGAAGGACTGAAGAGAGGCGTATGGAGGGAGTGCACTGAATAGTACCAATCCCTCTAATGGGTTGGGATGTGCCATCAGCTGTCTGAACGGTTTCATGAATGGTATGTGGTTTATATGTGGAAAATTGTCTATATGCTCCTGACACATGACTAGATGCACCAGAGTCAATAATCCACTCTATATGATCTCTACATGAAAGGGCTAATCGGTTACCTGAGTCTGTGTGAGCGAAGTGGGCAAAGTTACCGAATGGCGAAGCAATATCCCCAGTCTGGTCTGCATGACTCTCCGAGCTCTCAGCAGTAGACCTGGACTGTCTCCGCTGCTCTAGATCTGACGCCTCAGCTGGCGTGGCCTCGATCATCACTGTCTCCTGTCGTCCGTCAGCTGTGGCAAAGTTGGCCCGTGGGCCACCGCGACCTCGTCCATGGCCTCCACGGCCCCAACGACCTCCTCCTCTGCCTCCTGTGCCACGTCCTCGTCCACTGCCCTTCTGTGGGCAGTTGAAGCTCAGGTGTCCCTTCACCCCACATGTGTAGCACTCTCGATCCTCGCTCACTACTGCCACTGCCGGTACAGCCAGTGCAGCCCGAGTGACCTGAGTACCCTCATCCTTCATAACCCTCAGTCTGGTCTCCTCCTGTGCCATTGCAGCTATGGCCTCCTCCAGGGATGGGATGGAGGATAGGTGGCACATACTCGCCCTCCTGACCTCAAAGTCTCCATTCAGGTTCCTCAGAAAGTGTGTCACACGCCTACGCTCCACCCACTTCCTGTGTATCGCAGCGCTCCTAGGATCAGGCAGATCAATAGGGTCATAGTGATCTAACTCTGACCAAAGCCTTTTCAACTCCGCAGAGTAGGCTAGAATGGTCATCTCCCCCTGCTTCAAGGTGTCCACCTTGCCCTGAACCTCCATCATGAGCATCACATTCACTGCTCCAGAGTACATTTTCTCCACCATACTCCATATCCCCGCAGCACTCTCTATGGCCTCCACCATCCCAGCGATGGGTGGAACCATCGATGTCATCAACCAAGCAGCCACCAGTGAGTTGGTGGTGCTCCAGATTTTCCAATCATCTCCATCCTTGTCCAGCGGTTCCTTGCATGAACCCAGAACGGCGCCTTCTAACCCCTTCGACCTCAGAATGAGAAGCACCCTCCTGGACCAACTAAGGTAATTCTTCGTCCCTTCCAATTTCACATCATTGGGCATCAATTCCAGCTTCTGCACGGGACGGGAAGGCGTCGATCCACTCGAGGAGCCCAACTCCTTCGAAGCAAGCAGCTTCGTTATCTCTCCGATGAAGGCCTTCATGTCAGCGGAGGTAAGATTGTCCCCCATCTCTCCTCAGATCCGCAGATCTCTCCTCTCTTCCTCCTTAGATCCGCAGATCTACTTCTCTTCTTCTTCTTCTAGGGCATACCCTAACTGTAAATCTATGGAGTCATCTTCATGGCTCGACCATAGATTTAGGGTTAGGGTTTTTGGATCCTCCTTAAAACGGATGCCCTAGAAGAATCAGCAGCAGATCTTTAGTAGCAGAGAATCAGCAGCAAGCTGCGGAGGCGGGCAGCAGATGCGACTGCGGCCTGTGCAGCCGGTGGCGGAGGCAGCTGCGACGGCCTACGCCGGCGGCGGCGGCGGCGGCCTACTCAAGCAGCGGCGCGCGCGCGCAGGCAAGCAACGCCGGGTGCGAACGCGGGTGAAGACGCGACCGCCGGTGTCGGGGGGGGCTTCTGAGGGCTTCGGAAGGTGGAGACGAGGCCGCCGGTGTCGGGGGGGCTTCTGGGGGCTTCGGAAGGTGGAGACGAGGCCGCCGGTGGGGGGGCTGGCTGCGGGTGGAGGCGCGTGGTGGAGGCGCAGTCGGGGTTTTAGGGTTAGGGTTTTGTTTTGTTTTTTCTCTTTCTAAGGCTCTGATACCATAAAGAGATTTGGGAAAATGGTGATTAGCTACTAAATGAGCTAACCCCTCATATATATAATATCCCTTGATTTGCTTTACACACACACCCTACTACAAAATAATACTCAATAATATTTTCTTAGACACTATACTTTTATTTGACATCATTTTTTAGCCTCTGATATGACACTCTAATATTAAGTCAATATCCCATGTATTCATGTTTAACGAGATAAGTTAACCAAAACATACTTTTATTTGAGTTAGTATAGTTATCTTATTGGATACATCTATGCTGACATTTGTCATAATTTTTAAGCCTCCGATATGACACTCCGATATTTAGTCAATTTCCCCGATATATTCCCGATATCTGCAATCCGATATCAAATTTCCTATGCCGATACGCGACCGATATCCGATATTTAGAACACTGATTGAACCTTTGACAAAAATCTTAGTATGATCATAAGGAAACTTTAGATCGCTCAAAATTTTCACAACGAGCATTGATGTGAGGCTCCTAAGCGTGAGGTACAAAAGGTATCTTTTATTTATCCCGTAATTAGCTAAATCCCTAAATCTATCCCTTTTTATCAAATCCAATATCTATTCTTTTCCAAATTTTACCATCGCCGAACCTTAGATTTAGCTTGCTGCACGTTCCGCATCACCATTTCAGTTCTTCCTATAACACTGCCATGTTCATTCCAGCCCGCCAATATAATTCCAGTTGCATGTTCTGAGTTTAGCGTCGTATGCTACACTTTGTACAAAAGCAACTACTAGTTCTTATAAACAAGATCAATTACTCAATCGAAAGATTATTCTTTTGGTATAAGTATTACCAGAAAGCACAGAAGTAGGCATTGTGTGCTGGAGGAGGAGGACAAATTTGAACATTTTGTCTCCTGCTGGGAGAAATCCAAGTTTGTCTGCCAGCATGACAATCCCAAGCCCTGCTGGAGGAACCAAAACCAGCCGACCAAAGATTATGGCAGCAGTAGTCCGTAGTCCAAGTCTTTTACTTCCCGCACCTGGACCTGAAGGTAACGTAATAAAAAGAACAACATATTTTAAAGATTATTTTGCACTGCCCTTCAGAAATCAAAACAGAAGTATACCATCATCAAGAGAATGTATTACATATGTATCACAATTTCTTACTCTACACAGGGAACCGCTGTAAATAATTCTCACAAGTTTTTGAAATGTTAAGGGCTCAGTTCTAGTCCTCAGACAAATGACAATTATCTTCTGTTATTTACTCAATATGACATTCTCAAATATATTGATGCATAAATCATCACTGTTTCTCCAAACGTGCTAAGGGACTGCTGGATTACTATCATCAAAACCCATCTGTTGCACCGCCTTTCTCTTTATTAATTTTTCTAAAAAAATCATGTTTACCTTTGTATATCAAGTTATCTTACTTCTTATATCGTAATAAGTTATTAACAGAAGTACCCAGCAATGTAGCAAAATACATGATCTTCTGCTGTTCTAACTTAATATACATGTACTATACATGTTATGAACCCAAACTTGCTAGATTGAGAAACAAGTATGGAAATAGAACCATTCACTTATAAGTCGGAAGAATCAGGGCAAAAAAAAATTATACTATGAAGAGGAGCCTTCAAAGTTCAAACCCAATCAATTTTGCATTCAGAAACGTATCTGCTGAGAAAAAAAACAAGACCAGCAGAAATCCCCAATCAATGATTGGAACTCGGTTGGATAAACTGCAGATTAATACCACCCTTATAATATTGTTGTAAGATTAACCGTTTAGTTGGTTTCAAGCAAATCTTGGAAAGAGTTGAAAGAAAATTGCATGTTTGTAAGGTTAAACCGTCAGCAAGGAAAAGTGTCTATCTATACCTTCAACACATTGTAATGCAAGGTTTCATTTTGCTTTGGATAAACAAAATGCTTAAGGATGACATCATTCTATGTAATAGTTTCTTTTGCTGATTTTAAACAAACATGATTAAAAGATACTAAATGTCTGACATTAGATCATTAAGCACCATGCAAATATAGAACAAACACACAAGCATGCCTGCACATGCAGACACAAAAAAAGGAAAGAAACAAACCAAACCAACCAAACAACTAAACGACAACAAAGCCCTTACTCCAAACTTTTTGGTCAGCTACATTAATCACATATCTCCATTGACCTATAATAGCTCCCCCCAGGTCAAATTAAACCAGCATCAATTATTTTTTCTACTGCATCAATCCACATTATGGCTTTCAATGCTTCATTACCGTCAGATTTAACACTACTCTCGGTGGATCGAATCAATAAAGTTCGGATTTTTAAAAGAGGAAAATTAAAAAGAGAAATTTTATAGAGAATGATTTGCGAATAACACTAGATAAATGGATCTCCTTCGAGACGAGATCCGGTCTCCTAGCTTTGGATGGACGGATCAAAGCCTAACAACCCTCACAATTGACGACTCAATGAGTTTTCACAAATCAAGCATGAAGAAAATAAAAGACGGCTAACCCTAATAAATAGAAAATATGGGATCTACTAATCTAGCCGGAAAAGACTAGAATACCCCTAGATGACTAATTCACCAAAGCCTAAGCATCAAGTGGGACCCGGGTGCGGCTTGCGCCAAGTGGGCCGGCGGCTAGGGACCGTCCGCATCAATACCGCCCCCTAAAGAGCCACCTTGTCCTCAAGGTGGAGATCTGGTTTTGAAGGCCCCCGAGGGAAAACAGAGGCTAGGGTCACCTGTCAGAACCACCGTGCGACCCCCCTCCTGGAATTCCATCCTAAGCTGCTTCCAATTCATCTTCACCTCGCCCAACCCCCTCAGCCACTGCACGCCCAAAATCATATCGATATTGTCCAACTCTATGGGCAAGAAGTCTTCCACGATCTGCACTCCTGGTAAGGTTAGACTCAGCCCCTTGCACATCCCACTGGTCTCCTCCCTCCTCCCTGTCCCGGAGAGGACCGTAAACGTCTCCGAGGTGCTCACCTGCAACCTATGACGATCCACCAAATGTCGAGAGATGAAGTTGTGGGTAGCCCCACTGTCTATGAGTACTGTCACTGGCGCGTCGTCCAATCGCCCTGACAACTTCATGGTATGGTTCGTGGTTACCCCTACCAAGGAGTTCAGGGACACCTCCGCTACATCCAGGTGTGCGTGCTCAACCTCGCTCTCTTCCGTCATCACTGGCTCTCTCTCGTCTGCATACTCCCCCTCGTCCGGCATTATCACAATCTGCATCAGCCTGCTCGCACATCGATGACCGGGACTGAACTTCTCATCGCATCTGAAACAAAGGCCTGCAGCACGTCTTGCCCTCATATCAGCCTCAGTCATCCGCCTACCAGGGATCACTGGTCGGGTTTCCTCTTTCTTCATCTCCGCGTCCCCTGATGCTATTGTAACCCCCGGAGGTGGGACCGGTGCTGTCTGGCTACGCTGGCTCTGGGCTCCCCAAGTTCCCCGAGTGCTCCTCTCCTCTGCATGCTTCTCCTCCGCCTTGTGGGCCAGGCGAAGGACATCCTCCAGTGTCCCCGGGCTCTGCATCCTCAGCTCTGCTCGTATCGACGGTTTCAGCCCCCTCATGAAGTTCCCAATCATCACCTCGTCGGTAACCCCCTTCACCCGGCTGTTCAGCATTTCAAACCTCTCTACATAGTCCCTTACGGTCCCCTCCTGCCTCAGGGCCGACAGCTGCTCGTAGAAATCCCCCCCTGCCGTCTCCTGAAATCGGTCCACGATCATTGCTGACAACTCCTCCCAGGTCCGAAAGGGGGACCGTGCTATCTTCCACCGGTACCAGGCCAGAGCCTTCCCCTCAAAGTAAATCCCGATGGCCTTCAGGACCTCCTGCTCCGTCAGACCCATCACCTGGAAATACCTCTCCGCTCGGTATATCCACCCATCAGGGTCGGTGCCGTCAAAGGTCGGCATCTTCAGCTTCATCAACCGCCGATCTGCGTTGATGTCGCCTAGCTGCCCCCTATCTCCGTCGCGGTCACCACCCCTGACCATCTCGCCACCCCGAGCCTCCCTCGGGTCTCCCCCGTCAACCCCGTACAGCTCCTCTGGCCATGCCGGTCTCTCCCACGCCTCGGGCTGGTAGTAGTGCCCCGGAAACTCTGGCGGCCGTGTAAAATGGGGCCTCGGCCCCGGCGGAATGGTCTCTGCTCTCCAAAACTGGCCCGCTGGGGCCCCAATAGCTGCTCCTGAGGCCCATCCGCCTCTCGTTGCCCCTAAGGTTCCTCCAGAGTGGGGTACGAACCCCGCCACACCGCCAAAAACTCCCCCCGTGCTCGCCGTGCCTCCGGAGAAGTCGCCCGGGCCCGCTGACCCCTGCCCGGGGTCCAGCGGACCCGCCCGGCCCCAAACAGGGGCCGAGCCCCCTGTTCCGCCCCCGCCTGGGGCTGCCGACCCCCAGGCGGGGGTCGCGCGGCCTGCCCGACCCCCAAAGGGGGTCGGCTGGCCCTGGGCACCCCCGCAAGGGGGTGCCGACCCTCCGGCGGCCCCAGATTGGGGCGCCGGAGGCCGGGGGTGGCCGGCCTGACCCGCCCAGGCCGTGGCTGGGCCGGGCGGGTCGGTCGACCCCCATGGTGGCCCGACAGGGCCCGTGGATGTGGATCCGGGCCCTGTCGCGCCAAACCCTAGCCCGCCGGCTAGGGTTGTAGCCGCCGCCGCCGCATGCGATTCCCCGTGGCTCGGGGGTCCTTGATTTGTTGAATCGACGCCGGAATCGCCTTGGATCTCTCCCGTTGCTCTCCCCATGTCGCGATCCGCCGCCTTCTCCTTGGTCAAACCTTGCAACAACTCCATTAACGCCGGAATCGCCGACGTGGCCTCCTTCAAACTTTTAAGATCCCTTCCCGTCTCCGCGGCCTCCCTTCTCATGATACGAAGCTCCGATTGAATGTCTTCTTGGGTGTGTGCATGATCCTTGATCGAAGCATCCATCGCCTTCCTCAAACCCTCGATCTCGTGATTGAGATCGTCGCGTAGACCTTGGATCTTCTCATCCACGGAAGCCCTCGTTCCCGTTGCCATGGAATCGTAGCGCTCTGATACCAATTTGATACGATCCGGTGGATCGAATCAATAAAGTTCGGATTTTTAAAAGAGGAAAATTAAAAAGAGAAATTTTATAGAGAATGATTTGCGAATAACACTAGATAAATGGATCTCCTTCGAGACGAGATCCGGTCTCCTAGCTTTGGATGGACGGATCAAAGCCTAACAACCCTCACAATTGACGACTCAATGAGTTTTCACAAATCAAGCATGAAGAAAATAAAAGACGGCTAACCCTAATAAATAGAAAATAGGGGATTTACTAATCTAGCCGGAAAAGACTAGAATACCCCTAGATGACTAATTCACCAAAGCCTAAGCATCAAGTGGGACCCGGGTGCGGCTTGCGCCAAGTGGGCCGGCGGCTAGGGACCGTCCGCATCAATACACGACCTTTTTTGCCACATCAGCGCCTTGTAGGCATCCGGTAAATTACATGAACTTTTTTGTCAAAGTTGAGCACACCGAAACTTGACAGGAGATTTTTTTTCCTCCCTTACATATTCTCTCTTGGAGTTTCTCTCTTCACACCTCTTTGGACTCATATCGTAATCTATATCATAATCTCTATCAACATTTTAATTTTCAAGCTTCAAAAATTTTGAATTTTCAAATCTTAAAAGAACATTCACAAATTTCTTCTTTCTTTTTAATTGGATTCAATTTGAAATTGATAAACATCTATTTCACTTTAAAAATTAAAGGAGATGAAGAGGGTTTTTAAGAAAGTCCTCCTAAGATTTCAATTTAGAATGAAAAATCAGAAAGAGAGAGAGAGAGAATGATATAGTTAAGAATTTGAGATATAAAAAACCAGCTTTTGGCACGTGCACGTGCACATGACAATTTATATATTGTATTTGTCAAATAAATACTGGACTTTATTACTGCTTAGTTCTATTGTAAATTTTGTTGGTTGTGAAGAACTAAAACCTAACACTGTCCTCAAATGTAGAAAAGATCATGATCCCACTGTTTATTTTCTCCGCTATTCGGTCTACAAGCCTCATTGCTAGTAGTGCAAAATTATTTGTTACAAGGAGCTGGCATGTAAATCTACACTAATTTATCAGTTTCACAGGCTTGCAAATTTGCATATGAATTATGGCTGGTTTCAGATCAGTTTGGTTACAGATGTGACATATCCATAACTGGGCCCGTATGCGTATCAGGACGAAAAGATGATCCAAGTGTGTAATATCCAACACTTGAGTAACATGAAAAAAATGAGACATGTGCTTAATAAATAAAATGTGACAAAAGCAACATGTGATAGGTAATTAATATGTATAACATATGACACGTTTTAAACAATTAACATGTGAAAAATACTACACATGATTAATGATTAACATGTGGATTGTGTGGCGTGATTAACATGTGTGACATATGATTAATAATTAACATGTACAAAATATGACATGAGTTAAAAAACGATTAACATGTGTATTATATTTAAGTTTTAACATGTGAAAGAATTGAATGTGTCTAATGATTGACATCCAAAACAGGTTGCATACACCTAATGATCAACACATGAACATTATGAAAGATGTGGACATGTTTTTAATGAATAACATGTGTTTAATATGAGAATCGATTGCCATGTGAAATGTGTGGATTGAGAGACTTGCTTTGTAATTAGCATGTGCACATGAGAAACGAAAGGAAACATGTGCTAAATGATTTCATTTTACTAAGTAATGCGGCAATGAGAAGCACAGTTAACATGTTTTAAAGGATTTTCTCTTACAAAAGAATTAACATGTGAACATGACAACCGTGTGGATTGTGAATAAACATGTGCACACAAATAAACATGTGGAGGTAAATTTGGCTATAAAATAAGGACCATCCTTAGCATTTCAATTCATCCATTCTTTCCCCAAACTCTATCAATAGTGTAATAAATAGAAGACAGAGAGGAGAAGAAAGAAAAGGAAAGGAAAGCAGAGAAAGAAATAGAAGGAAAACTAAGGAACAGAAAGAAAGGATTCATCATCTACCCTAAGGTATATTCTATTTGATAATACATGGTAGGAATATAATTTAGAGGGGTTTTCTAATTAAAAAAAGTAATTATGTTTCTATTGGGCTCTTATATATCTAAAACTATTAAAAGTTATCCTAAGTCTGATTTGGATACTCTAGGGAGGATATTAAGATGTTGGATGAGTAGATTAAAGGCTTATAGGTAGGATATTAAGCTAACCTTCCGATAATGATGGATTTATCATTTTGCCCTTATGGGCTTTGGATAAAAGCTAAGCCATTGATCAGGACGGCACTTCTAGCATTGGATTCGATTAGTAAATGGCATGTATCTTAGATTCTTAGTTAATGTATTTTACTAAAGATTTGTTATATAATGCTAAGCTTTCAAACTGATTGATGTGTATATTTTGATCATATGCATGATGCATGTTGACTTCTTACGTCATTGATATATGCATATCCTGTTGACGTCCATTTTGAGCTTTATGAGTACTATCTTGATCCACTTGTTAAATATTGGTGACGGAGCTTATGAATAGTCGGTGTTATTTACGCCAAGTTTAGAGGTCTCGGTCTCGGTTTCGGTCTTTTGGGAATTTTAGGTTTCGGTTAGGTTTCACTCGTTTCGGTGGTTTCGGAGTTTCGTTTCGTTTTGTTCGTATCGGTAGTTTCAAATACTTAAAAAACTATTAAATACTATCAAATATTATCTAATACTAAAAGCATCAAATACTTTTAAAAAAATTCAAAATATAACAGCTTGTCTCGACTCCCGAAGACCCTAGCTCGTCTTTAAAAGTTTAAGGAAAAGCCTGAGGAAATCTGAGGTTTTAATAAATGACTTATCACCGTTTAATGACCACATCTGTGGTTTGCAAGTTACTCATAGTAGATGAATGCGATGCTTACTCCCAAGGCCCCAAAAAAAATCTGAGTAAAAGTCAAAATCCGTACCAACCCTCCACTAGTGTTGCTACTCACATTACACATTTTGATAAACATAGTTCATTTATTTACAAGTTTGTCATTTCAATAATACATGTGCTTAGACGATGCTGCAAAGCAGGTCGGGTGCTGCAGATCACTAGAGAATGCATTTGATTACATTGAGTGATGTAAAGTCATTCCATGTAATGGCCTGTATTTTCCCAAGTGGATTTTTAGAAGATTTATTCTGATTTTACTTTATTTTTATTTTATTCTTTCTCTTTCCTTTCTTTCCTTTCTTTCTGTCTTTTCTTTATTTTTATTTTCTCATCCTAACACTTTCCCTACTTGGGCCGGCCTACTCTCTTTCACTCAAAACAAAACCAACCAAACCACTTACCTCACCCGCACAAACCCGACCCGATCTCACAAACTCTCTCTTTCTATCCTCTATCACTTGCGATGGTCGACGACAACAAGCGAAAGAAACCCTAGCCCTAATCTCTTACGACGACGACGACATTTTCTCTTCGATGAATCCCTCACTGAGTCAAACCCTTAGGCCTATCTCTTAACACGTTCTCTTTTATACAAGTGTGACTATTTTTAGGGTTTTTTGATCATGCAAAAATTGTTTCTTTTCTCTTTAAATTTTTGGCTTTGGACGATTGGCTTCTGTGGATTTTTCGGTTGGTTTTTCGAGCTTCTTGCTTGGGGTTTTGTGTGACTTTGGTGAACGGTAGATTCGATCTTTCTAAACTTTCGGTTATTTACTTGTTGGATATGATTGAAGGTGGGTCTTCATATGATTGAAGGGGGGTCTTCCCTTCTGATGACTTCTCGGCAATCCTCGCCGTTGCTACGTTTTATTTCTTTGGGTTGTTTGTTTGGGGATATGATGTAGAGTTAGAATCGAGAGGTTTCCCCAATGATTCCAAACTCCGACAACCCGAGACGTGTCGACGACCCCGCCGTTGTCTCCTCCACTTTTATGTGGTCGTCTTCCTTTTTCAAACCCTCATTGGCCACCGTGGGGGTCTTTGTCGTCGGTAGGGTTTTGGCTGGTGTCCTGTCGACTTCTCTATTCGTTCTGTGTTGGGCTTTCTTGTGGATTTGTTCTGTTGGTCTTCTGTGAGCCGTGATGTGTATTTTTCGGTGTGCTCCTTTTGTGGCCTTGCTGTCTGATTATTGCGTGCTTCCTTGTGGGCTTTCTGTGGTTTTTCCTTTGGACTCAACGGGTTGTTCCTGTTGGTCCCTTTGTGGGCATTTTCAGTTAGTTTCGTCGTGTGCTTTTAAATGTGGGCTAACTGAACTATTTTACGATTTTACTATTGTTTTTGTGGGCTTGCGAACAATGCCTGTTTTGGGATTTTATTGCAAGTTGGGTTTTTAGGTCGGCTATTTTTGTACAATTCTGTTCAGGCTTTGAATAATTAATTTGTGGGTGTATACCAGACGTGGTGAATCCTCCACTAAGCTAGTAGGTTGTAGGGCTATTGTGGGTTGCCAAACTTAATCCTAAATGTCAAAAATGTTTTAATTTCTTTCGTGTAAATTTTATCTGTTAGTTTCTCAAATTGTGTTACTTGTTGGTTTTATACGGAATGCTTGAGATATCTGTTAGATAGACAACTGTCCCTGAGACATGAAATTAAACATATCACGTGACTTGAATATTAGACTATTCACTAAATTACATCAATTAAAGGCCATGCAACATGAAGTGGATATAACTGGACTTGATACTTGTACCTGACACCCGACACCCAACATGCTACCAATGAGACATAATTTTTGCATAGCACTTTAGTTATATAATTTAGGGATTAAAGACATGTCACTTGACATAACCTAGAACTAGAACAACTATACACATGACATGACATGGGGTTTTAGGAAACTTATTATTGAGAGAGTGCAGAAGCAATTGAAGCCATGCTTTTGGCCCGTATCTGGGAGGATCCACTTTTCCTGTTCTCTTGCCTTCTGGATCTTGAGTCTCTCTATTGTCTATTTGTTCCTGGACTCGGCCCGGGGTCGCATCCTGTGGTACAACATGGACTTCACGGTGTACATCGAACTCTCCTTTATAAGTCACAACAAAAACTATTTATCTACTTTCCTTTAGATTTCCTTTAGCTGTAGACCTTTTACTGTTGCTAGACCGTGTCAAGTTAGTACCTTTTGTTTACAGCTTTTCTGTTGCATGCCTTTAAATTCTTGCATGATAAATTATTTGAATGTTTAGTATATTTAATCTACATTATTAATACTGGTTCGATTCTTGTTGTTTCTGCTAGGTGACAAGCAGCTTGACGAGAAGGCTTCACAATATGAGGAGTTTGAGTTTCTAGTAAAGGATGCAGAGTTCTGAGCTTTTGGACTTAGTATGAGTGTATCTACGGATTTAATCTATTTAATTTCTTTTAGTGCTTCGTAGTCGAGAGTTTGTAGTTTCTTTTCTGCATTAGACATTGTACACTCGTTGAAGGATGAATAAATGAGTATTTCTATTTCTTTATAATATTTCATATTTATCACTATATTGTCTTCACTGGTACCTACAGGACATGCATAATTATTAAAAGTGTAAAGGTACCCAAGTCTGGGGTGTAGAGATGGATATCTAAACTTCTTGGGTACACTTAAGATTTAGTATAGACCATGTTTGGAGAAAAAGACATCACATGCTCTGTCCCATAGAGAGGATGTGATAAAGATAACGGATATCTCAGTGTCGGTATTGGTAGACTGGGAGCCCTTATGAAGGGAGAAAGAGGCTGACGAGGGATTGGCCCAGATACGAGTTGCATTGCTGCAGGGTTTGACGGAGCACCCAGGATATACTTTGGATGGACAAAGACTGTTGTATTAATGGTTACCCCAGACTTCATCACATATTACATTGTTTTTCAGGAGTTCAATGGCAACACGGTCGAAGAAAATTCTGGAGTGCAACAGACTTACAGCCGGAAGGCCAGCGAACCCTATTGGAGGGGGATGAGAATAGACATTGCCCAGATTGTGGCAAATTGTGTCGTCTTCCATCATCACAAATACTTGATGATGACTCCTGCATGATTACTACGGTCGTTATCTCTTCCTGACAGGGTCTGAGAAGATATCACCATGGACTTTATCTAAGGGCTATAGAGGTCGGAGGAATTTTCTGTTATACTTGTTATGGTGGATCGCCTCAACAAGTATTGTTAGAAACAACGGTCTAGGACTTCATGAATTATGTTGATGTGTTTGTTAAGTGATTTCAGTTTGAAGAGTTGATGTGCAATTGAAATTTGTCCAAGAGTCCAAGTTGGGGTTGACTACACAAAAGCAGAAAGAAATCAACAAGGATCCAAGTCTATCCGAAATTGCAATTAAAGTCAACTACAAGAGTTCATGACCAACTTGACTATTAGAGTTCATATGCATGCAAATACAAGTGCTAGAGTTTGTGCACAAAGGGAATAGTGCTTCAACATCATATATATACCCTCCAAGCACATGGCCACAAAAAGGTGTGCACGAAAACAAAGAAGGGCCGGCCACCAATTATTAAAAAGAGAGCACAAAAATTAATTGGAGTGCACAAAAAGGGGAGTAAAATAAATAAAGAGAGCGCCGCACAAATCAAGAGAGATGGAAGAATTAAAAAAGGGGAGCCACAAAGATTGTTTTTTCGTGTGCACGTACATCGAAAAGCTTTTTTTTCATGCACAAGACTCCACAGCACAACAGCCCAACAGCCCAACTGAAGCGGCCGACAGCTCTGATTGATCTATGCACGCACAACGACGAAAATCGATTGCACCTCACTGACGTCATCCAGCACTACAAACTCCAACATCTAATACTGACACGGACACCAAGCAGAGCGAGAACCGAGCCCACATCTGTTGACAGCATGCACGGTTGATTCCACTAACGTCAGCACACATATGAAGACCGAGGCCAACAGTCTGACTGCAGCACACGAGATCCGAATCAGAATTTTGCAGCAGATGTCCTGAAGAATCAAAAAATTACAAAAAGGACCTTGCGTCTTTTTGAAACCATATTTCACATCATAAGCCTCCTTTTAACGAATGGTCAACACCATTGCAGAGCCGTCTACGAGCAGCTCGACGAGAACATATCTACTTTACAAACTGAGCACTATAGACTTTATCTATTAATATATTTTTTGGTGTTATCACGATTTGATCCTTATATTTTCATAAATTCTATTTTTTGTTTTTTAAAGAGCTACTGGGTATAATTCTGAGATTCTCGATTCATTGTGTGGATTAAGGCAGAGTCCGTCTAAATAGATTAGTTCAGTCGAGCATAAGATTTGCGAGTTTATATAGCTTGTGAGCATGAAGCATGTGAATTACGAGTTCCAGGTGTCTGTAAGCATATTGAGAAAAATTAATTTAATAGTGGATTTTTTGGGGTTACTAGAGTAGGTCGAGGTTCAACCAAACTAGAGTACATCTGGTGTTATCTGTGATTGGCTGTGCTTTCTGTCTTTTTTATCAGCTAGTGTATTGCATGTTTTTATTTGTTGATCACCCTATTCACCCTCTTCTAGGGTGTACTTTTCGATCCTACAAGTGGTACTAGAGCACATGTTGACCAGTTTTAGACCTGGAGTTTAGGGTTGCACACAGTCATTAATGAGTTTAATGGTGCTTTTGCTTAGGGACAGTATGTAATTAGGCCACCGTATTTAACGAAACTGATTATGCCTATTGGAAAGCTCACATGAAAATCTAAGTTCTGTTAATTACGATGTTTTAGATATGGTAAACCATGGTTTCACACCTCATATGGTTAAAATAGAGGAAGTAGATGTTCCTATTTCCTAAGACTAGAGACAAGTGAGACGCTAATGATAAAAAATTGTATGAATGCTAAAGCTATGAATGCTCTTATTTGAGCTTTGGATAAAATTAAATATAATCATGTTTTCCATTATTCTACCGTTAAGGAGATCTGACATACTCTGGAGGTTATCTATGAAGGAACATCTCAAGTGAAAGAAACTCGTCTTACTTTGCTGAACCACGAGTACGAGAGCTTCAGGATGACGAACGATGAGACAATCAAGGAGATGTACACAATATTCAATGTCCTCATCTACAACTCCATGTTACTTGGAAGAATCAATTCTAATAAGGATTTGTTAAGGAAGATTTTGGAAGTACTACCGAAGAGCTTTGAGGCCAAGGTAACATCGATTCAAGAATCTAAAGATCTTAGCAAGTATAGCATGGAGGAGCTCATCGGAAATTTGATGACATATGAGCTTGAGATTAAGGCAAGGGAAGCAAGAGATGTTAAAGAAGCTGCAGATCCAAAGAAGTTCATTGCATTGAAGGTTTCACATGACATTGACGATGACATAGGGTTGGTGGTAAGAGGAAGACTAGACAAGGAAGGCAACTTCTTTTAAATAAACGCAATGTGATACGATCCGGTGGATCGAATCAATAAAGTTCAGATTTTTAAAAGAGGAAAATGTAAAAAAATGGATTTTTAGGTGGAATAAGGTTGAGAAGAACAAAGATTGATTGATAATTGAGCCTCTTTCGAGAGGAGACTCGCTCTCCTAGCTTTGAATGCACGGATCAAATCCTAAACACCCTCACACGATGCCTACAATTGTTCTTCACAAAATAAGCATAAACAAAATAAAAGACGGCTATCCCTAATAAATAGAAAATAGGGGATTTACTAATCTAGTCTGAAAAGACTAGAATACCCCTAACCTAACCTCCACCTACGTGGTACCCCGCCTCCTACGTCGCACGTAAGTCACGAGAGGTGGATGGGTCTCACCCATGTAGCCGCCGGCCCATGAGGAGTGCGGATCCGCATCCGCATCAATACCCCCCCTAAAAGAGCCACCTTGTCCTCAAGGTGGAAGTCGGGGAACTGCTCCTGGATCACTCGATATGCCTCCCATGTCGCATCGCAGTCCGGTAGCCCCGCCCAGTGTATCAGCACATCCCTCTGTCCGCGCGCCCCCTGACGAACGGCTCGAACCTCCAGTGGCTCCAGCATCACCTCCATCTCCTCCGTAAGTGTGGGCGGTAGGGTAGAGGACACCGTCTGCTCCCCAATAACTCGTCGAAGCTGCGACACATGAAAGACGGGGTGTATCGTCGCAGTCGATGGTAGCCTCAGCCTGTAAGCCACCTGGCCGATCTTGGCCGAAATCTCAAACGGCCCATAGAATCTCGCTGACAGCTTCTCGTTCCGCCTCCTCGCCAACGAGCTCTGCATGTAAGGTCTCAGTTTCAGGTAGACCATGTCGCCCTCCTGGAAGTGCACATCTCGCCTATGGCCATCCGCCCTGGTCTTCATCACCTGCTGAGCCCGCAATAGATGCTTCTTCAGCTCCTCCATAATACTCTCCCGCTCCCTCATGTAGTCCTCTACCTGGGAGACCGGTGTCTGTCTCTCCCCGAATCGAAGTAGCTCTGGTGGGTCCCTCCCATATAACACCCGAAAGGGTGTCGTCCCTGCTGATGAACGGTACGAAGTATTGTACCAATACTCCGCCCAGGCCAACCACCGATACCACTGTCGTGGTGTCTCCGACGCAAAGCACCGTAGATACGTCTCTATGCTGCGGTTCACTACCTCCGTCTGCCCGTCGGTCTGAGGGTGATAGGCGGTACTCCTCTTCAGCACTGTCCCTTGGACACGAAATATCTCCCGCCAGAACCCACTCAGGAACACCTGATCTCTGTCTGTGACGATGGAAGCTGGGATCCCATGTAACCGTATCACCTCTCGAGTGAAGGCTGCAGCCACTGAAACCGCCGTGTACGGATGCTTCAGTGGTATGAAGTGGGCGTACTTGCTCAGCCTGTCCACTACCACAAAAATCACTGAGTACCCCTCTGATCTGGGTAGCCCGTCGATAAAATCCATCGTCACCTCCTCCCAGACCCGCTCAGGTAGTGCTAAGGGCAGCAAAAGCCCGGCTGGCGCCATGGCCATGTACTTGTGACGCTGGCACACGTCACAAGCGGCAACCAAATGTGCGATCGCTCTCCTCATACCAGGCCAATAAACCTCCCGGGACATCCTCATGTATGTCTGCTGCACCCCGGAGTGTCCCCCAACCATCGAACTATGGAACTCCTGAAATAACGCGGGTATGAATTCGGACGTCCGCAGCAAAACTAGCCTCCCCCGGTATAACAGCCTCCGCCCCTCCAGGGAATACCCCTGCGGGGTCTCCCCGCCTCCCTGCAGCTGCTCACGAATCTGTCTCAACTCCGGATCAGCCTCGGCCTCCTGCAGCATGGGCTCACATCTATCCACACGGGCAATGAGAGTGCCCTCAAGTGCACCCCCTCCTCTCTGCGCGATAAGGCGTCGGCCGCCTTATTCTCCAGCCCCGGTCTATACTCAATGGCGAACCGGTACCCTACCAGCTTGGATAGCCAGCGCTGGTGCTCCTCTGTCACCATCCTCTGCTCCAGCAGATACTTCAAACTGCGCTGGTCTGTCCTGACCACAAACTCCCTGCCCATCAGGTAGGGCCGCCACTTCTGAATCGCCAGCACGATAGCCATCAACTCCCTCTCATAAACAGACTTTAGCCGTGCTCTAGCTGAGAGCACCTGACTGAAGTAGGCTATCGGCCGCCCTAACTGCATCAGGACCGCCCCCAACCCGACGCCTGACGCATCAGTCTCCACCACAAACGTGACGCTGAAGTCGGGCAACGCCAAGACCGGTGCCGTGGTCATCGCCTCCTTCAAGGCCTCGAAAGCCTTGGTCGCTGCCTCCCCCCACTGGAACCCATCTTTCTTCAGCTGATCTGTCAATGGGCGGGCAATGGTGTTGTATCCCCTCACGAATTTCCGGTAGTAGCCTGTCAAACCGAGAAATCCACGCAATGCCCTCAGAGAAGTGGGGACCGGCCAGTCCAACATCGCCTCTATCTTGGCCCGGTCTGCTGCTACTCCTGCGGCCGACACCACATGCCCCAGATACTCTATCTGTCCCTGACCGAAACTACACTTCTTTCGGTTGGCATACAGCTGATGCCCCAGCAACTCCCGAAACACTACCTCCAGATGGCCCACGTGCTCCCCCATGGTCCTGCTGTAGATTAAAATATCGTCGAAGAAGACGAGTATGAACCTCCTCAGGTACGGCCGAAAGACATCGTTCATCAACGCCTGAAATGTAGAAGGAGCATTCGTCAGGCCAAACGGCATGACGAGAAACTCGTAGTGGCCCTCGTGGGTGCGAAAGGCTGTCTTCGGCACGTCCTCTGGCCTCATCAGGATCTGGTGATACCCCGCCTTTAGGTCAATCTTGGAGAACACCTCTGCTCCATGCAGCTCATCCAGTAGCTCATCTATAACTGGGATCGAAAACCTGTCAGCCACTGTCTCCTTGTTGAGTGCCCGGTAATCTACGCAAAAACGCCAACTCCAGTCCTTCTTCACCAAAAGTACCGGGCTCGAGAACGGGCTAACGCTGGGCTGGATCACCCCGGCCTGCAACATCTCCCCGACCATCCGCTCTATCTCATCCTTCTGCACGTGGGGATAGCGGTAAGGGCGCACACTCACCGGTGCTGCGCCATCCCGCAGGACTATCGCATGCTGTGCCCTCTCACGGGTGGTAGCCCTTGTGGGTCCTGAAAGACCTCCTGGTACTGCCCCAACACCTGCTCCACCTCCTCGGGAATCCCTGCGTGCGGCTCCTGCTCTGCCCCTGCTACACGGCACTCCACCAAGTACCCCTCCCCCTCTCTTTGTAAGGCCCGAGTGATGGCCTTGAAAGCCACCATTGATAAACATAGGGTCGGGTCCCCTGTGAGCACCACCGTCCGGTCCCCTTCCTCAAACTCCATCCTGAGGCGCTTCCAATTCACCCGCATGTCCCCCAGCTTCTTCAGCCACTGTACGCCCAGAATGATGTCAACGTTGCCCAACTCCAGTGGCAGGAAATCCTCCATGATCTACACACCCTGCAAGGTCAGGCACAGACCCTTGCAGAGCCCCTTGCTCTCCTCCATCTTCCATGTCCCCAGTAGCACGGTAAACCTCTCCTGCGTGCTCAACTGCAGCCCATGTCTCTCCACTAACCGGCTGGATATAAAATTGTGGGTGGCCCCACTGTCGATCAGTACCGTCACCGTCGTGTCCCCCAACTGCCCCGATAACTTCATGGTGTGGTTCGGAGTGAACCCCACCACAGAGTTTAGGGACACCTCTGCGAAGTCTAGGTGAGACTTCTCCTCCACTGGCGCCTCCTGCTCCATCTCGAACTCCTCCTCATCACCAACGTACCCCTCCTCGTCCGGTACCATAGTGATCTGCAGTAGGCGGCTAGCACACCGGTGTCCAGGGGTGAACTTCTCGTCGCAACGGAAGCACAACCCCTTGGCACGCTTCTCCCTCACCTCCGCCTCTGTCATCCTTCGCCCCAGGGTCGCAGGGCGGCTCTCTCCTCTAGCCTCAGGTGCAGCTGTGGGTGCTCTCGGGGCTGCCGCTACGGGGGTGGGGCGGGACCCCTGCCCCCCCAAGCTCCTCGTATCCTCCTCTCCTCCGCATGCTTCTCCTCCGCCTTGTGGGCCAGGCGAAGGACATCCTCCAGTGTCCCCGGGCTCTGCATCCTCAGCTCTGCTCGTATGGAGGGCTTCAGCCCCCTCATGAAATTCCCGATCATCACCTCGTCGGTCACCCCCTTCACCCTACTATTCAGCATCTCGAACTTCTCCACATAATCCCTGACCGTCCCCTCCTGCCTCAGAGCAGATAACTGCTCGTAGAAATCTCCCCCTGGAGTCTCCTGGAACCGGTCTAGTATCAGTGCGGACAGCTCCTCCCAAGTGTGAAAGGGGGTCCGCGCCACCTTCCATCTGTACCAGGCCAACGCCTTGCCCTCGAAGTAGATTCCGATGGCCCTCAGAACCTCCTCCTCCGTCAACCGCATCACCTAGAAGTAACGCTCCGCCCGGTAGATCCACCCATCCGGATCTGTGCCGTCAAAAATAGGCATCTTCAGTTTCATAAGGCGGCGATCTGCATTGATGTCCCCCTAAGGTCCCCCATCTCTACCGCGGTCACCCCCACGGCCGAATCCTCCGCCGACTGCCTCAACCGGTCATCCCCCGTCATCTCTGTACCTCTCATCTGGCCATGCAGGTCTCTCCCACGCCTCGGGCTGGTAGTAATGCCCGGAAAACTCTGGTGGTCGTGCAAAGTTGGGCCTTGGCCCAGGTGGGGTGGTCTCCGCTCTCCAAAATTGGGCCGCCGGGTCCCAATAGCTGCCCCGGAGGCCCATCCGCCTCCCGGTGTCCCTGAAGTTCCCCGGAGTGGGGTACGAACCCCGTCACACCCCCAAAGGGTCGTAGCGAAGTCGACGGGCCCCCAAATGGGCCGATCCAGCTCGTCGGCCCCCCAGAATGGGTGGCCGGCCATTCCGGACCCCCGCTTGGGGTCGACGTGCCTCCCGCACCCCTGTAGGGGGTGCCGCCGCCTCTGCTAAGCCCTCAGGGGCTGTCAGAACTCGGAACAGGCCCGTCGGCCTGGTCGCACCCCCGGTTGGGGGTGCCGAAGGTTCCCCGCCCCTGTAGGGGGCCGCTGGTGGATCCCGACCCCCTCCGGGGTTCGCCGAGTGCCTCAGACCCCCGGAGGGGTGCGCCGGTGGCCTGAGATGGCCTGGCGGCCTCGCCCAGGCCTGGGGAGGCCTGGGCTGGGTCGCCGTGGACTCGACAGGCCCAGGCGGGCCTGTCGTGGGGATTCCAGGCCCGCACGGGTCTGCAGTAGGCCACGCAGACCCGTGCGGCCCTAGGGCAGGCCACGCCGGACCCCCCCCCCCCCCCCCCCCCGCTCCCTCGAGTTGCCGTCTTGAGTTGGATTTGCCGCCGTCGTCTGCGTTTGCCCTAGGGAGGCTGATTCTAGGGTAGAATCCCCCCCTCTTGGATCTCCTTGCCGCGATCTCCCCCCTTCGCCATCGCGAGGGCTTGTATCATCTCCTTCAATTCTCGGAGATCTCGTCCTTGTTGCGCGGCATCCGTCCTCATCCCCCGAAGCTCGATTTGGATGTCTTCTTGTGAATGGGCGTAATCCTTGAGTGAGATCCTCCTGTAGCCCTTGAATCTTCTCTTCGACCGCATCCGCCTTCGATCGAGTGCTTGCCGCCATCTGGATCTACTGCTCTGATACCAATTTGATACGATCCGGTGGATCGAATCAATAAAGTTCAGATTTTTAAAAGAGGAAAATGTAAAAAAATGGATTTTTAAGTGGAATAAGGTTGCGAAGAACAAAGATTGATTGATAATTGAGTCTCTTTCGAGAGGAGACTCGCTCTCCTAGCTTTGAATGCACGGATCAAAGCCTAAACACCCTCACACGATGCCTACAATTGTTCTTCACAAAATAAGCATAAACAAAATAAAAGACGGCTAGCCCTAATAAATAGAAAATAGGGGATTTACTAATCTAGTCTGAAAAGACTAGAATACCCCTAACCTAACCTCCACCTACGTGGTACCCCGCATCCTACGTCGCACGTAAGTCACGAGAGGTGGATGGGTCCCACCCATGTAGCCGCCGGCCCCTGAGGAGTGCGGATCCACATCCGCATCACAATGCTTCTATATCTACGAAAATTTCTGATGATTCTGATAATGAAATTATATGTCATAATTGCAGGAAATCCGGACACATCAAAGCTGATTGCCCACGGCTGAAGGATGAAAAGAAAAAAGGCAAGTCTTACTCTAACGATGATGAATCAGAGATGAGGGATTTGCTACAATTGCCGAAAAGCGAAGCATATTAAATCGGAGTGTCCATTGTAGGAGAAAGTGAAAGCCAAGGAAAAGAAGAAATCTCGTGTGACTACATGTGATGATGATAGTGATGATGATTAAAGCCATGTAGTGACAAATCTTTATTTGATGGCACACACGGATTCTAGCGACGAGGTTCAAGCGATAAGATACCTGACCTTTCTTATGTAGATTTAGTTAGACATCTCATGTTCTTAGGGGGAGTTTATCGATAGAGTGAGCATGTCAACCAGGGGAGTTATTTGCATATATCTATATCTCTTTGACATGCATGATCACACACACTTCACAAACACGATGATATACGATGACATGATTTTGAGCTTACATTGATCAAATCTTAATTGCCGGTTTGTCATCATCAAAAGGAAAAAATTGTTGGAAATAACAGTTTAGGCTATCTTATTTGATGATAAATTTTGATGTGGTTGTTAAGTGATTTTAGTTTGAAGAGTTAATGTGCAATTGAAATTTTTTTAAGAGTCCAAACTGAGGTTGACTACACAAAAGGCGGAAGAAATCAATAAGGATCCAGTTTATGAGAAATTACAATTAAAGTCAATTACAAGAGTTCATGAGCAACTTGACTACTAGAGTTTATATGAATGCAAATATAAGTACTACAGTTTGTGTGCAAAGGAAATTGTGCTTCAACATCCTGTATATAGCCTCCATGCACATGGCCACAAAAAGGTGTGCACATAAACAAAGAATGGTCGATCACCAATAATTAAAAAGAGAGCACAAAAATTATTTGGAGTGCACAAAAAAGGAGAGTAAAATAAATAAAGAGAGAGTCGTACAAATCAAGAGATGGCGAAGAATCAAAAAAAGGGTGAGCCGCAAAGTTTGTTTTCTCGTGCGCGTGCATCCAAAAGCTTTTTTCTAATACACAAAACTCCACAGCACAACGGCCCAACTGAAGCGGCCGGTTGCTCTGATTGATCTGCGTAGGGATGACGAAGAAAATCGACTACACCTCGCTGACGTCATCCAGCACTGCAGAATCTGACATCTGGTGCTGACATGGACACCGAGTGGAGCGAGAACTGAGCCCACATCCATTGACAGCACGCACGGTTGATTCCTCTGACGTCAGCACACACACGAAGACCGAGGCCAACAGTCTAACTGCAGCGCACGATATCCCAATCAGAATTTTGTAGCAGAAGTCCTGAAGAATCAGAAAATTACAAAACGGACCATGCATCTTCTTGAAGCCATATTTCACATCATAGATTTTCGATTGACGAACGGTCGGAACCATTGCAGAGCCGTCTAAGAGCAAATCGACGAGGACATACCGATGCCTGAGCACTTTGAGCTTTATCTATTAATATTTTTGTGGTGTTATCACGATTTCATCTTTGTATTTTCATATATTCTAATTTTGTTTTTAAATAGTTAATGGATGCAGTTCTGAGATTCTCAATTTATGGGATATATATTAAGGCAGAGTCCAGCTAAATAGATTAGTTCAATCAAGCATGTGATTTGTGAGTTTACAAAGCTTATGAGCGTGGAGCATGTGATTTGCAAGTTTCAGGTGTCTGTAAGCGTGTTGAGACTGATTGATCTAATATTAGATTTTGGGGGTTGCTAGAATATGTCGAAATTCGACCGAACCAGTGTACATGTGGTGTTATTTGTGATTGGTTGCAATTTCTGTCTTTTTTATCTGCTTGTGGGTTGCACATTTTTATTTGTTGATCACCATATTCACCCCCTTTAAGGTGTACTTTTTGATCTTACAAGTAAGCCCATTTTGTAGCTCTCTGGAATCTATATACGACAGTAACCATGGCACCAGCTTTCATGAAGGAGGTGCGCTCATTGTTGCTGACAGGGATCGAGTGTTTATGAGCAATTTCTGGACAGAGATTCAAGGTGCAAGTGATAACCTTTAAAAGGAGTACAGCCTACCATCCACAGACCGACAACCTGACAAATGTTGTCAATAGGAGTGTCGAGACGTACCTTCGTTGCTTTGCATCGGAGTCGCCCAAGCAGTGGGTCAAGTGGTTGGCAGGGGCAGCGTACTGATATAATACATCATATCATTCGACAACGCAAACCATACCCTTCAGGATTTTATATGGGCAAAGATCCTCCACACCCGATCTACTACGACTGCAGTTCGACCCCAATGTCCCCATATGGAGCATTACCTTGAGGAAAGGGGTAGAGTTCTGGAGGAGTTAAAGCGACATGTGACTAGGGCGTAACAGTCATGAAGTTCAATGCAGATGGTCATTGCCGAGATGTGCACTTCATTGTGGGTGACAATGTTTGCCTAAAGCTGAGACCATATCAACAGAAGTCTTTGGCACATCAGGGCACCGAGAAGTTAACGGCTCGCTACTACGGGCCATATAAAGTCTAGGCCAAGATTGGGCATGTGACTTACAGATTGAATTCACCATCGACATCAATCATACACATTGTCTATCATGTGTCACAATTGCAGCAGGCGATTGGAGATCATACTCTTTCTCCGACATTACCACCTACGTTCATCGACAACATGGAGGTGCTCTTAAAGCCGCTGGAGGTTAAAGGGGCCCGTCGAGGAACTCCAGAAGCTAAAAAGGTGCTGATTCAGTGGCGCGGGCTACCTGACTATGACGCTACTTGAGAGTCCTTCGATGTTATTCGATAGTAGTTTTCTGATCTCCATCTTGAGGACAAGATGGCTTTTTTGGAGAGTAATGATGCGGTTATCACCTACCAGAAGCGGAGGTGGCGTGCAACTTGATCCATGAGCATCAATTTTGTAATTTCTGAAAAATCTAGAGTGGGAGGTTTTATGAGGTGCCGACTAGGGTTTGGGGGATTCATATCGATTATTGTGATAGAATTATTATTGGAGTCCACAGAACCCTATATTCGTGAGATTTAGGCTTTGATCTCAAATACAAATTCCATCTTTTTCATCTTGTATTTCATGTATTTCATCTTTTTCATCGTTTTTCAGCTCGAATACCAAGCGGCCTCCTCTAGAAAGGGGTCAAGTATCCCTTGTATTTCATCTTTTAAATCTATAAAAATTCCATCTTTTTCCTATTCCACCATAAAATCCCTTTTTTCTGATTTCCATCGAAGATCATATCATTTCTCTACATATGCATTTATATTATGATAACAAGATGTGCCTCCATATTTCAGATAAATACTTCTTTCATGAATGCACTAAGCATATTGAGATTAATCATTCCCTAGTTTAAAAAAAAGGTTGTACATGATAAGATCATATAGACTATTCATGTAACCTCTGAGAATCAGTAGGCAAACTTATTCACCAAATAGCTTGGGATTGCCTGTATTCAGTTTATTTATAGCAAGTTAGGCATATATGACATATATGCATCGGTCTAAGGGGTAATATAAGAATATAATTATGTAAGGTGTTTTGTGTAAAACTATGTTATAAGATCTTTATATGTACCGATGTATTTTATTTGAGATGATGACTCTCTACAACCCTTCAACCAAAATACCGACCTCAGACTACCTACATCTGATATTTTACACCTTGGTTATGTTTCTGAAGATGACTTGGTGTCAGCATGTGTGGACTAGGGTGTGTCCAGGGCTCTTAGAGAACCTGAATTATCCCCTAACCATGTACAGTTTCTACCATCCTTGTCGGCAAGGGAAATTATTATAGAAATTTCACTAGGGTTGGTCCCGTTTGTTGGTGGAAGGATTCAAACTCAGGTCCTCCACTTTGAAGCACTGACCAAGCCAACTCGTCCGCTCCCAAAGGACGGTGGCTTTCCGGTTATTGTTGTTGCCATTATGTTTTTATGATCAGTTATTGGCATTATTGGCATCACCCGATAATTGGTATCTCTGATATAATTTTGATCTGCTCTATGTTAGGATCCCAAAAATAGTCCCGCATCGGAAGTGCAAAAGAAAAGGAAATAGTTTAGGTATTAGAGGGCCTCTCCACCTAATACCAATTGGTTTTGGGTTGGATGCTCAATAACACTTAACAAATAGGGTGTGAGCCGAGTGTTATGGGCCTAGTATGGGACGGGCCCTTAGCATGGCTATTGTTAGAAGCCTAGTATGGGATTGGTTTCTAACAAATGGGCTAGTGTTGGAGGCCTAGTATGGGATGGGTCTCTAACACTTTATTATGTGCATCCCTCATATGGAAGCAAAATGTTGGGACCAACTGTAGTGTTAATACCAATACACAGCCACCCCAAACCTTGATATGTTGTAGCTTCTCTTCATCTTACCCAAGTCATGCACTTCCCAGTCTTCTTAAGCAAACCTAACATATGGTTCCAACCTAGCTGCATATTGAGCCTCTGCCACATTATATTTAGTCTTCACAATGTACTCTGTCGTCATTGATCGTTGCAATATCTATGCATTTATGAAATACAACATGACAAGCGTAGGACACTACCATAATGCATGAGACCCAACGTGTTTAATTTCGCACCTATCCATTATCGTACAGGATCAACATGCATGCATGACTAAATCGAGTAAAACACCAGTTTCATGACTGAAACAAAAGCGGTATAGTTTTATTAACTGCCCTAAAAATCCAGCATAATGTACCTAACAAAAGGAGGTTACAATCAAAATCAATAAGTAATGGTTGAAAATGTTAATAATAAGAAAATAAGCATAATACTTACCGTCAATTAGATTACCACCCAAAGCAAGCAAAATGCATGGAATCATAGCTTCCCTGGCAACAAAATATGCAATATAAGAAAATTATTTTAATCAGGAGGAGTGAAAGGAAATATAAAGGTAATTATTCCACAAAATCAGAATGACCCAATAAAACTGCTTGGAATAAGGAAAGGCACACAACTCACACAGACCATATCTTCAAGTTATGTCCGGCCCAAAAAAATCATAACAGTTTCCGAATCTATAAAGAAATTAGAGATGCTAGTTCGGGCAAAAACAGTAATAAACTTTTACAACCCAACAAAATTTTCTTTGTAGGAACTGAGCCTTGATATTTTTCTTGATTGGGGCAATGAATTTATTCACAACTCCATGATTAATTTCTCTAAAAGTTATATGCTAACATGAAGTATAAATAATAAACGACATTTAATCGTAAATCATGCTCTCTCTCACCATGATTCTTGTTTAATTTATTGGATACATGTATTTATATTATTGGATGTGCAAGTTCCAGAAACAGATTCTAGCCCGAAGAACACATTCTAGAACCTGCTTTCGGCATTATGTTTCAATTGTGTGCATATGTATGTGCGTGCAGATGCGATGTGTGGGGGAGAGTGCGAATATGATTTTGGATCAAAAAAAAAAACTCATTCAATGTTTTCTTTATGTAGATTAAATCTTTCAATGAAACATGTCACTATTATTGCCCTTCTACCAAAAACTGGCTTCTTGGGAAAATAATAGCATTCCTAGTTTAACAATTGTATTCAAAACATTATTCCTATCTGCCAATAAGAGCCACATTTTCAATATGTAATGTGGAAGTTCAATATGCAAGGTTCTGCTGACTGATCTTTAGTTTATTTATGTAACACATTCCCCCTATTTTGCTTGAGTTTGCAAGTTTCCATAACACCTCACTGCACTCATCAAGAGTTCTCCAGCAGAGGAAATAACAGTAGACCATAGTAAATTATATTGCTTCTGATCCACGCCAAAAATTGAATAAAATAATATAATCAAAATGAGAAACTAATCTAGCCATTAAAAGAATGGCTCAAATGGCATAACAATGGTTCATCATTACCCAAGAATGAGGCAGCTGTCGGTCAAAAAGAACAATGGAGCGTCATCTGTCAAAATCAAATGCTTCAAGAATGGTATCACACCGATGATGATTGCCAGGATCTGTAGAGAGCATATGTTCATACAAATAAATGGCAGAATCAATACGTAGTCAACAAACAATTGCACTAAGACACATTTGAGAAACTCGTGTAGGAAATCAGAACCTAAGCGGAAAATTTTGACACATAATGTATAAACCTTAAATTTCAGTCGTTTGCGGTTTAGACCATGAAATCTGCCACGTATATGCTCGATGCAGAAGTTACAGTGTTTACTTTTTAACTGTTAATGAAATATATTGACATGGAAACATTCCAACTCATGGATGAATATTACTCTAAACATTACTTGTTAACAATTTGGCAATTCAAGAAAGCCCGAGATGGATACAGTTAATCAATAATAACGTATTATTATTTTTAATGAATAGGAAACATGTTTTAGTCATTTACTAGACGGCTTAAATAAGAAACTTCACATTTGACAGCTCAATACTGTATAAACACATTCACAAGGACATGAATAATATTCCTTAGAAAAACTCCACATGTGCTAACAAGTTTACGCAGATTTTAGAGAGCTTCACAACTCAAACTGTTGATTACAAGCAGACTGTTCAGAAAGATAGATACTTACGGAGGCAAATATTGGAGGCTGAAAAATTTGTTTAAGCTTCAACTTTGCAATAAGATAATGGACTTTGGCAATAATCTGCATCATGAAGAAGTATCAGCAGGTCTCTACAAACTCATCAAAGAGTAGAAACATTGAAACAATTACAAAAAACATCTGCATGTGTGCCAGCTTCCATGCTACTCCCAGAAAGAGCAGATGCACATTTCAACTCCTTAATTGCACAGTTAAACTCCCGGTGGAAAATGCATGTAAAAGCCAGAAATAATTATTTATAAATTGTGAAATGTCTCTGTAAAATGAAATGGTTAGACTCCTTAATTTAATATCCTGCAACTCTCCACATGACATTTCACTAGAATGCATAACCAAATTTCACTGCCACATGCATCACGTGCATCGTCTTAAAATTCTAATAACAACTTCTAACACCAAGAGAATCATGGGAGCAATCAAAAAAGTTCAGCTATGCACCAGTTAAGGCAAAAGGAGAGGTTTTTAATTTGCTAAATCTGATGCACTGAAGATGACTTCCATTTGATGAGAAACAGTGTTTTAAAACATGGCCGCCACAAAGCACTTAAGCAGTTCCAGGACACTGACAACATCGCTTAGGTCCGCTTAAGCGGTCTGACATCTCCCGTCGGGACATATCTTCTCATTAAGAAGCATATGTTCATAAACTGTAACGTGGATGATATAATCAAATTTCAGTCTCATTTTCATTATACCATCTTACAAATTCTTGACTGAAAAAAGTTGTAGAACTTGGTGATCAATCTGTGAGTTCAACCTCATAATTCCATCAAATTATCTCCATGTCTTTCCAAATTTTTGGATACCAATATATCTTTTTGATTATTATGAGCATTTTTATACATCTTCCTTCTTTCTTTATTTCCATTCCATCTGTTTCTCATTCGCCCTTTCTTTCTTTCTTTTTTTGTAGCATTTTTATTTGTTTGTTTTTGTGCATTTACTTTCCAGCTAACAAATCTTGGAAAATTCTTTAAGTGAGGAAGAATCCATATTCTAGAATTCGCTACTTTTTGTAAGACTTTGAGGTATTTATATACTTTAATTAGAATACGCATCAGTTAGATTCACAAGTTAGTGAGATCAACAGAAATGGCGCCAATTGTCCAAAAGAATTGAAAACTGACCTTTTTGGCCTATGTAGAAATTTCCTCAAACGCTCACGGATACATATAACCCTCTACAGATAGTAACAGGAAAGCAAAGTGATGGCTACGCCAAATTAGTAAATGTTTAGTATATTAAAAGCATTAGGCATACTTACTAGCTTAATCGAGTCAAAACTAAAATTAGTATAGGTCCAAAATATGAGCACACTTAATTCAAAAATATTATGATTCAAGACCTTGGGGGATATTATTTCTATGAATGCCTTGTTGTGGACCAAATAATATTATTCAGCAAAAACTTCCCACGGTTTTCAACTTATCCCGAAGGCCAAAATTACTAAAAAGATGGGATGATTTAATCCATGGATTGCAGTATCACCCCTTGTTTCAGGTGTCACTAGCGCCAGCTTGATGAGAAGCTTGTCAATAGATGAGTTAGCTGCCAACGACGACCAAGGAATCTGTCCTCAACAATTCAAACTGGACAAGCTGGAATGAAGAAAACACCCAAGTCGTGTGCATCCAATGTTGATGCCCAGGCTTCTAGTACCAGAGGCACTTCTCAATAGCAGCTAAAATCATCATGTCTCTAACTAGAGGTAGGCCCCTATTTGATAATCATAAAAACTCTAGAAAAATAAAGGCAACGATGTATGTTCTCCATTGAGTGTGAAAACGTATCTCCTCTGCAGCACTTGGCTCCAAATTTTCCACTTGCAGACACCACCTAATCTGTTTCTTAAAAACCAAAGAAGTTACATCTAGTATCAGTGCCAAAAGAAAGGGAAAAAAGACGCCCTAGCCCATCACATGACCATAAATCCTATTCTCAACAAATCACTATTAACTTCATTCACATTCAACCACTTTTTAAGGTGAGTATAGTGCTATCATAGTATCATCTTCCTAAACATACTCTCTCGAGCAGTATAAATATGAACTCTACCTCCCCTCTCAAGCATCCCTCGCTGTCGCCCTTTCTTTCTTGGGAAATGTCAATGGTCTTACATCATGACGAGAGGAGAAAGGCCCCCACATTACTGAGAAAAGAATGAGGGCTTCCCCTTTCTTCCTTGGGGAAGGTCGGTGGTCTTACATCATGACAAGAGGAGAAGCACCCCCACATTACTGAGAAAAGAATGAGGATGGGAGAAATAGCGAAAGCACCCCCCCCCCCCCAAAAAAAAAAAAAAAAAACACCCCCACATTACTGAGAAAAGAATGAGGATGGGAGAAAGAGCGAAAGCACCCCCCCCCCCCCCAAAAAAAAAAAAAAAAAGCAAAAAAAACACCACCACCAAAATAAGTAAGTAATAGTATAAAATTTAAATAAATAAACCGCACGCACACTGCCTCCATCTCCTCACCTAGAGGGAAGAGTTATTACCATGCAATTATAACAAGTCCCACTACTTTGCACATGGATCACAGGACTGTCTCAAAACCACTACCGACTTTGTCAATTCACCGTGAACCCAACGTGTAGCTTTATAAGCATGTGTTTAACTTGAAAATCCCATTGCTGCTATAAATGTGGTTAGTTGCACTGAGAAACCTTCTAGAAGGGAATAAGTACCATAAGGCCTGAGGTAAGTTCTTTTGTTAAATGAAGACATCTGGAAATAGATTTTTCACTGATCTTATCAATTTTCCAAGATAGTCTGATCAAGAAAATATAGGTAAGTGGTTCAAGTTTTCATTAAATTAGGTTTAAGAAATATTCCCACGGTAACAAGAAAAAAATCAATAGCACTATCTTTTTCCTCATGTAATGCTAGAATATGGGTCAGAAGATTTCTCCTCTTACTTTTTTTCTCACTGAAGAATCTAATTCAGCTGGTTCAGGGTCTTCTGGATCTAGGAGAGGCACGTGTTCAGGAACATGATCACTGATGTGACCCATAGTCGAAACCTTTCCGTCAGTAATGCTATCATAAGTTTCTCCAGGAGGAAGAGAAAGCATCTGAAACACATACGTGAATAATATAATTGCACCAACCTGCAAACACAAATTCATGTGATTAACTATGGAATTACATTGAGAACTAGGAAGGACATTTAGACGGATACAAAAGGCAAAACGTGGAATCGTAATGCCAGTTTGGATCATATGAATAATTTATAATCACCTGACAAACAGGAAAATGAATAAGAGACAATGACTTGCAGTTCTGAGGAAGCACTAGTTATATTAAACTAGCAATTCTAGGAATAGAAAGTACAATCTGACTAGCAAGTTTGTAAACCCCAATAAAGCAATCACCTAATTGTAAAAATGTCATAACATGTTTATGGTATATCATAAATTAACAAAAAAATATGGTCAAATAGTACATATATTAATGCTGTCGCATACATGGTTCATGATAGAGGTGTTTGTGCAGCAGCGCTCAAATGAGTTGACGAATTAAAAGCTCATGAGTTGTGACAGAATGTGAGAATAGTTGGTAGATAGGTTGAATAGAACCATGATGTGGAACTTAGCCAACTTACAATCAGTGTGAGAAGTTTGAGAGATGAAAGCAAATACTTTGATTTCATTGTTTAATGTTTAAACCAGAACATATCCTGCATGTTATTTGGTGGCGATCCAACTTGGGTTCATATTAGTATTTTGAGTTGATTTAGTCTTTATAGTATTTGAGTTCTTTCATATTTTGTTATATGAGTCTTTCAGAATTTTTTAATTCTAAGGAAGACTCGTTTATTTTATTTTGTTTTGTTTTATTTATTTAGGTGTTTGAGTCTGATAGATCCGGAAGCAAAGATGAAATCTTTATAGAGAAAAGTTGCACAAATCAAGATAATTGAATACAAAATAGGTGTATCCTCCTCCCAAGACGCCAATAAGAGGACGTCCGCACTCGTCTAATCTAACATTTCACTCACAAATCAATAATCACATAAAAGATTAGCGACGGCTAGCCGTCGCTTAATAATAATCCCCCACCTAATCCCAATTACCAAAATACCCCCCACTAATTAAAAATAGGGTTAATTGAGGTTTAGATGGGGCACGCGTAGCTAAGGGGGTGCGGGTTGGGCGCGGGCTCGCCTGCGGGTGTAGACCCGCGTCCCATCAATACTCCCACCCAAGAGCCACCTTGTCCTCAAGGTGGAAGTCTGAAAATTGTTGTGACATCGCGTTCATAACCTCCTATGTGCTCTCGTGCTCCGGCAATCCTTTCCACTGCAGCAAAACCCGACGCTCTCCCGTCCTCCTGAAACTCCATCCTGAGGAGTTTCCAGTTCACCGTCATCTCCCCCCAGCGTCTGCAGCCATGTCATACCCAGGATGATGTCCGTGCGGCCCAAGTCTAATGGCAAGAAGTCCGCCACTATTTGTATACCATGCACTGCCAACACCAGTCCTCGACACAGGCCGCTACTGCTCTCCTTCTTTCCTGTGCCCATCATCACACTGCAACTACCACTGTCCACCAGCTGCAGTCCCATCCGCTTTACCACCCTCCTGGAGACGAAATTGTGGGTTGCCCCACTGTCGATGAGAACGGTCACCTCCTGATCTCCGATAAGCCCCTCAACTTCATGGTGTGGGTCGGAGTGAACCCCACCACAGAGTTAAGGGAGACATCCGCCACCTCCAGCTGTGTGTCATCAGTATCCACCTCCTCAGTGATCTCGTCCTCCACCCCCAGTCATCACCCTCGTCATCCTCCGTCGCCAGCAGCACCTGTAACTTGCACCCCGCACATCTGACCTGTGGTAAACCTCTCGTCACACCGGAAGCACAATCTCTTCTGTCGCTTCTCCCTCATCTCCGCATTTGACATCCTCCTGTACTGTCCTCCCGCAGGAAGGGCACTACTCCTCTCCCCGACCTTTTTCCCTGTCAGCCTGATCTGCCCCAGTAGTGACCTTCGCCGCTCCTGCTCCAGATGTGGTACCCTGATGTACATGACCATTGTACCCACTCCTGACTCTCTTGTCCTCTGTCTGGGCATTCTCTACCATCTGTGCCATCTCTATGACCTCGGACAGCCCCCTGGACTTGTAGGGTCGTACGACGGCTCGAAGACTATGCTTCAGGCCCTTCATGAAGGTGCCCTCTAGTGACTCATATGTGACCCCATGTACTTGTCCGAATATGGTCTCAAACCTCTTAATGTACTCTCGTACCGGTCCGTCCTACCTGAGGGCATATAACTGCTCGTGAAGGTTTCCCAGGTGGGGATCCCTAAACTTCTCGAGAATGAGATCCTTCAGGTCCTCCCAGCAGCGAATCTTTTGCCTCCTCTCCTTCCACTGGTACCACCCTAAAGCTCTCCTCTCCATACAAATGGTCGCTGCCTTCAGCTTCTGAGCATCCATCATGTGATGTGCTATAAAGTATCTCTCCGCCGTGAACAGCCAGGCATGCGGATCCTCCCCTCTGAACAGTGGCATCTCCAGGTTCTGTATCCTGCAGTCCCCTCCAAAGTGTCCCTGGTCGGGCCTACCCTCTATACAGCGAGGCTGACGATAGTGCTGTCGTCTCTCATCCTGGGTCTCATACTGTCTAGGTGGCCCTCCTCCGCAGCCTCCATAGTCCCCTCGGGGACCTCCACGCCTGCCCTCGAAGTCATCCCATCCTGCATCATCGCCAAACTCAGCCTCATAGCCTCCCCTGTCGTCGTCATAATGGTCTCTACCCCTTCCTCCGCCTCCGTAATATTGTCCCGCTCCCTGCCTAGGGCCACCCCCTCAGTTCTGCCCTGAAAGTGCTCCTCCGGGCCTTGTCGCTGTCCGGAAAAGCCCAAAGGGTCAGATCTGCTCTGAAGATGCTCCGTTCTACCCTGAAAATGTGCCTCAGCCCCTCGCTGCTGCATCGAAAAGTTGGAAAATTCCACAGGCTCCTGCCGTGCTCGCCTCCCCCCTGGCGCCTGCCAGGGGGTCGCCCGACCCTGCAGACCCTCTGGCCGTCCTCGTCGGGGCTGCCGGAGGGTCACCGGGCCTTCCCGCTGACCTGGCGAATCAACTGGCCCTGGCGAAGGTCGGCAGGGTCCCGCCGGCCCTGCCGGTTGTCGTCGAGAGTGGGGAGAGGTCCCCCTCCCAGATCTGGCGGCGGCCGAGCCCCCCGCTGGAACTGGGGGTTCGGCTGCCCCCCTCTTGTGTCCAGTGGCCTTCCCCGAGCTTCTCGCGCCCCCATGGGGCTTCCATCCCATCCTCCTCCTCGTCGTTTGTGACGTACCACGTCTTGTAGAAGACTCCATCCCTTTCCTCCTCGAAAGCTTCCATCTTTTCCTTTCCTTTCACCAAAGGCGGGACCTTTTTGGACGAACTAGGGTTTGCGCCACCAGATCCCATCTTTTCGTTAAAGATCGCGAATTGAAAATCCATCTGAGCAACGGCTTCCTCCATCTTGCCTTGCTTGAAAGCCATCTGAGTAACAGCTTCTTCAGTATTGCCTTGTTTTGCCGCGATCTCCCCCATGGCCTTCGTTAAATTAGCGATAGCCTCGCTATTTGCCGCAACCATCTTCTTAATCTCTTCGATCTCTCCATTGTTTCTCTCTTCCCCTGCCTCGCTTCGATCTCTATTTCTTGTGGACGCCGCCATGGATCGTTGTGGCTCTGATACCAAAATGATAGATCCGGAAGCAAAGATGCAATCTTTATATAGAAAAGTAGCACAAATCAAGATAATTGAATACAAAATAGGTGTATCCTCCTCCCAAGACGCCAATAAGAGGACGTCCACACTCGTCTAATCTAAGATTTCACTCACAAATCAATAATCACATAAAAGATTGGCGACGGCTAGCTGTCGCTTAATAATAATCTCCCACATAATCCCAATTACCAAAATACCCCTCATTAATCAGAAATAGGGTTAATTGAGGTTTAGATGGGGCACGCGTGGCTAAGGGGGTGCGGGTTGGGCACAGACTCGCCTGCGGGTGTAGACCCGCGTCCCATCAGAGTCCTATTAGAAATCTGAGTATAAGTTTGAATAGGAGTTGTTTATCCTTCTATAAATATAAGTCTGCAATTGAGTTTTAAAAATGCGTGATCGAATAAAAATTTGAGTTTTGTAAACATTATTTGTAACTTCAAAATCTTTACATGAGGTGTGAGTATGAGAAATCGTGGACAATAGGTCTGAAGAAAATCTTTACATGCGAGATGTTAAAGTTGGTGATCGTTCAATTTCTGTGATGAGAGACCGAAAACCTGCTAATCCTTTATCGTTCAAAATTCATAATTAGTGTTTCCTAATTTCTTCCCCATCTTTCGTCATCTTTCGTTTCGCATCAAATTTGGCCTCACAGCAAAACCCACTAGGAGTCCAATGTTTCATGTGTCATTTTTGCTAGTCAATATCCCAACATGAACTTATACATTAAAAAGAGTATCAGTGAAGATGAGTGAAGATGAGATACTTGAAGAAGAGTACATTCTACCTAAAGACATCGGTGATGCAGATGATAACTTAGAAGAGTATGGTACATGTTTACATGTTATTAGGTTCTAACCATTACACCTAGGCACAAGAAAGATTGGTGAATGATAAAAGTTTTCTTTACATACGTTAAGATGAGAGATAGATCTTATAAAATGATGATTGATAGAGATAATTGTACGAATTTTAGTCATCAAATTAGTTTTAGATAAAATGAAACTACAAGTTGAACGTCACCCATAACCTTGCAATATTACATTGGTTGATGATAATTCATATAACCTAATAGGTAACATTGTTCAGTGCATACAAGTTCTTGAGCTATCAAGATCGCATCTGATGTGATGTTATACTGATGAATGCTGCATATATCCTAACTAGATATGCACTGACTGTACAATTTAGACATTTCATATTTTACGAGATCCATTCAATTTCTGGAAAAAATTGTGTTGATTTTTAACCGACTCAAAAGTACAGTTTGAACTGAAGAGTGTTCATCATTGATAAGTGACAAAAAAGTCAACTTATCTCATGGTCCTAAATTTACTAAAGTATTGATTATGAATATAGTGTATTCACTGAGCAGTCATTACAATTGTAATGATCTGAAAATTCTAATAGGACTAGTAGGATTTTCTCCAATTTTTCCTGTAGTTTTTCTAAAATTATTTCTAATTTCCGTTCCTTTCCTTTCATTCCTATAATTTTTCTAAAATTCCAGGACCCGCACACTTAAATCCTCTTCTCTTAATTCTTTTCCTCACTTCAACAAGCCCAGCCACCCTATTTTTTTCCTTCATTCTTTCTTACTTAAAAAAAGCCCCGCCCAATTTGACTCCAAAGCCCGCAAACATCCCCTTTTTCATTCTCATCAGACCGTTCTCTCTCTCCAACAAAACATAGGAAACCTCGCATGCACCTCTTTATCTCTTCAGAATTAAACCTAGCCGCCTCTCTTGCGAGGAATCCTTAACGATTTTGAACTCCTCTACAAACACGATTTATCATATCCCACGATTTCTCTTCTCTCCTCTCATATTTATATGATGTTGTTTTCTAGGGTTTTATTCATGCAAAAATCTTCTTTCTTCTTCCACAAAATTTCTGATTTCAAACAGCTTTTTGAATCGGGTTTCTATCTATCGTGGGAGCCTAATTTCTTTGCTTTACCTTGTTGATTGATTTCTTAAGAATTTTGGTCATTAACGATAGATTATTTCTACCTCAAGTTTTCGGTTTAATTTAATTTCAATTCATGAATTAACTTTTTGAAATGAAATTGTTGGAATTTAATTGTGGGAATTTAATTGATTTGGAGATGATGATTTATATAATTTCGAAGGGATTTTTCCTTTTAAGAAATTGTTTTCGTCACACCATCGGGCATGGCGGCGACCCTCGCCGCCGCTCGACGTCTCTAGTACTTGGATGGGTTTTGTGGAATATATTGGACGTCAAAGAGAGTTATTTAGAACTATCGATTACTTCTCGGCTGAAATTCTATCCCACCGTTGATCTCTTTGCTGAGGATAGTTCTTGCCGTTAGTTAATGCTGAGGATAGTTCTTGCCGTTAGTTACTGAAATGGGCTTGTGGGGCTGTCGTTACTTCTATGTCCATTTTTCCGTACTGTCATTACTTATCTGACATTGAACCTGCTTCCTTATTTCCCTCATGGGCTTTGGCCTTGCTTGGGTTTTTGTTTAGTTGTGGACTTCCATGGTTTTGGGGTTGGACCACTGCTTGAACTTTTACAGACTTAGAGTTTGGCTGTGATTGACTTGTTGGGTTTGAAATCTATTTGTTGTGGGATGTTGACTATTCCTCAAATTAGCGACGGCTATATAAATTTCTCTAAGCTGGTAAACTTTATATTTTGTCATGTGCCGAAAGAAATATGAATCTGATCCTATGCTCTTCTCTTGAAATTATTTAAATTTTTTAGTTTAAAATAAAATTCTAAATTTTGTTTTCAGTTGTTTAGTTTAACTCTTAAATATAAATTATCTTGTTGAGAACTTATTTTTGGACATGAACTTGATTTCCTAGCATACATGTAAATAATTGGAACAGTTGAAGAATATTATTAAATTACATAATTACGACCGTGCATATAAAATCCTGAAACAGAATGAATATGGATTGAGACTTGATAACAATACTTGAAACACATAACATATGTAAAACTTTGTGAAACATGAACTGGAACACAGAGACTTGATGCATAGAGCGTTAATTATGTAATTTGAGATAACAGCAAATATAAACACCTTAAGAACGACTTGACAACTAGAAACAATCACATTACTCTGACATGACACTTGTTACAGAAATAGAAATTGATACTGCAACTGTATAGACACGTGTTCGTACCATGATGTTTCCTTCACACAGTTCTTATTACAGAATGACATTACATAAAAAGCTCTTATTATAATGTTCACGGATACATTATCTGATGCAAATACATGACCTGATCGCAATGAATAAGTATAACATAAATCACGTACAAGGATGCATGTTTCCGATATTGTATCGGTTCATTGGTTATTATACACAGATCAGACTCCAAATATTGTACATGTTCATGATTGAAAACTAAGTGCTACATGGGGAGACAAAGTGAAACATACATACCGGGAGCCACCTCTTGAACCCATGAAAAACACCTCTAGAATCCCTTCAACAATTCATAATTGAAACCATCGCACTACCAGATACCAAATTGTTAAACATGACATTGAACTTTACATGTACTCCCAACATCGTATTTAGTACATTTCACTGGGATTGGGACAACTTATCTTAGAGAGATTGCGAAAGCGACTGAAGTCATACTTTCGGTCCATATCTAGGAGATCCTATCATGAATATGTTTACCCGATGAGTACCCTTCCATGTATCTGTTTGGACCATCGAATGGATCCAGAGTTCCTTCCTAATTCTGTTTCGGACTCGGCCCGGAGTAGCTTTCCGTCGTAGACGATGGTCTTCGGGTTGCATATCATGCTCTCCAATATGAGTCACGGACTAGGATTGATATAATCACATGAACTAGAAATATTTTTAATAAAATAATAATTACAAACTCATATGCATGCTTTCTATAGTTTGTTACACTCATAACCTGTCACATTTTAGTTCAAAAGCTTACATTGCTTTTCCTTTAATTATTTAATATGTTTATAGTCAGTTTCACTTTTGCTCCGTAGTTCACTTTCAGTTTCAGATGCCTTCTACTTTTCTTTCTATCTTTTTTCTTGTGCATAAACCGTTTGCTTGATTAGATATAATCTACTTTTAATCCAGTTGTACATTTCTTAAGTGATGAACAAGTACAGTATGAGGCTTTAGAATTCTAGGACTAGCTTTCTTTTCTTTGACCCGTACACAGAGATTCTGAGTCTATTCATTCAGATATTTTTACGGTATATTTTTATTTCGCCTATATTATTTTCACCGGTAACCAGCAGGACCTACCTATAAATTCTTGAAATTAGTAATGACCCCTGAAAAGCGGATTGTAACAAGTATGCATATATAAGTGCCTTGCATTTTGAGACTTACAAAATTCTTACAATTAATCATAATAAAATTTACAGAAATTCAGTTATTAATGATAAGATGACTTGAGTTTACCAGAAGAGATCCATCTTTTAACAAATGAAGAGGCTTTGCATACATCGCACATGTTCTCAATAAGCTCTGTCGAGGATTGATCCATATGTGATTGAGTAAACACTCAATGAGTGCTTGACAGAAACTATTCACTAGCAATGTTGATTTCTCATTCATCACAAGTGTTGCCATGGAGATTATTGTTTAGTTATGTCTGGTTGTGATCCTTTATCACCATACATCAGGGAATGAATCTTCAAAACTAGGGAGAACTAATTGAAATCCAACTTGTTTCATATTAATATTTAAGTCGATTTAGTCTTTATAGTATCTGAGTACTTTTATATTTTGTTATGTGAGTCTTTTAGAGTTTCATGTACAAAAAAACTCTTTTATTTTATTTGTTTGGTTGAGACTCATTGTATGTTTGTTTGAGTATGAGTCTGATTAATAGTTATTTCTTCTCCTATAAATATAAGGCTATAATTGAACTTTAGAAATGAGTGATAAAAAAATTAAGCTTTATAAACATAATTTGCAATTTCAAAATCTTTTTGTATGAGAGATGCAATAGTGTGTGAAAAATTACATGGTCGATAGGTCTAAAAAAAATTTTGCAAGTAAGATGCTGAAGACGGTGATCATTCAATTTTCATAATAAAAGGCTTAATACACATTGATAGATTCGGCACTTTTTTATGAGTTTTGGTCCCATTAAGGGCATTTAGGGAATTTTCGGATTTTAGGGGCGTTTTGGGAAATTTTGAGTCTTTTTGGGTTTTTCTGTAGTTTTCCTTATTTCTGAAATTTATTTATAGATGGGAGGTGCTGAAGTATTTCTTAGGCTATTTTTGAGAAAATTGACTGTAGATGTGAGAGTATCCCTCGTTCTTCGGAAAAGTGCAGACGTCCTCTTTAATTGACGTCTTGGGATGGTTATCGTCCCTATAATTGTGATCAAGATATCTTTATTTTCAGTTTGTATTAATAAAAATCAGATTTTTCTATTGGTTCCAATCAATTTGGTAACAGAGCATCCACTATCCATGGCGGCGGCGACGAGATCCAAGGAAAAAATTGAAGCTTTGGAGGAAAAATACGACGGCGAGATCAATGAGTTGAAAAAGGACATGAATGAACTTAGGGTTTCGGCGGACAAAAATAAGGCGGCGACGGCACAACGATTTGATGGCGTAGAGAAAACCCTAGCACAGATCTTACAACAAATCTCAGGGTTAGTGACGACTAATCAAACAAAAAGAGGCGAAAACCTTAATCTGCAAGGAGGAAGGGGATGAGCCCACGATGCAAATCTACGAAACCCGAAACCGTAGGTCGTCAAAACAGTGAGAGAAGACATTGTTGGCAGCAAAACAGATGGGCACGGCCCTCCAGGACGTTCCAGAGGGGATGCCAGTCCCAGGGGGGCTGTCGCCCCTCCTGCAGGGGTGCCCGCCCCTCCAGGGTATCCCAGGGGGCTGTCGACCCTCCAGCAAGGGCACCACCCCCTGGGCATAGGGCAGGGGCTGACACCCCTTCGGCAGCGATGACAGCCTCTCGGGGCCCAGAATCAGGAGGTTTTCGATCACTTCCCGCCTTAAGACAAGCACGGCGTGAACCTGGAAGGCCGACGACGTCCCCGAGGCCCCCGACGATGCGTTATGACGACGATCCTCTGAAGTACACATGAGAGCCCGACGACAAAGGTGACGAGTTTCAAGAGCCCAGGGCCCTTGATATGCTGCACAGAGACGACGACGCCCACCCTCAACTTATGAGGAGTACCCAAAATACAACGGTGGAGAGAGGAACATGGAGCAGGATATTCAGGGCTTTTATGACGGTGGCGAAGATTGGGGCGACTATGGAGATCGAGATGAGGGCCCACGGAGAGGATTGGAGCGACACAGAGAGAGGTGGCAGCACTACTACCAGCCTCACCGCCTAGGCATGCAGGCAGACGAGCAGATCAGGGGACTTTTGGTACAGATGGCAGGATACGAAAGCTGAAGATGTTCATATTTGAGGGAGAGGATCTGGTGGCTTGGATCTATAGAGCAAAGAGGTTCTTCAAGGTATTCCGCATGACTGAGGAGCAGAAGCTGGAGGCGGCGACGGTGTGTTTAGATGGGAAGGCCCTCGTGTGCTACCAGTTGAGGGAGCAGAGGAGGCCGTTTCGCTCATGTGAGGAGATTAAGAATGGCTTAGTGGAGAGATTCCGCGAGCCTCACGTGAGAAACTTGCGAGAGCAGTTGCTTTCTCTCAGGCAAGACAGTACGGTGAGGGACTACATGGACCGGTTCGAGGCACTGTCAGGGCAGGTACATGGGGTTTCTGATAAGATGCTAGAGAGCACCTTTATAAAGGGGCTGAAGGCCATCATTCGCACAGAGGTTCGCATACAAAAGCCCCAGGACCAGATGGAGACCATGGAATTAGCCTAGATGGTGGAGGATCGGTTGGTGGAGCTGAAGAAATCTGAAGGTATCGGAGGCGGCTCCTCTTTTTACAGCCAGCCCACGATTGGAGGACATCAGAAGGCTGCGATAGGGACACACTCATCCAGTCAGGAGAAGAGCGGAGCGCCTCAACAAGGAGGGCAGATTAGGAAGATGACGGATGCGTAGATGTGCAGCGGATGCAGAAGGGGGTGAGCTTCAGATGCGACGAGAGGTTCACCCCATGGCACCATTGTGGAGTGCGCAAGCTCCGGCTGCTGTTAGTGGGTGAAGACGAGGAGGACATCGTGGAGGATGAAGAGCCTGAAGGGGGTGAGCTTCAGATGCGACGAGAGGTTCACCCCATGGCACCATTGTGGAGTGCGCAAGCTCCGGCTGCTGTTAGTGGGTGAAGACGAGGAGGACATCGTAGAGGATGAAGAGCCTGAAGAAGATGTGCATCTCCACTTGGAGTAGGACCGACGCGGACTTCATGCACCATCTTGAGGACAATGTGGTTTTGAGGGGCAGAGTAATGATATATTCAGTACTTTTTATGAGTTTTGAGCCCATTAGTGGCATTTTGGGAATTTTCGGATTTTTCAGGGTGTTTTGGAAAAATTTCAGTCTTTTGGATTTTTTTGTAATTTTCCTTATTTCTGAAATCTACTTATAGATGGGAGGGTCTGAGGTATTTCTTAGGCTATTTTTGATAGAAAATTGATTATAGATGTAAGATTATCTCTAATTCTTCATGAGAGTGCGGACGTCCTCTTTAATTGACGTCTTGGGAGGGTGATCGCCCCTATAATTATGATCAAGGTATCTTTATTTTCAGTTTTTATTAATAAAAATCAGATTTTTTCTATTGGTTCATATCACATATTTATCATTAATTTTTACAAATCCCCAATTAGTTTTTCCTAATTTCTTCCACCACATCTTTCATCATCTTCCATTACACATCATTATCGTCATTCTGTTGCACCAAGCATCCACTAAAGTGGGCTTCGTGACTCATAAACCAGCAAAGAATGGCTGCTAACAGTCAGGTGTGAGTGCTGAAAACGGAAAATTGGTGATGCTGGCTAATGATGAGATCCAGAAAAGCTCATGAATAAGCAACAAAGTCGAGGTGCCCATGAGGGTGCCCATGAGTGTGATGGACAACTCTGAAATGATGGCCTAATTAGATGGATAGGTTAATAATTCGGATGAGAGAAACTGATGTATCCTCGTGGGTTGTACTTTTACTCCACATGAAATACACAAAACGACTAAAGAATGGGTGTATGTATCAAGCACCCTATCTGGAATATGAAAGGGGGAAAAGGCATGCAGAAATTAGGTGAAAAAGGTTCTATAATTTAGCAAATGGATCATGGAAGTTGAGAGAAAGTCATGTTTAAACATAAGTGTATATCCGTTACTAGCAGCCCATGAACAATAATAAAGCAGTTCAAGGAAGGATGTAATGAAGTCAAAATACAGAATAATCCTAAATAAAAAATGCAAAAGCTTCAAGCTATGATCAAATTGAATAAAAGAAAATAACAATGCGAAAGAAAATTTGCCGCTATGCACTAAGAACATCAGAACATCTGAGAACATCATGGCAGTAGAGAAAATTAACACTTGGACAAACCACAATGCTGGTTCCAATTATAAGATGGATGATGAAAGGAACACCAAATGCAAATTAGTGATTGAAGATGAGCTGATTCACATAACTCCCTGCTTTAATGATATGTTGCCACTTGGTTTGACAATTGAAGAACACTACAGAAACACATCCTAGTTCATGGCCCATTGCATTCAACAAATGAAACATCAGATTATCAACTTAATCAGAATACAGGAGCACCAAAGATGTTAACATCAAATGAGAAAAATAAAATCTTGCCGGGCACAAAACTTGACCTAATATGAAGCTAGGAAACTGATGGGAACTAAAGAGAATCTGAAATTTTATTGTTTAAACTGAAAATAAAATAAGATAACGGGCTACGATCAAAGGTGTATCCTCCCTCCCAAGACGCCAATTGATAAGGGACATCCGCACCTTCCCGAAAAACTAGGAGATCTCTCCTCTCAATCACAATTCTCAAATTTTGCATGATTAGGGCCGGCCGGCTATCCCCCTATTTATAATCTTCTAATTAAATGTCTAATTACCAAAATACCCCTACTTTAATAAAATAACACAAAACACCCCTAAATAGGCCCCCATTGGGCCGGATCTAACATTACTCCGTCTCCGAAAATCCACCTTGTCCTCAAGGTGGTGCATGAAGTCGCAGGTGATTCTACTCCAAGTGCGAGTCGTCATCCATCCGTAGCTCTTCATTCTCCACGACATCTTCCTCGTCATTCCCGACTATCAGCACTTGTAGCTTGCACGCCCCATAAAGGTACACTGGGTGAACCTCTCATCGCATCTGAAACACAGCTCTTTCTGCATCTTCTCCCTCATTTCGGCGTCAGTCATCCTTCGAAACTGACCCACTGCTGACGGTACACTGCTCTTCTCCACAGTCTTCTCGATACTCGCCCGATCCGCCCCTGTAGTTGTCTTCTGTTCTCCAGTCGCTGTCAGAACACTACAAAAAACCGGTCCACTCCACCTCTCGCTCTCCTCATTTGACTGGCAGTCCTCCACCATCTGAGCATACTCCATGGCCTCCATCAGGCTTTGAGCCTTCTACATGCGGACCGCTGCTCGAATAGTAGCCTTCAGCCCCTTCATGAAGGTGCTCTTCATCATCTCGTAAGACACCCCCACGCACATGTCCCAACAGTGCCTCAAACCTCTCCAAATAGTCCCTCACGGTGTCCTCCTGCTTGAATGACAGCAACTGCTCCCTCACATTCCCCAGATGGGGATCTCTGAACCTCTCCACCATCTGGTCCCTGATCCCCTCTCACAAGCGAAAAGGACGCCTCTCATCCTTCCACTAGAACCAAGCGAGGGCCTTCCCATCCAGACATATAGCAGCTGCCTCAAACTTCTGCTCCTCCGTCATGCTAGAGACCCTGAAAAATCTTTATGCCTTGTAAATCCACGACACCATATCCTCTCCCTCGAACACGGGCATCTTCAGCTTTCGCATCCTGTCCATAGTGAATGTCCCATGGTCTCCTCGTCCCCCGCCATGCCTGGACTGGTAGTAGTGCTACCACCTCTCCTGGTGCCGCTCATATCCCCCACGTGGGCCTCCATCATGGAAACAGTGACCCCTCGTGGGCCTCCTCCTCGGCCCACATGTCCTCCCCGTCGTCGCCTCCCAACCTGCCCTCGTGCTCCTCCTGGAAGCCTCTGTAACCTCCCCCAAACTCTCCAGGGCGTCCCTCATAGATGCGGGGTGGAGGTCGCCCTCTGTCATCACCATGCCGAGGGTCGGAAGGGTCCCGAAACCCCCCTCATCGTTGTCATACTCATGAAAAACTCCCGGGTCAAAACCATCATCGTAACCATGCACTGGGTCCTTCGAATAGGGCTGAAACCCTCTGCAATCCTCCCCTCCTCCACGTGATGCGCCAAAACCCCCGCGAGGAGGTCGTCTGGAGTCGGCAGGGCAATGGCCGCCGAAGCCGAGCAGCCTTCATCGGGGCCTCAGTGACCCTGCCACTGATGGGCAGGGCCCATCGGGGCCCTGTGGGTGTCCGTCGGGCCTCGGCGGCCCAGGGGGAAGGTCCCCTGGCCCTGCCGAAGCCCCGGTGACCCGCGGGGTCTTGGGGTGGGCCCCCAGAGTCCATTGTCCTCTGTCGTAAGCCGTGGGGGTGCGGCTAGGCTCGCCCCCTCCCCCGATCCACCTCGTCCTCTTTCGGATCCATGTTGTCGAGGTCTGTGAGCCTTTCGTCCTTCGTATCCATCGCTACATGCTTCCTCGTGTCCAAAGGTGTCACCTTTGTCGCTGTTTTAGGGTTCGCATCGCCTCCTTTCAATTGCGATGAAATCTCTCCAAGTTGAAAGATGATTTTTGCTAGGGCTTTGCTGTGTTGCTTCAATTGTTTCCCATGCACCGTTAGGGTTTCCTTCACACTCACGACCTCGCCCTTAATGCCTGTGATCTCTCTCGTAAATTTCTCCTCCAACGCATCGATCCGATCTTTGGATCTTATAGCCGCCGCCATGGATCGACGTGCTCTGATACCAAAATGTTGGGAACCAAAGAGAATCTGAAATTTTATTGTTTAAACTAAAAATAAAATAAGATAACGGGCAACAATCAAAGAGGTAACATCCCTCCCAAGACACCAATTGATAAAGGACGTTCGCACCTTCCCAAAGAACTAAGAGATCACAATTCTCAAATTTCGCATGACTAGGACCGGCCGGCTATCCCCATATTTATAATCTTCTAATTAAATGTCTAATTACCCAAATACCCCTACTTTAATAAAATAACACAAAACACCCCTAAATAGGCCCCATTTGGACCGGATCTAACAGAAACATGGACACGGACAGGCCATGGACATGACATGGCGACATGATAAATTTTTAAGAAGTAAAATATGAGGGGTGGGTGAAATGACTATAAATTCTTTAGAAACGAGTGTGTGTGTGCATGCTTGCTGCCTTTATGACTAGGATATGTTCTATTAGAGATGTAAGAAAAAAATAGAATATTAACAATTCAAATCCAGAGTTTCTAACTAAACCTACCTGATCAAATACACATTTGTGGTATCCTGGCATATTTAACATAGAAGCAATCATAGACCATTATCAATATTCATTGCTTTAGAAAAAGAAATCCAGTAAAGTTCAACAAGCATAAATGTAACTGCAATCTCTTGATCATATAGTCAAGTCAATCTCTCACCACCGAGTATATCTATGCAACACTAGTGGCTAATTGACATTGTATCTAGGGGTGGCAAACGGATCGGGTCGGGTCGGGTTCGGGTCGGGTCGGGTTTGACCCGACCCGAATTAAATTCAGGTCTAGGTTCGGGAACCCGTACCCGATCCGGTGTAACCCGGGTTAACCCGTACCGGACCCGATTCGTCTTGCGGGTCGGGTTCGGGTGGTCGGGTTGTAAAAAAGTTTAATTTAATTCAAAGCCAACTGCGGATGGGAAGGTTCGATCCCGGGACCGTCTATGTGTGCTCACTAGAAAATACCACTAGGCTACACTATTGCTTGTGAACTAATATTATTCAATTGTCTTATGGTGTTTCACAACATCCAATTATTTTAAAATTAAACCTTACATTGAGTGCATCCAACGGGATTCGAAGCAGCAACCCGCCCAGGAACAAGGATGAGCTCTAGCCAAGTTTCCAAATGATGCTTATGAAGCAACCATGCATAACATTTATTATATATTAAACTTTTTAACCGGGTTGATTCGGGTCAACCGGGTTGACAAGGCAAACCCATACCCGACCCAGATAAAAATCCGGGTCGGGTCGGGTCAACCCGAATACCACTTGACCCAGATTGGCCCCTATCCATACCCGGTTAAAGAGGCCGGGTTCGGGTCGGGTCGGGTCGGGCTTAACTACCATTAAGGTACACTATCACAAAAGCCAGAAAACAAACACATCAAATTAATGAACAAAAATCATTAGCAGGTATCGATATATACACACTTGTAACGATATGTAAACATAAATTATATCTAGCACTCAAGATCTAGTCTTCTTCTAAGTTTACGACTCGTGAGTTTCTTCCAGAGTCATCTATATTTTCAGCAAAGATCAAAAGCAACTCATCGTGTACTTCATTCAATAGATTCCTTCATGCAATATCAAATTAAGGTATGGACTCTCTTTTTTTTACTAACATTTATTGTTACACATGCGATATACATGCTTTCGACATGTACATCATTATGTAACATATTTTACTTTTGCATTCATTGAAGCAAAAAAAGGGAACTGAAGTCCTCAAAAAAATCAAGGCATAGAGATCCACAAAACAAAACATTGACGCAGATATGAACCAACCAGTAGAGGAAGTACAAATATTAGTGAACAAAACCAGAAAGTAGCAAAACCATATGTTAACATCCATCACTTATGGGGCATGTTTGAATGTTTTTTAATGTAAGTCGCCTGAGAGTTTAATGTGATCACTATGAAAATATATCGTCTTTCCCCTTCTTCTTGGTTCCACATAATTTTGGAGTGTTGATCTATGACTACATATGCATAAATTAAAACATGAATAAGGTTTGCTATCCTACTCACTAACTGGCCTTGTACATGGCCAAGGATTTTGCAACTACAACATCAGAAGGTTAATGAGATTGAAAAAACAAGTGCTCCTTCGGTGAAGTCATCTTGTTCGACTCGAGATGGACGATGAATCGATGATGATGGATGATACAGTAATCAGCAATATTGTTCCAAATACTACCACATGCATTCATGAATAAAAAGAAGTTCAGACACGTGATCTAATATAGAGCCCGTGAATTAAGGCGTAAGTGTTAATTTTTTGTATCTGAAGCTGCTATTTAAGAAATGGGTAAATACTGCTATTTAAGAAATGGGTAAATACGGATCTTTGGTCAAATGGCAAGTATCCGAGAATAGCTAGTAAAAATAAGGAAAAAAAGGTGCAAACGTGTAGTATCCCTTCAATTAAAAATGGGAAACATGTATACTATCACTCATAGATATTAATGAAGAAAAATATACAATAAGTTCTTCCCACAACATGCATTACTAACAGGTGAAATTGCTATGGAGACAAGCACAATGGTCTACTATACAAGAACGACATAGATAAATAAAGCATTGGCATTACAAAGTGGTTCCAGGACCTACCCACTGACCAAATGAGATGTAAGCATTTCCATCTTGGCTGCATGTATCACCAAACGGGTTGGATTCGTCTCGACATAAAGCACCAATTAATACAAGCGGTATATTTCCAATGTTTCCTGCATCCACAATTAAGCAAATTACTAGTCTAAACATATTCACAAATACATAGTTCCAAAGGTTAAACGCTCATTTATGCATAGCACTCCAACAGATAAATTTGTATTTGAGCCACGGTACCACTCCTATGCGGATGCAAAGTATGTAAACCCAGAAAGGCAAAAGGACATTTGCATTTGTTAAAGCCGTGCTCGTACGGTGGGTAAATCAGTTGTTTGTACTTTGTACTACAAATAGTACTCAATTCAAGATGTGGAAGTCCAAGATATCGAGTTATGGCATGTTCCCCACTCAACAGATTCTAATATGTTTGTGGCCTAACTCAACTGATTCACATTAGCTTGTAAACATGGTCAATGGATTTCCATTATACTATTGACAGTAAATTTTAATATTAAACCAACTAAACCAAATTTTGATACTAGGCCAAATGGACCCCTGGAGGTACAATAAATGATAAGGTCAGGATGAATCAGGCCCCTCCAGAAGACTAACTGGTAAAAAAAACACTACGGGCATAGATCCAATCTAACTTGATCGGTAAAGGCCCAAATATCTATTTATGTTATTCATCTTATACCTAATTTTTCAACATGAGACTATTTTAATCACACATGAACCCCCAACAAAATCACATTTCAACTGTGATTCATCTAGAAGAATTATATAAGCCAAACATCTATCATGCAAGTGCAAGAATACCAATACAGTCTAACACCTAAGTGGAGGCAGGTAATAGATGAATAGCTCAAAAGGCATTGGGCTTCCAGTCTCTAGCGCATGTAGGTACACAATCTAGTACGACCTCATGTCATACAAGATCCCCCCGCTCTGGGCCATAACAGGGTTTTGATACCAATTTGAAATAACAAATTGGGCCCATCGATGATATTACTAGCGAAGACACAATACAAGCTTTGATTTATCCAAAAGTTTAAGGTGACCTTAACTAGTGGCAAGCACCGGTTCTGTTGATTTGGTTTTGTAATTTTTTTGCAAAACTGAACCCAACTGAACCAAATTAGTCTTAGTAACCGAACCAAACTGACCGATTAACCTTCCAAAACTGAACCGATTTGTTCAGTCAGTTTCATTCAGTTGGGCACTGAGAAAAGAAGTAATGAGATAAGCAGCAAACTAATAATTATTGGATCTTTTGCTGGAATTATAAGAAACTATAAGCAATGAAGCCAATGAAATGAACACTAAGAACCAAGGAAATCTTAAGCGCTAGACGAGAATTGGAGCTCTAGACGAAGAATCAATGTGGGAACTTAAAGAAGATAGTCTCAAACCTCAATTGTACAAGTAAAGAATCCAAAAGTGCAAAAGATTGAGCATGAGATCTCTCTCTATTTCAATCTTTTTCTAAAATTTTCTCTATTTCTTGTTCCCTTTCTTAAGGGTTTTTACCTAAATCCACAGTAGGCCAGAAAAACATAACTTTCTTAAGGATTTTTACCCAAATCAAAGGTAGCCCACATAAACATAATATATATAGTATGATTGTTTTATTTACTTTTTAAAGACAAAAATAGCAGCAACTAGATGTTAGTGGTAGTGATAATGAGCGTCGCTTGCAAGAGAGAAATTCAGGATAGAGAAGACAACAACAAAGAACCGGTTAATGTGAGATGAGCAGTTGCAAGAGATGGTTGATTGTTGTTGGGGTTTTCGTCTCTCTCTTTCTCTCTCACTCATTTGAGGACTTTTTTGAATTCTATGGCTGACATAGGACAAGCTGATGTCATGCTGATATATAAAGAGGTTGATAGAAGAATGGCTAGAATTTGATCTTGTTAAAAGAAGGGTTGACATGAGTGTTGTGAGATGATGACTTTTTTCTTTGGTTTTCAACCACCCCCACAATCACTACATTTGTGCAGAATACCGTCCCTTTTCCCTTTTTGGTAAAAGACTCTCACGTTTCACTTTTTACCCACCCACTTATGCACTTTTCCCTTTCATTTTCGTGTGTTTCTCTTTTGGCCCGGGTTAAAAAAATTTCCCCGCGTTCGGCGTCCGCTAAATTTTTTTACACTAATTTGTTGTTCCGCGCCGAATTTGTTGTTCCGTGTCGAAAGCGCCGGCACCGAATTTGTTGTTCCACGCCAAAGACGCCCGCGCCGCTAAATATTTTTACGCTAATTTGTTTTTTTAAATTTTGGCTGTGGAAATAATTTTTTGGGAAGAAAGATTTCACAGGAAAAAATCTTAAATGAACCGTGCCGTGCGCTGAATTTGTTGTTCCGTGTCGAATTTTTTGTTCCGTGCCGAAGGCGCCGCACTAAATTTTTGTTCGTTTAAATTTTGGATGTGAAAATAATTTTTGGGGACAATAAAAATTTTGAGTGAATATCTTAAATAAACCGTGCCCGAAGGCACGGTTTATGAATAGTATATATATATATGAGCAGTTGCAAGGGAAGGTTGATTTTCGTTAGGGTTTTCTTATATATATATAATGGATATCATATGACATGGACGGTATCTCCTCATATACCAAGACACAAAAAGCGGGGTGATACAACAAGTACAAGCTAATCTAATGTGGGCTTGTACCACCCCGGTTTTTATGTCTTGTATATGAGGAGATGCATCACATGTCATATGATACCCATTATTCTCATATATATATACAGTAATATTCTGGTGTGAGAAACATGGTGCGAAAGCCCATACGAAAACATGTTTAACTTTTTTTGAAATTGTTTTTGCAAAAAAAAATTTATGTTTACACCATACAATTATATACCCCAGGGAAAATAATGGGTGAACCCTTGAGAGATTTGAGCACTGATCAACCGGTTACAAAATTTTTAACGGTTTTAAATCAACAGAACTTTTTGTAATACATTGATCGAATGCCAAATCACATTATGTTTTAACCATTATTTTTTGAGTGGTGTATAACAACATGAAGTGAACGAGGAAAAAAATTGAAAAAAATCAAAAAAATTGTTTTCGCACGGAAAATTCCATACGAAATGTTCTCATTTCAAAATTTGTATAAGACAAATTTTCAAATGCAAACATTTCGTACGGAATTTTGCATGCGAAAACGTTTTTATTTTTTTGAAATTTTTTCAAGATTTTTTCCATCTTCAATTCATGTCGTTATACACCCCTCAAAAAATAATGTGTTTTGCACTTCGATCAAAGTGTTACAAAAAGTTTTGTTGTTCTAAAACTGTTAAATTTTGTAACATGTGAATCGGTGCTAAAATCCCCCTAGGGTTCACCGATTATTTTCCCTGGAGTATATAATTGTATGGATTTAACATCAAAAAAATTTTGCAAAAATTTTTCTAAAAATAGATAAAATTCTTTTCACACCAGAATATTACTATATATATAATTGGAAACATATGATATATGTGGATAAGCTACATATGTGACCTCAAACCCCGCATCCTTCCATATTTCTTGAATGATGAAAACTATGCATTAGGTCTTCATATTCTAAAATCCCAACACACTGAATATCGGGTGTATCCAATGTGTTTTGCTCATTCATCCACGCCTCACAAATTTAACATGTTCGTATAAATAGAATTGTTATGAGATATAGATGAACAAGCAAAACTCTTTGGGTTCATCTAATATTTGGTGTTTTGGGGTTTATGACGATCAAAATGAATAGTTCTAATCGTCCAAAAAATGAATACAAGATTTTTCGAGGTGCATGTGGCTTGGCCACATGTCATATGTTTCCTATTATTCACACACATATAGGGATTTTCGTATAAGGTTTTCACACACACACATATAGAATAATGGGTATCATATGACAATGGAGATATCTCCTCATATACCAAGACACAAAAAGTGAGGTGGTACAACAAGTACAAACCCATGCGGGCTTGTACCACCCCACTTTGTGTGTCTTGTATATGAAGAGATGCCTCTCATGTCAAATGATACACATTATTCTCGCATATATATCTATTATACATTTGACAGCGATTTTTGAATCCTAGGGCTGACTAGGACAAGCTGACTAGGACAAACTGTTTGATAAAAGACGGCCAGGATTTAATCTTAGAGAATGAACGGTTTAGATGAAGCTTTGAGATAGCTTTGCTTGGAACTCAGCTTAAATGAATTGTGGGTCCCATATCTTTTCGTGGGGAGATCAATAGCCGTTTTTGGGGATAACAATAGGTTTTTTTTGGATTGATTGATCCCAACGTGTTCGGGGAAAACGTGTAAGGAGAAATCCTACCGTCAGCTCATTAATCCACGGAGAAAATCCTTTCTCTGCTGTGTAAGGGAAAAACGTGGAAGTCCAAACGCTGCATTCTCTTTATCTGCTGTGCATTGATCCCAACGTCAGCCATTAATCCACGTAGAAATCCTACCATTTAAATCCCAACGTCAGCTCATAAACGTTGCATTCTCTGTAAGGAGAAATCCTATCCGTTCAGTTAAAAACACACTGCCAGCTCATTAATCCAAGTCAAAAAGATAACCCAATCAGAAACAACCACTATCGCCATTTAAAAGCCATCTGATCCCTTTCGTTCATACCATTCAAGTTCTCTCTCTCTCTCTCTCTCTCTCTCTCTCTCAAAATCTCTTCTCATGTTTTCAATCCCCAGGGCGGCCAGTGCCGAGAAAAGTCAAGAAGCCGGAGGCCGAGAACCCAGGGCGGCCGTCGCTGGGCGTGATTTTGGCTCGAAGACGGAGGCGTGATTTCAGCCGAGCTGGGCGTGATTTTGGCAGTGGAGCAGCCGGAGGCCAAGAAGCTCTTGCCCCCTCACGTGTTCTCTAACGAAGCGCCATCAACAAATGCTCGAATCACGAAGCGCCATTTCTTCGGGAACCGCATAAAAAAATTTGAAACCACCGGCCAAAAGACCCCTCTCTCTCTCTCTCACTGCGTTGTAATTAACGCCTAATTGGTTTGGGAAAAATCAAGCTGGCAATTGAATACGTAATGAGTCACCAGCCATCATCTCACTCTTCTCCAAATAAAAAAGCCCATCAAAAACAGAGGGTAATAATCAAATTCGAACCCATACTGCAAAGCAAGCTGGCACCAACTTATATTAAGCCTTCATCACATGCCCCAAAAAAAAACAATTGATCTGTCAATAGCTCATTAATAATCAAGTGCATAAAATGAATTTTTGGGGACATGGCTTTTTTATGCGGCCAGCTAATTGAAGTGACAAAGCAAAATGAATTAATTTGCGGCAGTTATCAAAGCAAAACGGTTGATCGGGGGCAAAATGAATTATCACTTCAAATTTTTTATGCAACCAGCTAATTGATCTGCGGCAAAATGAATTGCCCAATCAGAACATACCACTATATCCTATTAAAAGCCATCTGCTCCCTTTCAATTCCTTCCACCAAAGTCTCTTGCTCCCTCTCCCCTCTCCCCTCTCTCGATTTTTTATAAACCTCAAATTTGCCAAACCCTAATTCTCAGTCTCCATAGAGCCCAAGGTCGAGAAGAAGCCCTCGGAGAAGAAGCTGGTGGCTACTGAGAACCCGAAGGTAGAGCCTAAGGAGAAGCCATCGAAGGCCGAGAAGACTCCCGTCGGTATGAAGCCCAAGACCGAGAAGCGATTGGCATTGAAGGACAAGAACAATAAGAATTGCATTCTTTCTTAGTTTTGACGATTGTAGTTGTTACAAAGGGTTTTCGAAATTGTTAGTGGCACATCATATTTTGTTCAAGTTTCCTTCCATGTTAATTTAATCTCTATTTATCGAAGAATTAACCATTGCAACCTTTCTCAAATTAATCGGATAACATATGTTCTTTTTGATTAATTTATATTTGTTTGTTAACGTTTTCATGTTAACAGTTTCTGTTATAGCAAGAGGGGTTTGAATATTTTGCAGAATTAAACCTCCTTGGGACATTGGGGCAAAAGAAAATGTTTTGCAGAATTAATTATGTTCTTTTTGAATTAACAAGGGACAATGGAGAAAAATAAAATAACTTACCTGATGCTCTATTCCATGAACTTTCAAAATTTTCATTGTTTCTATTCAAAACATTAAATTTTATCTTTGTTTGCTGAAGAATTAACTGATGCAGTTTGCCTGTGTTTGTGCGATAACTTGGGTTCGTTTAAAGTATTCAATTTTACTTAATGTTAACGAACCTTGCAGATGGATAGTCTGCGGTGAACCTCCGCAGATTTTGAAGGTTACTAAATTTACTTAACTAAATTGAAGGTTGCGTTTAAAGGTTAATTAAAAAGGCCGCCCCCGTTACTAAATTTACTTAACTTAATCTGCGAGAGGTTCAATTTTTTTAAACGCATGGTTCACCCCAGATCAATTTTTTTAAACACAAGGTTCACCCCAAAAACGAATAATTTTAATTAAGTAATTTAGTAACCTTCAATTCTTTGAGAACGCAAGGTTCACCCCCAAAAATTTTTACTTTCAAGAAAGAATTCTTGAAAAGCATGATTGTAAAAATCATAGTTTAACTGATATTGGGAATATAAAATTAGAATATATGTTGGTATGGTTTCATATTTAAACTGTTTGATGATTATATCATCATTAAGAAAAATTATCAAGAAAGGATAAGGAAGAATTAGTTAAAATATATTTAAACTGTTTGATGATTATATTTTTATTTATATATTTAGTTAAAATATAAAGAATGCATAATGATCATTGTCTTAACCAGATTGCATTTACAATGGGGATATGTCACTGGATATAGCTTTGCATGAGTAGGGGCACTTAATATACTGTAACTTGAGTTTTGCAGCTGGTTATCCCAGAGATAAATCAATACATGACGTGCTATTTTCCCCAACCTAAATACATGTATTTAGGATGCTTATACTTAGTTGGGTTTATTGTGTGACAAATTAACAGATACAGAGGGGAGGCAAATCACGGTAACCTCATCATAATTATCCATTGCTTGAGTTTCTGATGTTAGTCGGTTTAGGTTGGGAAGATGCACAACCTATTTCAAGGATAAGTGTTAAAGTTATATGCAAAGCCTCTCCAGGCTAAGATATCAAAAGATTTATGGTGTATCTTTAGGTGTCTTTGTCCTATACCATGTGCCAAATTTGTTGATTAACAGCAACAAACCGAAGGCGCCCGCGTCGAAATCTATTATATCTTAATATATAATAGATTTAATCTATTATATCTTAAATCTAATTTTTTGGGGGACTTTTAAATTTTGGAGGGAAGATCTTAAATGAACCGTGTCCGATGGCATGTGTTATGATGAGGGCACATGTTAAATTTTGGAGAGGGAAATAATTTTTGGGGAGAACAAAGATTTTGAGGGGTTATTTTAAACGAACCGCGCCCGCGCCGAAGGCACCCGCGCCAACGCTAGGTTTATGTTTGTTTAGATTTTGGAGGGGGAAATAATTTTTGGGGGAACAAAAATTTTGAGTGGATATCTTATATGAACCGTGCCCGAGGGCACGGGTTATGACTAGTATATATATATATGAAAAGCATATATATATGATGCGGACTAGGGTTTGTAGAAGAGGTTTGGGGATTTTTATTGGAATTTGGGGAATAGGGTTACAAGATAAATAGCCAATTTTTGGAGAGTTGGCCCCTCTCCTAGCTTTTGCTAAGGGAAAAGCCTAAACTCTCTTCTAGATCTCCTCGGAGAACTCTAGGAAATGTCAAATGACGGCTCACAAATTCGATACCCTAACCCTAGCCCACGCCCTCACTTATATAATGATGAGGCGTGGTGCGTACAGCAATTAAGACCCACTAATGGTGCCTAAAGTAATTTTATCCCCAAACCTTCGGTACGCCCAGCAATTACTCCTTAGTCTTCTTGCGCCTCCTCTCGTAGGTGATAAGCGTATCACTACTCCCCCCCAGGAGTTTCACCTTGTCCTCAAGGTGGAAATCTGGGTACTGCTCCAAGATGTGATCATATAACTCCCATGTGGCCTCGAACTCCGGTAATCCCGACCAACGAATAAGGACTTCCCGTGCTCCCGATGCTCCCGTACGAATGCCTGTGACCTCCTCGGGTGCAAGAAGTACCTCCATGTCAACTGTGAGAGTCGGGGGTAAAGTAGACGTTGCCTCATGATCTCCAATAACGCGGCGCAACTGTGAGACGTGGAAAACCGGGTGAATGCGGGTAGTAGGAGGCAGCTTCAGTCGATACGCCACCTTGCCGATCCTGGCCTCAATCTCATACGGCCCATAGTACCTTGCCGCTAGCTTCTCGTTGCGCCGGTGAGCCATAGAACGCTGTCGGTATGGTCGAAGCTTCAGATAGACGCGTTCCCCTACATCAAACTCCACCTCCCTGCGATGTGCATCTGCCTTCTTCTTCATGATCTGCTGCGCGCGCAGTAGGTGACGCTTCAACTCTTCCAGGACTCGATCTCGATCCTCTAGCTGCTGCTCCAATCCTGACACCGGGGTGGATCCCCTACTGTAATGCACTAAATGGGGCGGATCCCTGCCATAGACGATCTGAAACGGTGTCATCCTCGCCGCTGAGTGGTACGAGGTGTTGTACCAATACTCAACCCACATCAACCACCCGGCCCACCTCCTAGGAGTCTCTGACGCAAAGCACCGCAGGTACGTCTCTACACTGCGGTTGAGGACCTCCGTCTGGCCGTCCGTCTGGGGGTGGTATGCCGTGCTCCGTCGAAGTGCTGTACCCTGCAGACGGAACATCTCCTTCCAAAAAGTGCTCAGAAAGACTTTATCTCTGTCGGACACAATAGAGCGGGGGTACCCATGCAGCCTGACCACCTCCTTCAGAAAAGCTACTGCTACCGATGCTGCTGTAAATGGGTGGCGGAGTGGAATGAAATGACCGTATTTGCTGAGGCGGTCAACCACAACAAATATAGTAGTATAGCCCTCGGATCGTGGCAGTCCCTCCACGAAATTCATCGAGATGTCCTCCCATATCCTCTCTGGTAACTCCAAGGGCTGTAGAAGACCGGCTGGAGATGTCGCCTGATACTTGTGGCGCTGACATATATCGCACTCCGCGACCAGCCTCGCAATGTCCTTCCTCATGCCCGGCCAGTAAAGCTCCCGGGCCATCCTCTGATACGTCTGGTAACCTTCCGAGTGCCCACCTACGGCGCTGCTGTGGAACTCATGGAAGAGTGCCGGAATGTGACCCGAAGTCCGAGGAATCACTAGCCGCCTCCGGTACAGGAGCAGTCCCCCCTCCAATGTGTACCCCGGAAAGTCTGTAGACCCCCCAACAATCGCCTCCCGGATTCGCCGCAGCTCCTCATCTGCCTCAATCTCTGCTAGCAGGGTGTCGCTCCTCAACATCAACGGAATAGACAAAGCCACCACCTGTACCCCCTCATCTCGTCGGGAGAGCGCATCTGCCGCCTTGTTGTCCGAGCCGGGTTTGTAATGGATCTCAAATTTGTACCCGCTCAACTTGGACAACCATCTCTGGTGCTCCTCTGCCACCATGCGCTGCTCCAAGAGGTACTTTAGACTCCGCTGGTCTGTCCGTACCACAAACTCCCTCCCCAGTAAGTATGGTCTCCACTTCTGAACCGACAGCACAATTGCCATCAACTCTCGCTCGTAGACTGACTTCAGCCGGGCTCTGGTGGATAAGATCTGGCTGAAGTAAGCGACCGGCCTCTGCTCCTGCATCAGTACGGCCCCCAAACCGAACCCCGAAGCATCTGACTCCACGATGAATTTCTTCTCAAAATCTGGGAGCGCCAGCACCGGTACCGTCGTCATCGCCTCCTTGAGGGCCTGGAACGCCCTCGTCGCCTCCTCTCCCCAGCAAAAATTATCCTTCTTCAGCTGCTCCGTTAGGGGCCACGCCAATGTGCCGTACCCCTTCACGAACCGCCTGTAATACCCTGTAAGCCCCAGAAACCCCCTCAAGGCCCGTAGTGTCCTAGGCTGGGGCCAATCCAACATGGCCGAAATCTTCGATCGATCGGCGGCCACTCCCTCCGCCGACACAATGTGCCCCAGGTACTCCACCTGCGCCTGTCCGAATAGACACTTCTTCCGGTTGGCCTGCAGCTGATGGCCCTCCAACTCCCGCATCACTATCTCCAGATGGCCCAAATGATCCTGTAGTGATGCGCTGTAGACCAGGATATCATCAAAAAAGACCAAAACGAACCTCCGTAAATAAGGTCGGAAGACCCTGTTCATCAGGGACTGGAAGGTCGCAGGGGCGTTCGTCAGCCCAAAGGGCATGACGAGGAACTCGTAGTGGCCTTCGTGAGTTCTGAAGGCGGTCTTCTGCACATCTTCCTGCCTCATGCGAATCTGGTGGTACCCCGACTTCAGGTCGATCTTCGAGAACACCACCGCTCCGTGCAACTCGTCCAATAGTTCGTCGATCACCGGAATGGGAAACTTGTCGGGGACAGTCTCCTTGTTGAGAGCCCGGTAATCGACACAAAATCTCCAACTGCCGTCCTTTTTCTTAACCAGAAGCACTGGGCTAGAGAAAGGACTAGCACTAGGGCGGATGACACCTGCTTGTAACATCTCCTGCACCAACTTCTCAATTTCATCCTTCTGTACCTGGGGGTATCGGTACGGTCGCACACTGATAGGTGACACCCCCTCCTTTAGCACAATCGCGTGCTCATGGTCTCTCGGCGGCGGAAGACCGCTAGGTGGCTGAAACACTCCCTCAAACCCCTGCAGTAGCTGCTCCACCTCCGGCGGTACTACTGTCGCCCCGATGGCCTCGTCCGACGCCAACCCCTGGAGCTCAATCAAGAACCCCCCTCCCTCGGCCTGGAGTGTCTTCGCCATGGTCTTGTAGGACACCGACGAACAACACAAACTCGGGTCACCCAACAGCACCACCTTCCGGCCGTCTACCTGGAACTCCATCCGTAGTAGCCTCCAATTGAACTTCGTCTCTCCCAGCGACTGCAGCCATTGCATCCCCAAAATCAAGTCGACGTTGCCCAAGGTCAAGGGCAGGAAGTCTCCCGTGATCACCACCCCCTGTATGGACACCATCAAGTCCCGGCAGATACCTCTACTCTGCTCGACCACCCCGGTCCCGAGCATGACCCCAAAGCCCTCTGTCTCCGTGACTGGTAACCCTTGACTCTCAATCACCCTGGGGGATACGAAATTGTGGGTAGCCCCACTATCTATCAAGATCACCACGTCCAGGTCTCGGACTCTACCAGCCAGCTTCATGGTGTGCACCCGCGTAAACCCCGCGATGGAGCTAAGCGAGACCTCGGCCGCCTCCAGTAGTAGAGGCGTGCCCTCCTCATCGGCCCCTGCCGCCTCCTCTTCTGCCTGCTCCCCCTCCAAGTCCTCCGCATATACCTCGTATACCTGCAGGGCCTGGTTGCGACACCGATGCCCAGGGGTAAACTTCTCGTCGCACTTGAAGCATAACCCCTTTGCCCTCCGGTCTCGCATCTCCGCGTCCGTCATCCTCTTGTAAGGCCCGCCCGGCCTCACATCCCCTGGTCTCCCTCCGGCCGATGGGGCCCCTCCTGCAGCGCCTGTCTGTCCTCCTGGGCCCGCCTGTGGGCGTGGAAACTGCCCCCCAAACGCCCCCCTAGCACGGCGTTCGTCGGCCAACCGGTCCTCTACCGTCAGGGCCAGCTCCATCTGCTCCTCCAGTCCACGTGGTCTGAGAGTGCGAAGCTCAGACCTGATGGTGGGCTTCAGACCGTCCATAAAGAATCCTTCCAGGGATTCTGCAGGCATCCCTCGCACGCGGCTAGTGAGCTCCTCGTACTGCTTGATGTAGTCACGCACGGTCCCCATCTGCCTCAAGGCATGCAGCTGCTCATAAGCTCCCCCCGCCTGAGAGCCTCTGAAACGGTGTAGTAGTGCCTCCTTGAACCCGTCCCAGGTCCTCAGAGGTCTCTGCTGCTCCTTCCACCTCCACCAATTTAGAGCCTCCCCCTCCAGACAGAGGGCAACCGCTCTCAACCTCTCCTCCTCAGTCAGCCTGGCCAGCTCAAAGTACCTCTCCGCCTTGTAGATCCACCCAATGGCGTCACTACCCTCGAACACCGGCATCTGGAGCTTCCGTATGCGATCATCCGCCCGTGGATCTCTCCCGTCGACACGATCCACGCGCTGCAGGCGACGGTGGTCCCCAAATCGGTCCCCAAATCGGTCCCCTTCCGGCTCCCACCTCCTATCCTCCCTCCAGTGCCGTTCATCCTCCTCCTCATACTCCTCCTCGTAGTGATGGATGGGATCCTCGTACTCCAGATCCTGATCTTCAGCCCCCCATCTTCCTTCCGTAGCCCAGTCATCGTCCTCGAAGTACTCCGGATCTTGCGCACCCCGCGCGCGCCTCTCACGGGTCCCGTGCCCCCCCCCCCGACGCTGCCTGGGGGGGTCCTCGTACTCCGCGCGGCCCGTCGGGAGCCCGCGCGTGCCCTGGCGGGCCCGCCGCTCCTCGGCGCCCCCCTGGGGGGGTTGCCCGCCTCCGGCGAACCCCCTGGGGGGTCGCCCGCCTCCTGCGGCCCCCTGGGGGGGTCGCCTGCCTCCGACGGCCCCTCCAGGGGGTCGCAGCTCCTCTGCGGCCCCCTGGGGGGGTCGCCCGCCTCCGGCGGCCCCGCCAGGGGGTCGCCACCCTTCGGCGGCCCCGCCTGGGGCTCGCCTGCCCTCGGCGGCCCCCAGGCGGGGTCGCCCTGCTCCCGCGACCCCCCTGCGGGGTCGCCGCTCCTCGGCGGCCCCTTGGGGGGCTCGCCCGCCTCCGGCGAGGCCCCTGGGGGGTCGCCGGCTGTCGGCAACCCCGAGGGGGTTCGCCGCCTGCCTCCGTCGCTGCCGATGAGTCGTTGGTTCTTCTTTGGAGCTCTCTCCTAGGGTTTCGGAGAGATCCTCTTGCCAGTCGTCGTCGTTGAGATCCAGATCTAGATCTACTCCTTCTACGATGACGCCTTCCTGGTTCGGAATCATCGACGCCTTTCCTTTTGCCCTCAGATCTGATTGATGATTCAGATCTGAGGTGCCTCCTTCCTTTGAGCGCGAGATCTGTGGCGCGGTGATGTTTTGAGCCATGAAGTTGACGAGCATCTCCTTCATTTGCTCCATACTTCCCTTGAGATCCGATTTGACGGCGTCGATCTTTTCGATGAGATCCGCCGTGTCTTTCTTCCTTTCGACGATTTCCGCATCTAGCCGCTCCTCCATAGATTTTGCCGTGGATGATCTCGTCGTTGCCATTGGATCAGTGCTCTGATACCAAATTGATGCGGACTAGGGTTTGTAGAAGAGGTTTGGGGATTTTTATTGGAATTTGGGGAATAGGGTTACAAGATAAATAGCCAATTTTTGGAGAGTTGGCCCCTCTCCTAGCTTTTGCTACGGGAAAAGCCTAAACTCTCTTCTAGATCTCCTCGGAGAACTCTAGGAAATGTCAAATGACGGCTCACAAATTCGATACCCTAACCCTAGCCCACGCCCTCACTTATATAATGATGAGGCGTGGTGCGTACAGCAATTAAGACCCACTAATGGTGCCTAAAGTAATTTTATCCCCAAACCTTCGGTACGCCCAGCAATTACTCCTTAGTCTTCTTGCGCCTCCTCTCGTAGGTGATAAGCGTATCAATATACTAGTTATAACCCGTGCCCGTGGGCACGGTTCATTTAAGATTTTCCTCCGCGAAATCTTTGTTCCCAAAAAATTATTTCCACAGCCAAAATTGTGCGTAACAACAAATTAGCGTAAAAATATTTAGCGGCAGGAGGCTTTTGGCGCGGAACAACAAATTAGCGTAAAAAAATTTAGCAGGCCCCTTTGGCGCGGAAAATTATTCTCATCTTTGCCACATGGGTCAAAGACACGGTGGGCCCCGCGTTGAAGGATAGATCATTCGATCTGCAGCAGCATTCAATCTGCAACATTAAGTGCAAGTTAATGTTTTTTCCCAAATGCATTAATTGCGTACACTCTGTTACTCCCAAGAAACTTTCATTCATCATAAAGTTTCATTTCCCCAGAAACTTTCATTTCCCTAGAAATGTTTTTCCCTCCAAAACTTTTCACAAAATCTCATCTCAACCATTCATTCCTCAAGATTAAATCCAAACCGTCTTTCTATCAACCTGTTTTTCCTAGTCAGCTTGTCCTAGTTAGCCCTAGAATTCAAAAACAGTTGTGTTTTAATATATAGATATAGTTAATATATATGTGACGTCTGCGTAAGAAATTTCACGTGTTGATAGCACAAAATTTCTCTGCCCTCAATATTTTATGAAATTTTTTACAAGATTAATGTACACATTTCAAAACCCTAAAACCCTAAATATATGTGAACATTAAAGGGATTTAACCATCGATCCACTCATTAAAAAATTCTATTGTTCTAAAAATATTGATTTTGAAATAATCAAATTGAGTGTCAAACAATATTGGATTCGTTTGATTGTTGGTATTGATCATGCACATCAACACATCTAAAAAATTTAAAAATAAATATAAATGGTTCATGTATGTAAACACGCAAAATTTTCCCGCACTGATAGCACATATACATTTTTTGTATAAGGCTAATGTATGTGTGCTGTCAGTGCAGGAAATTAGTGATGACAGCTAAAAACAACTTTCTGTAGATTTTTAGATTTTTCCGAGATTGGCGTATACATTTTAGAACCCGAAAACCCAAATAAAGGAGAACTTTAGGGGGTTTGACCATCGATCCACTCACTACAAAAAGTTTTAATGTTCTGAAATCGCTAATTTTACAACAATATGATCGAGAGGTAACTAGTATTGAATTCACTTGCTTTTTGGTATGTTGATCATCCATGATGTGTTGAATCCATTTGTAAAAATTTTAAAAAATAATAATGGGTGTATATGGCTGTCAGCGTCGGAAAGTTTCCCGTGTTGACAACATATATACATTACACACACACCATATATGAAAACCATGTGTGTGTACTTCGGTTGGATTTGGTTCTAGTCGGGTAGCTTATCGTGCCCCAATAATGGAACTGATCCAATTTATGTAGGAATACACCCGATCAAACCAAGTATAGTGTCAAAACTGATACAACCCACTCAATTTGGTTTGGTTTAGAATACACGTCTAGGTTGGTTTTCTCCAAATTTTGACATATTAGGGAAAGCACAACTAATCTAATAATAGAGAACAGTAAATATAAAATTTACATCCCAAGCACTAGAGAATCAAATGTATTTATGTGCATAGGTGTAAAAAGAAATCAGCAATGCTCTAGATATTTCCCTTTAAGAACATAAATGTTCCTTGTGATCTTTTTGAGATTCTTACCTATCCCAATATGTATGATGGTGAATTTGAAGTATGGATATGGGGGTCGAACAATAGACGCAACAATGAATCCAATCAACGACCCAGATATAGAACCCAAAACAACATTGGCAGGAATAAACCACCTGCATAAGCAAAGCTGTTAGTCTCCATCCATAACATGTTCATATTATTGTTTGAAGCCGCATTATATTCCTACATATCACATACAACTAATAAACTAGAACCTCCTAAATAAAATCTTAAATAATAAAAAATATACATTTAAAAATTTTTGACATGAAGGGTCAGAAGTCTTCATTGCAAGTTATTGTGAAACTCTAGCTCTACGACTAAGCAATGATATAAAACAAGAATCAACAGCAAACCATCACTGTTATAACAAATGTTACATAACCAGCTAAAAGAACATCCAAAATGGGGACATAAAACCATAATACAAAGTCAATATAACTCAACAGCTCATAAGCTATTTTATAAAGAATAAGGAAGCAGCCTTACCAACCCACCAAGGTCTCTAATGTGATAGCTCTCCCCAGTTGAGAGAATATCAGACATGGTAGGAAAAGAGAAAAGACTAGCTGCAGTAAAAGTGCAAGTTGTTAATAATCTCCAATCTGGTCCATAATTTGACAGAATGTAGAATTAATTGACATGCAAACAATACATTGGATTAGTTTATGATCATTCCACTATACTTTTCTTACACCAAGTCCAAGAATATAGACAATATTATGCATATAATAGTAACTAAATAAAAAATTATATCATATATTAGGTAACGTAATCTAAAGACCGACTTGGCAAAATAGAAAGTGCCACACCAGTGAGCATATGACAGTAGATTTTTCACTTTTGGTGAAAGTAGAGAGCAATCTACTTTCTTCAGAAACATACGAGAAAGGTTAAAATGTACAGAAGAAAATCAAACAAGACTTTGCAATTTCTGTCTTTAATGTTTAGAATCTATCTTAGGATATATTTATCAATAAAAATACAATGAAGAATATACGACTATGGGAATCTAATTAGATCCAATTTTATTTTTCCTATATAAACTTCATTACAATGTGAAGTTAAGAATTTATCTTTGAGAACTCGAAAGATTAAAGGTTAATAATATCATAGCACTTCTTGATGTTTTTTGTCTAGGATGCATGCATGCATGTGAGATGGAATGAAATAGGTTCATTAAGCCATAAACTTAAGAATTTATCTTCAAGACATGATTTGAAAATTTAGTAATCTCCATGGTTGTATTGAATAAATAGCAATTCACGGTGTGTGTTTGTGTTTGTGTTTGGTGCTTGTCACATGCACGAGTCTTTGCATCGGTGTCATTCTCGATCTCAAGCACTGTGTGTGTTTTGTTTGGTGGGGGGGGGACAAAAAATGAAGTGGGAAACCAAGGAGGTAAGAAATCATAGTAATGTAAATATCTCAAAGGAGCTGAACAAGAGTGACACAGATTTTCAGCTACTTGAGTGGGTCTAGTGGACAGACCCAAGGAATGGAAGAAAATGGAAAAAGAATCATGATAAATGGGAAAGATGTGGACAGAATCTTGAGTTCGTCCTGAATTTCTTTACTCATTCTACACAAATTAAAGATCCCATAATGGCCATTAATAAATTTGATACTGACGGTTAAAATAAGTCAATTGTTGCTTAAGGGTGAAATAATCTTTTTGTTATTTGTAGGACTATAAACTCTTTTCTTTATATTATTATTATTTAATGTAATTTATGAGAAACCCTAGTTTTTCTCTTTGTATTTTCACATGGTATCAGAGCTTGGCTCGTGTGCCTTGGCCGGATTGTTTCCCGCCAGATCGTTTGCCTTTCAGCCGGATTGTTTGCTACAGGATCGTTTGCCTTTCAACCGCCTTGATTTTTTTAATACCAAAGCCGCCGGATCGTTTGTCTTTTAGCCGTCTTGTTTTATGAAAGTTTCTATTCGTCGAATTTCCCCAATTCTGATCGTTCGATGGATTTGGATTCTGCCTCTTGGTGCAAAGAAGATGACTTTAAAATTTTTCAGTGATCAATCCCCAGTTGACTCTAAAAATTCAAACTGCAAAGTTCCGTGGATTTGGTTGGATTTGATGCAAAGTTGGTGCAAAGTTCAATGGATTTGGCCAATCCCCAATTGACTCTAAAAATTCAATTTGTTGCAAGATTTGCGACTCTAAAAATCTGAAACAAATTGCTGCAAAAGTTGGTGATTGGTCTAGATCTTTGAAAAATCAAGGCATGATGGGAAGCTTGTGAATCTTTGAAAATCAAGATGCGGATGTTTGAAAAATCAAGCTGATTTTTTGTTTCAGGAGCTTTGAAAAATCAAGCTGATATTAAGTGTTGTTTGAAAAATAGCTTGCAGATCTGACTTGAAATAGTTGGAAGGGTCTTGAAATCGCTGGTGCTTCTTTACTTGAAATCGCTGGAAGCTTGCGGATCTCACGAACCAATCACTGGAAGGGTCTTCAAATCGGTGGGGCTTCTTCACTCCACCAGTGGTCGGAGTGACTTGCGGACGACCTTGGTCGCGAGCTACTTATTAGGATTTGGTGATTTGGAATTTGGTGATTTGGATTAGAGTTAAGGCTAGAATTTGGTACCATTATCAACAGGATACTATCGCGTTACCGTTTGTTTTTATTCTATACAGATTGTCAATCTGTTTACGAAGTCACATTCAACTTCACGCTTCCGTTTTCAGTTTGACAACCTCTCTATGCTCCTTACAGTAGTATCATGAGTTTGAGTGATGATGTTAAAATATGTTAATTATTGCTTAAGGGTAGAATTTTTTTTTGTTATTTGTAGGACAATATAAACTTTTTCTTTGTGTTTTTATTATTTAACGCTATATATGAGAAACCCTGGTTTTTCTCTTTGTATTTTCACACCGACATCTATGTTTGCCACATTACATGACTTAGATTTCCTTCTATTGATATAGAGTCATGATTGACATTGAAACAAGTGTAAGAATCAATTCAACATAAATAAATCTTTGAGTCAAAACCAAATGGAGAAAGACTTGTAATCAAGTTTAGATTCCGAATCATAAGTAAAAAATTTAGAAAGAAAATCTCAAATTGGTTTTACAATTTAAACTATATTCAAAAGGATCCAATTCAGCTGCACTCTTAGAATCATAATGAGAAAGTCAACTAAATTTCAAGTTGGGATCCAGAATAGAATTTATATACAATTTCAAATCATAGAATTTAGTTCAAAAATCAAACCTAAATGGCAATGTAAGTGTTTTTAGACTAAAAATTAAAATCCTCGTACCATCATCATAACTTTGGAGTTTTCATGCAATGACAGAGACTTCAATAAAATGCAAATTTAAATATAATGACCAACCCATGTGGGTTTGACAGTTCAGACAACAATGTAGCTATCATTAAAGTTTTCTGGTAAAAGGCACAAGAGTTTGGTTGTGTAAAAATTAATATGACCACTTATGTCATATAGGGTAATTTTTAGTTTTAATACAAAAATTAAAAATAATTTTAATTCGACCAAAAAATAAATATTTACAAAAATCGACCAAAACTGGCCATATCAGCGGTTAGGAGTGTGCCCGTGTGATGACTGGACATGTTCTGACTTGGCCGCGCTTGCCAAATGCGGCAAAGTCATTAAGGGGCGTAAAGGGCTTTCGTTAAGCTTTAAATATGTTATTTGTATATCTCTTGCTGATTAAATTGTTGGCCTACTAGTAAGCTGTGTCGTTGGGAAGTTGAAGGTCTAGGATTTGATTCTTCTTCCCCACATGTGCTTAAATACTTGTTTTTTAAATTTTTATCAAAAAATATATTTATATTTGCGTTTGTTAAGACTCGAACCTAGAACCTCTCTCCCGCAAACAGCAAGTATTACCACTAGGCTACAATCTACATGTGAGGCTTACATGCAAAAAATATGTGTACGCTCAGCCAAAGCCTAATAACTTGGCCGCACTTTCCAAGTGCGGCAAAACTGTGGGAGCACAATTTGGCCGCACTTGACAAGTGCGGCCAAACTGTGGCAGCACATTTTGGCAGCACTTGACAAGTGCGGCAAAGTCAATGACCAGTCAGCGCACAGGCACACTCCTAACCGCTGATGTGGCCAGATTTTGATCGATTTTTGTAAATATTTATTTTTTTGGTCGAATTTTAAAATTATTTTTAATTTTTGTATTAAAACTAAAAATTACCCTATCATATAAGCACTTATATCATATGGCATCACGAAACTTAGAGAGATAGAGAGAGAGAGGAGAGAGAGGGAGATGAATAATGGGTATCACAAGAGCACTTAAGCCAAATGGCGACCCAAAAAACGTCCGCTCTTCACATTACGTTAGATGAATGATACGGTTCATTTTTATCTCCATATTCTAAAATCAAGATAAAGCAAAGATATATTGAATACTAAGGTCTTGGCTTGTTGGTTTAGTTGCTGGAAAATTACTGATTTTTATTTTCTACCATCTAGCATGATACCATCAAGACTAAGGTAGAAAGAAAAATTGAGGTCAATAATCCACATTGTGTAGCCCTGCATAAACAAAAATTAAGAGGGTACACCTTCCTCTGCAGATTTTTTCTTGAATTGATTTAAATATATCTATGATTTTTGCTTACCCCATTGAGAAGCTTCCGACCATTTGCAGGAAGAATGTTCACATACTTTGAAGCCATGAGAAAACCCATGAAGCACATGGTGAAGACCTTAACGATAGGCAGAACAGCAAACTCAATGGTGGAAAGTATCGATTCTCCACCAGTCACTTCGCCACTCATCAGCACATAAAGCAGAGACCTTTCCATTTTCAATGATCACTCTAAAATTACACTCTATCTTTTTTCCTAGCTGCTGCTGCAACTGCAATCCTTAGCTCTTGAAATTGCCAATGATAATCGCTGAAAGTACATGGACAACGGAGATCGGACAAATTAAGCACCAAACGATCGTACAAACAAATGCAGTCAACAATAAAATTTTCAAAAAAAAACAATTTTTTTGTAGAAAAATGATTTTAAAAAGGTCAGCGATGCACAGTGACAGTGTTCGAATCTGCAAATGGAAAGAATTCTCCAGATCTTCAAAGATTTTGGGAAAATATTACCATAAAAAGCACATAGAAGAGCGCATTTCCAAATTTAAACCAAAATTAAGCTTTAGAAACTGAAAAATAAAAAGAAACATTTTACCTCCTCCTATTCGAATCGAACTTAAGCTATACCTCAATTCCCCCTGTTTTCACGATCTTATAATTGGAAAAATGCCCTAGAAATCTGGGGAAAAAATCTCGGGGATTCAGGGTGAGCGGCAGGAGACTCTTTGGCTGGAATTAACGAAATAAAATTCCAAAACCCCGAAAGAGACCGCTGAGGAGTCGCAACCCCCAGTCTGGGGTTTTTGTTGATTGAAAAGGGACACCAACCGTCATTTATTTACGGTCTTGCCACTCCATACGGAGCTTGATCTCGGCCGCTTCGTCCTGTTTGATCCGTACTTACCGATTTTGGATTACGATTTTGTCCTTTTTCGGAAACGCTATCGTTTTAGCCGTTATCCGAAAATTGAGAGTCTCGATTTTGTATTTTTCTCAACCGTCTTCTATTATTGGGCCGTTTTTGAGCGATAATAAATGTTTTACGGTTTAATTGCATCCCTAATCATTCATGATTACAAAATCAGTTTTTTTAACGAAGGTTGTTTTTACAAGTGCTCTTCTAAAATCATTTCTAGATTAGATTAGGGAGTTGATCATATCAGCATTTTAAGATTTACTTTCGAAATAGATTTGTTGCACGGATTTGGATAGGAATGGATATACATAATAGCTAATTTTGATAAAGAATTTGAATAAAGTGCGCAATTCGATCTTGAATATGAATATTTTTTTATTTCTTAACACGCTCATTTTACCCTATATAAATATGCTAAAAATTCTAAGTTAGGTGAATTGATTTTGTTTACCAACACACTTAAATTCTAAATTGAAACATTCGAATTATATTATTCATCACATTTAATTGGATAATGTTCTAGCTTAAAAGAATATGCATGTAATTTAAATAAAAAAGACTTATAATATTGTTGGACTACTTAAGATTGCTTTGATAACATAAATTATGTGTTGCTTTAAAGTTTATATTAAATATCAAAGCAATTAGGAATTTTTTAAACATCAGATGTCATTCCTGTGCACCACCTAGGAAAAGTTACTACATCCTCATGATTTTACCAATGAATCAACTCTTCAGAATTTTCTACTTTTACGGCTCAAACTGACCTAAAAATCATGTTTTCTTATACTCCAACCAAGATATGTATTACTAGATATAAAATTTCAATAGCATTTCTACTGAGAATTATGTTGTATTATTAAAATTACTTGAAAAATCCTACTCTTAACATTGAACCAATACTAACCTTTTGTTTTAGATTGAAACCATTATGCATTTTGGCTTAATTTCGTAAAACTACCGCATACTTTCACTGAATTCCAAAAAAACTACCTCTTATTATGATATAATCGCAAAACTACCTCATACTTTCATTTCAGGTTTCAAAAAAGTCCGCAGTGTGACGACCGCTTGTTTAACGTGAGCACGTGATGGTCATGTGTTAAGTAAGTGATAAAATGCTATTTGACTTACTTTTATATTGTAGGCTAAATTTCGCAAAACCACTTCATGCTTTTGCTAAATTTCAAAAAAACTACCTCTTACTTTGATATAATCCCAAAACTATTTCGTATTTTTATTTTAGGTTTCAGAAAAGTCTCCCAATGTGACGGTCGATTATTTGACGTGAGCACGTGATGGTCACGTGTCAAGTAATGGCTAAAATACCATTTGCCTTACTTTTATAATGTTTTTGGTTGTTATTATTTCAAGAGGAAAAGTAATAGGCCAAGGAAAAGAATTACGCGGCCCTTCCCCATTCAAATCGTAGATCTGTGCGGAGGTTCGACGGAGATGTCTTCGTGTTCGTCATCTCGTCGTGTGGCGTGGTTGTTTCTTTTGCGGTGGGGTGGCCGTCCTCAAGAGATCTGGAACAAAAAAGAACCACGATCGTTTGTTTTGGAGATGTCATAATTGGAAGACGATGCATTGCAGCTATTTCATGTGGGGAACCGAGGATGAAATCTCCAACAGACCAACAAACTAATTATGTCTGTTAGTTTGTTGGTCTGTTGGGGATTTCATCCTCGGTTTCCCACGTGAAATAGCTGTAGTCCATCGTCTTCCAATAAGGGCATCACTAAAATAAATGACCAGTGTTCTTTTTTTTCTAGATCTCTTGAGGACAGCCGCATCGTATGAGCAACAACACACCATATGACAATATGACAAACATGAAGACATCTCCATCAAACTTCCGCACAGATCTGCGATTTGAATGGAGAAGGACTGCGCAATTCTTTTACTTGGCATGTTACTTTTCCTCTTGAATAATAACACCAAACATTATAAAAGTAAGTCAAAGGGCATTTTAGCCATTGCTTGACACTAACCATTACGTGCTAACGTCAAACAAGCAGCCGTCACGTTGGAGCCTTTTCTGAAACCTAAAGTAAAAGTATGCGGTAGTTTTCTGGAATTTAGCGAAACTATGAGTTAGTTTTGCAAAATTAAGACTTAATCGATTTGCTGAAATGAGATGGGACACGCGATATTATTAAAGTGAGGGTAATTTCGTCAATTCAATTTTCCGTTAATGGACATTAGGGGGTTTATCAAAACATGAAAAGTTTAGGGTAGTTTTGCGATTATATCATAATAAGATGTATTTTTTTGTAATTCAAGGAAAGTATGAGGTAGTTTTGCAAAATTAAGCCACACATTTTCATCCAATCGCCTGAAAAAGTATGGAAAGGTGGAGATTTTGAAGCCATATATGGGGCTTAGCCCCATATGTCATATAATACACATTATTATATATATATATATATATATATATATATATATATATATATATATATATAGTGATCTTCGTGTGCGAAAAAACCCGTGCGAAAGCCGTGCGAAAACATTTTTTTATTTTTTTGAAAATTTTTTTTCAAAAATTTTTTTGATGTTTAATCCATACAATTATATAGCCCAATGAAAATAATGGGTGAACCCGTTGGGGATTAGAGCACACATCCACCCGTTACAAATTTAACGGTCTCAAAAAGTGCGAATTTGATGAAATGCCTTGATCGAAGACCAAATGACATTATTTCTCGACCATTATTTTTTGAGGGGGGTATAACAACATATAATGAGGGTGGAAAAAAGAATTTTTGAAAAAAAATTCAAAAAAAAGATAAAAACATTTTCGCACCGTGCGAAATGTTCCCATTTGAAAATTTTCCTATATTATATATATATATATATATATACATCTCTCTCTCTCTCTCACATATATATAATTAAAACATGACAAGCTATCTCTCTGATATAATTAAAACATGACAATCTCGTATTTCAAATTGATTTTTAAAACAAACTTTCCAAACGAGTTTCTTGTTGGAAAATACACGTGAAAGGTCCTATTTCCACTGGAAATAAGATTATACTTGTTACGCCAATTATGATCGGCCTTCATGGCCACCTTCATGGCCATTAATCCTGCGATTAAAACCAACATTCATGGCATTCATTCCTCCATCAAATAGTGACAATTACTCCGGTCAATACTTCACCATCAGTGCATCCTCATCAATGACAACAATGAAGCTCCATTATTGGCCCATGCGCTAAAAGGCAACATCTCACATATAAAACCCCTTGGAGGCCACGGGTCAAAGGGGGGATCTCCGAGATCATACACAGATGTAGTCTAATACCTAATACTTTTTCCACCAAATTATGCATCCTCTTTCATAGCTCGATCGGAGGACTAGCGAATGACCTCACAATAGGACGGACTAGCCCCATCGAGCCTCTTTTGAGTCAGCCACTGACTTAAGATTCAGGCATGCCCCAGTCTGGACCACCTGACAAGCTGCATGTGTTGCAGATAGCGAGGAAGAGAGCCCGACCACAACTTCTATGGCGCAGATCGGAGCCCTGCTAATCAGGGGTTGGTTTGCCCAATCACCCACCAGCTGCACCCCAGACTACTCCAACCAAAGGTTCGCTCGACCTACCTCTGTTTGTGCACACCGAACTCCCCCTAGTCGTGCTCCTCCAGCAGTCCTGTCGAGATGCACCTCCCATGAGCTGGCCAAGTTCCCTCCCTTTGAGCTCGAAGCCACCATCTGGGCTCTAAAATACTGCCGAGTTGCCCCGTGCCGAGGAACCAACACTGCTGAGCTCGCCGAGCTAGGGATCAAACCACCATGCAGGCCGAGCTACAGAGCATGCCAAACTGCCCCTACGGAGCGTGCGACACCACCGACCCTGCCCTTCAAGCTCCCCTTGCATGGCTTGGAGGGCTACCAAGCCGCCCTCGTGGAGCTTGGAGAGCCGCTGACCCTTCCCTTATTTTTCTCGTCATCTTATTTTCCTTAGATTAGAATTCTTCAATCTTATCCCTTATATGGCAGCCAGGTCATCAGGAGTTGCAAGCATGATGGTGCCATTGACTTTAAATGGGTACCAGTGGAGCCATTAAAGAGGCCATGCTACACCTTTTCCACCGACGCTCCATCCTTCCCTCAACAGGTAGTTCAAAAGTGGTTGAACACATAACAGATGCAAGTCCATCTTCTCTGCTCCAAACAATTTCACCTTATCTACCGAACATGCGACGCTACCAACCCTCCGTGCCGCACTCGTCGAGCTTGGGGGCAGCTGTACTGTCCTGCCTATGTTTGAGCTTCCTGGTCATCTCAACATGAGCTCGAAGGCCTTGGCGTCGACGTACATCGACCAGGTGAACATGTCCAGGGACGAAGCTCGGTGACTGCACCACACCGACCGTCTAAAAGTCAAACTCTTTGAAGACGAAAACGACCCCGATCGTCATTGCAAGCAACGATATCTCCTTCCCCATGAAAACATGGTCCTCGCACTGAAACAGATGGTAATGGAATGAGCCCTCAAGCACAAAGGCGCCATCCCAAAGCCACCATTCCGACTTGAACAAATTGCCAACATGCCAACCAAACCAGGACGACCTATTTAGGATGACACACACATGGAAACCTATGCTGCAACCATCATCCACGCTCACTCAATAACCAGGATGAAGATTTATTGGTAAAACAATCCAACCAAACAAACTCTTCAAATTGTTTTGGTCTCTGTTTTTACTGAGCTAACATATTTTGGACGAGCTGACACATCTTCGACAAATGTAGCCCAAGAGGGCATTTCATCGGCCCACTTTTCCACTTTATTTATATTAAATTGCACAGTCCCATGGATCAGCTCAGAACACTTCGCAAGCCAGTCCGCCGTACGGCTGGGGACCACTCTCCTAACAGGCCGACCCACTTCTTGTCGGACGTAGGTCAAGGGGCCACTCCCCTCACCACCGAACAAATGAGTCGTCGTAAGGCTAAGGGCCTCTCCCCTAGCAGGCCGACCCACTTCTTGTCAGATGTAAGTCGAGGGGCCACTCCCCTCACCATCACATGAACGATTCACCGTAAGGCTGGGGGCCACTCCCTTAGCAAGGCCGACCCACTTCTCGTCGGACGTAAGTCGAGGGGCCACTCCCCTTGACAACTAACGAACGAGTCGATGTAAGGCTGGGGGCCACTCCCCCAGCGGGGCTGACACACTTCTTGTCGGACGTAAGTCGAGGGACCACTCCCCTCGGTACCGAATGAATGAATTGACGTAAGGCTAGGGGCCACCACCCCAGCATGCTGACACACTTCTCGTCGGACGTAAATCGAGGAACACCTCCTCTCTCCACCAAACGAACGAGTCGCCATAAGGCTGGGGGCCACTCTCCCATTGGTGTGACCCACTTCTTGTCAGATGTAAGTCGAGGGGCCACTCCCCTGCCATCAAACTCGTTGTCGAGGTGCCACTCCCCTCGCTACCGAACGAACGAGTCGCCGTAATGCTGGGGGCCGCTCCCCCAACCGGCCAACCTGATTCTCGTCGGATATAAGTCAAGGGGTCACTCCCCTCGCCACTGAACGAACGAGCCGTCGTAAGGTTGGGGCCGCTCCCTGAGCAAGCCGACCCACTTCTCGTCAGACGTAAGTCAAGGGACCACTTCCCTCACCATCGAATGAACGATTCACCGTAAAGCTGGGGCCCGCTCCCCCATCAGGCTGACCCACTTCTCGTCGGACGTAAGTCAAGGGGAAACTCTCCTCGCCACCAAAAGAATGAGTCACTGTAAGGCTGGGGCCACTCCTCAACAGGCCAACCTACTTCTCGTCAGACATAAGTCGAGGGGCCACTCCCCTCGCTATTGAACGAACGAGACGTCGTAAGGATGTGGGCCACTCCCCCAGCGGGCCGACCTACTTCTCATCGGACATAAGTCGAGTGACCACTCCACTCGCCACTGAATGAACGAGTCACCGAAAGGCTGGGGACCACTTCTCCAGCGGGTCGACTACTTCTCGTCGGACGTAAGTCGAGGGGCCACACACCTTGCCATCGAACGAATGAGTCGCTATAAGGATGGAGGCCACTCCCCTAGCAAACCGACCCACTTCTCGTTGGACATAAGTCGAGGGGCCACTCCCCTCGCCACCGAACGACGATCAAACAAGTCTGCCGTAAGGCAGGTGACCACTCCCCCAACATGCCGTACTTCTCATCGGGCCGACCAATTACTGCCCCTAACTGATTTTGCAAACCGACCTAATTATACGACCGAAGTCGCTTCTCTCTCATTCCACATCACCCAACCTCAATCTTCGTAACAGTTGAGCTTGGGAGATGGAGGCCATTGTTACGCCAATTATGGCCGGCCTTCATGGCCATTAACCCAGCGATTAAAGCCTACATTCATGGCATTCATTCCTCCATCAAATAGCGGCAATTACTCCGGTCAATACGTCCACATCAGTGCATCCTCGTCAATGTCAACAATAAAGCTCCATTATTGGCACATGCGCCAGAAGGCAACGGATCACCTATGAAAACCATTGGAGGCCACGGGTCAAATGGGGGGATCTCCGAGATCCTACACGGATTTAGTCTAATACCCAATACTTATTCCACCAAATTATATATCATTTTTCATAGCTCGGGCGGAGGACTAGCGGACGACCTCCCAACAAGACGGACATAGCTCCACAGAGCCCTTTTGAGTCAGCCAATGACTTAAGAATCGGATCGGATTTGGTCAGGCACCATTCCCGACCCTCTGACGAGCTTCATGTGTTGCAGATAGCGAGGGAGATAGCCCGGCCACAGCTTCCATGGCGCAAATCGGAGCCCCGCCAATCGGGTGTTGGTTCACCCAATCGCCCACCAGCTGCCCCCCTCCCCCGGCTACTCCAACCAAAGGTTTGCTTGATGACACCATACACATTTGATTTGATGTGCGGATTTATTCTGTAACAGTAGCCACGAGTTACCTATCAAGAAAAGGTACGCATTTTAACTTTTTTAATCAATAAAACAAATCCCAATGATGTTCCATATTGGGATTTTCCTTTGTCCCATGCATGTCTATCAATTAGGACAATATTTTTCCCAACAGACAACTATTAGGAAAGAGAGAAAAATATTTCTAAAAAAAATTAGTACATCTTACCCATGAAGAAATGCACATGGGGATATTCATCGTGGCACTTAGCCTAGTGGGAATCCCATCGGGAACGATGTCTTCTTCCAACAAGTTCTATTGCACATGAGTTTTTCCCAAAGGATGCCATTTTGTGCCCGTTGGAAAAGGTTTTCCCAACATGTCGACTAACTTTCGCCAATAGTTTGACAAGTTGGGAAAGTCGAATTATCTATCAATTGATCTTACATTTATGGTAACTCGTTTGGCCAAGTCTTGCATGCCGCAAATGTCATCTTGATGTTTCAAACCTTATCTGCATATATCGATTCGACTGACATTACATATAAATATTCTAGCTTCATTTTCTTAAGAAATTTTAAGTTTTGATACAGTTGATATCTTTTGCCATAACAACTATGAAATTTTCATTGGTAGATAGAAACAAATAAGAGTGTTATCCCTAAAACATGCCATATATTTTGCACTTACATTTGATGTGAGCTAGAGTGTGGTGACAACATAGTTTCCTTATTTGCATGATGGAAATATGGAATTGTTGGCTATCATAGCTTCTCGACTCCCATATATTCTGACAGGTTGATGAGCTTCTTCTTATCGCGAACCATATGACTAAAGTAGCCAGCGTTTATGATTTAGTTCTCATCATTACCGACTTCTTCTTGATCAGTTGAAATTGTTGGGATCTTGAGATGGCAAGAAGAAACACTATGGGGTGAATAGTGTTTACGAAATAAAATACGTCTCTAGAAATTTCCCCCTAAGATCAAAATTAGTGTTTCCTAATTTTGTCTTAATCAACCGATACAACTTGTAAAGATACAGATAAGCAACGGAATATGAAATGCAAGTAAGAAACAATAGATAATAGCATAATCACAAATACACCAATTTTATCCTGGTCCACCCGTACAAGACTACATCCAGTTCACAAATCTCCGTTGGGCTTAAATCCACTATTTCAGAAAAAAGTACAACCACCTCACCTCCAATAATGATTTTCACTTGCCTTCCTACAAGATGGCTTTTACAAACTCATTGTCTCCAACAAGGTTTTTGACTCCCCAACCGAAGGAAGAATACTTATAATACTTTTGAAGTAGTTACAAATACTTCTAGCCTTACTTGAATCTTAGTGTAGAAGTGTTGCTATAGGAACAATCTTTGATCTCCAATAGATATAAGTGAAGCTATATGAAGATCAAAATGAATGGCCAAAAAGATTAAAACTTTGGAATGATTTGTCTAAGTGGAGAGGGTTTTGTTGCTTAAAAGCTTTGGACTTTAGAAACACTTTTTCTCTTAAAGATTTGATCACTAATATATTTTAAATAACTCTAGCAACAAACACCCATATATAAAGAAACATTTGGGTCTAAGAAATTGACCAAAATGCCCCTCCAACGGATAAATCGACAGCTATTCAAAAATTACGAAGCTGTGTCAAATATGCATGTTGGGAAAAAGTAGTCGACTCCTATACAAATGGTAGTCGACTCCCCAAACAACTGTAGTTGGCTCACAGTCCTACTGTAGTCGACTCCTTATGGGGATACAGTGTTTTCAATAGAAAGTAGTCGACTCCTATTCAAAGAGTAGTCGACTCGTTTACGGATACATGTGTATATACTCTAAAAACTAAGGAAAATATTTCAAAACATTTTGAAATTATTTTATGTGTGTTCCTAAGCGTGTGTGAGCTTCTAGTAAGGCCTTTAACATTCTAAGACAAGGAAAAGAAAATTACATCAAATATAAAATATTGCATAGAAGTCCCTTGATGTATTTTCCATGCTTCAAGCTCTTTGCCTTGCTTCCATAACTTATTGGCCTTGTTTTGATGAAATTTAGAATAGAACAATATACGACTAGAGATGATGAGAAGAAACCAGCCAAGTTATCATTAGCCTCAATGGGTTTAAATACACTACATCAAGGATACAAGAGTAATCTACTTGAGGAGATGTCAACCGGTGTGTCTCTTGGTATGTGAACCAGTGTGTCTATTGGTATGTGAATTGATGTGTCTATTGTGATGTCAATTGGTGTGTCTCTTGGAGACCCGTGTCTAGTGGGAAGAGGAAGAAGATGCTCTTCGATATCTGCTGAATTAAAGCTAGGTCTTATCTTATTTTACGCCCCCTCAAACTGAGCGACAGAAATGACGAACAGTTCGTCCCTTAGAAATTCGAAGCACGCCGTTGTTAGGCTCTGTGTGAAGATGTCCGCTGGGTTATCCTCCGTGGAGATGTGTCGAACTCGAATGTTGTTGGAAGTGACTTGCTCACGGATAAAGTGGTAGTCAACGGTGAAGTGCTTTATTCTTGAGTGAAAGACCGGGTTGGATGATAAGGAGATAGTCGACTTGTTATCACACCAAAATAGCGGGGTATCATGGAGTGGAATCTTCAGATCAATCAGGAGAAGCTGTAGCCAAATGATTTCTTTCGCAGTCAGTGATAGTGAGCGATATTCAGACTTCGTGGAGCTGTGAGAGATGGAGGGCTGTTTCTTGGAACTCCAAGTGAGGGGGTTTTGCCGAGGAAGACGTAGAAACCACTGATAAACCGGCGATCGTTTGGGTCACCGGCCCAGTCCGCATCAGAAAAGGTGACTAGGGACAGTGGGCTAGGCCGAAGGAGGATGCCATGGGTCGGAGTATGATGGAGGTACCGAAGTGTGCGCTTGACCGCGGTGAGATGAGACTCACGAGGGTTGTGAAGAAACTGGCAGACCTGATTGATGGCGAATGCAATGTCTGGACGGGTCAAAGTGAGATACTGAATAGCACCAACAATGCTGCAGTAGTATGAACCATCGGAAAGAGGAATATCCGGGGTAACAGAGGATGGTTTGGCCGAGACAGGGGTCCGGTCCGATTTGCAGTCGGTAAGTCCCGCTCACTGAAGGAGGTCTTTCGTGTACTTAGACTGGTGAATGAAGCTCCCATGAGAATGACGATGTATTTCTAGACCCAATAAGTAGGATAGGTCGCCAAGGTCTTTGAGGGAGAATTCCCGAGATAACACGATAATAAACTGCTGGATATATGTGGAGGAGGTTCCTGTATTGAGGATGTCGTCGACGAAGAGTAGAATCAGTGTAGTCTGACCGCCTGAGTGTCGGATGAGGAGTGATGAGTCGGCAATGCTGGGATGGAAGTCATGTTGACGAATGAATGTAGAAAAACAGGCATACCACTGTCTCGATGCTTGTTTGAGGCCATACAGTGCCTTACGTAGCTTGCAGACATGATGGGGGTAGATTCAGATCAATAAAGCCGACCGGCTGCTCCATATATAGATCCTCTGCAATATTGCCATGGAAAAAGGCATTGGAAACGTCAAGCTGCTTGATTGGCCAGTCGAAGTGAAGAGCGAGAGTAATCAGAAGGCGGATGGAGCCATGTTTGGCCACCGGACTGAAGGTTTCAGCATAGTCGAGACATTCCTTTTGGTGAAAGCCCTTTGCAACTAACCGGGCTTTATAGCGGGCAATATCGCCCGTTGCATCTCTTTTGATCTTGTATACCCACTTGCAGCCTATGATATTGGATTTAGGAGGGGGCACAACAAGCTCCCATGTCTTCTGGTGGATGAGGGCATCAAATTCAGACTTCATTGCAGTAACCCAGTGGGAATGCTTGGAGACTTCCCTGAAAGAGAGTGGTTCCTCAGATGAAAGAGCAGCATGGAGGTTAAGGGACAAGCGAGGGCGGAATGTGCCGACCATGGACCGTGTAGTCATTGGATGAGGATGATGGGTATTGGCGGGAGGAGGTGAAGCCGTAGGTGGGGAAGAGGGAGTAGGAGATGGTGTTTCTGGGAGGTAGGCTTCGGGATGGGTTATCGGGGTTTGGTGACCCGTGGTATGTGGGAGGGATTGCTCGGGGATGAGAGGAGGGTAATGGGTTGTACCGGGCTGTAGGGTTCCGTTGTGTGCTGGAGAGGCCGGTGGAGGAGTGGTAGGTATTGAAGCCTCCGGGAAGTTACAGGGCAAAGATGGGCTGGGAGATGAGTCGAGTGGATTACCGGGGAATGGAAGTCCCGAGAGGGGATATCCCGGGGATGGCAGAGGAGCCGGATGCGGTCGAGGGTATGGGAAGACTTGTTCTTCAAACTTGACATGTCGGGTGAGGTAGATTCGTTTGATGTTTATCTACATGCATTTGTAGGCCTTCATGTTGTCCGCGTAGCCAAGGAAGACACATGGTTGGGACCGTAGCTCAAGTTTATCGCCTGCATAAGGTCTGAGACACGGGAAGCAAAGGCAGCCAAATGTGTGCATCCACTTGTAATCTGGGAGCCGATGATGTAGAATCTCAAGGGGAGATTTATTTTGTAGTGTTGACGATGGTAGCCTGTTGATAAGATCCGTGGCCATCTTGGCTGCATCTGGCCAATGCTGTTTTGGCATGGAAGCGGTTAGTAGTGAAGCAAGTGTTGTTTCAATTATGCGTCGGTGTTTTCTTTCTGCAATACCATTTTGTTCTGGGGTATATGGTGCCGATGTTTGATGTATGATCTCAAGGCGATGAAATAGTGATGAAAACTGATATTGACAAATTCCCCCTACAGTCAGAACGAAATATTTTGATTTTAGTGGTGAACTATCGTTCAACCATGGTTTGAAAGGACTGAAAAACAGAAAACACATCAGATTTGTGATATAGAGGATAGAGCCAAGTGTAGCAAGAAAAATTATCGATGAAAATGACATAGTATTTATATCCATTTATAGATTGAAGAGGGGCATGGCCCCATACATCGGAATGAATTAAAGCTAGGGGAAAGTTTGATCTTGATTCAGATAAAGGGAACGGTAGTTTGTGGCTCTTGCTCATTGAGCAATGAGAGCAAGATGTTTGAGGGGATAGCTCGACAGAAAGCTTGGAGGCGACCTTGGCGATAATGGGAGACGCAGGATGACCAAGTCTGGTATGCCAAAGATCACCCGAGGAATAGGAGGCTAAAAGAGCAACTGGTTTAGGACGAATAGGGTAGAGCTCGTTCTTACTCGGGCCGTGGAGAATTGTTTGGCCGGTGGCGATATCCTGAACAACAAAACTAGTAGATGAAAATTTAATGACACATGCGTTATCTCTGGCGAATTTGTAGACAAAGAGCAGATTTTTAGAGAATTTAGGAGCATGGAGGATATCAGGAAGAAGTAAAGGAGACCGCAGAGACGAGATAGAGGCGGATCCAATGTTGGCAACATGTGCAGTGGCACCCGTACCAACAGTGATCCTTTTGTTACCATTGTAGGGAGTCAGAGACTCGAGATGTCCCGCAGTAGATGCGATGTGGTCAGTTGCTCATGTGTCAAGAATCCAGTGGGCCTCCTCAGATGGAATGCTTTGAGAGGCATTTGCTGCTGGCTTGTGGACGTGCTCATGGATCCAGAAGCAGTCAAGAGTGTGATGATTCAATTTACCACACACTTGACAAGGAACGGGACGACCCGCCAGGTCAGTAGGAATCCGGCGCCTTTGTCGTCCGGGTTGTGCGGGAGATCTTCTCGGTTTAAGTTGAAACGGGGCACGGGCATGACCAAGTTGAGATGCGCCACGTCCTGGGAAGCTAGGCTTACGACCGCCGCGATAACCTGGGACCTGGCCCAGGTTGGAGCGTATTTGACTAACGCGGTTGTCCCGGCGGTCGATGTTGGTGAAGAGTGTCGTTGTATTGTCCAGTATGACAGATGTGCCGGGAGTTGTCGGTGTTGCAGGAGATGGCACGTGATGTTGAAGCTGCATGTTGGCTTCTTCGGCAATAAGTCTGCTCCAAAGCTCTTCAACTGTGTATGGAACCCCGCGGTTGCGGGCCATAACACGGAAAGAGTTGTAAGTTGAGGGAAGACCGTGGAGCTTCTGTCGGATAACTTATTGGGTTGTGATAGTGTCGGGTCTGGCTGTCTAAAGTTGATCGTAGATGGCCTTTGTGCGATCAAGATAGGCGGTCATGGACTCATCTTCCATAGTGAGAATGTTGAGTTTGTCTTGGAGGAGTTCGATGTGGCTTTCGGAGAGAAAGGCATAACGAGTCTCTAGCGTTGTCCAGAGAAGACGTGAGGATGTGACTCCTAGGATGATGCCGGGGGCAGAGGTGGTGAGAGTGGTTTGAATACATATGCAGATGTGTTGATCAGTGATCAACCATTCTTGAAACTTTGGATTTGGGATGAGCGGTAGGGGTGCGTCTTTGGTGAAACTTGGATCTGGTATGGTGGATGATGGGGAAGATATTGTTCCGTCAATATACCCAAGGAAGCCATGAGCGTTGAGAACGCCGATGACTTGTGACTTCCAGAGGATGTAGTTGGTGGAGTCGAGGCGGGTAGTGATGAGGATCAGAAATTTGGAGATGAGGAATTTGAGGTTGGGAGGAATCGGTTCCATTGGAAACCGACGAAGAGGATTGCCAATTAGGCAAGAAGCTCTGATGCCATGATGAAATTTAGAATAGAATAATATACGACTGGAGATGATGAGAAGAAACCATCCAAGTTATCATTAGCCTCAATGGGTTTAAATACACTACATCAAGGATACAAGAGTAATCTACTTGAGGAGATGTGAACCGGTGTGTCTCTTGGTATGTGAACTGATGTGTCTCTTGGGATGTCAATTGGTGTGTCTCTTGGAGACCCGTGTCTAGTGGGAAGAGGAAGAAGAGGCTCTTTGATATTTGCTGAATTAAAGCTAGGTCTTATCTTCTTATATTGTTTAGCTCACAAATTCTTTGAGTGCTTCTTTGATTTAATTTGAATTCATACACTCATATATTAGATGACATGTTTACTCATCATCAAAATTATATGCGGTGACTCAATATCCAACAGAAATGACATGCTTCGCCTATGTCATACTTGATATCAATACAATATCACTACCCTCTTCTTTATTGATTATTACTTTTTTCCCTGGAAATCATGGATGCTTGTGCATCCCATTCTTCTTCAGTATCTTTTTGATGCCCTCTTGATGCATTGGCATTACATTTTGCCAGACTCTAATTGCAGTGACAATCTTTTGACACTTTCTAACTGCAAGTACATCATTTTACTTTTCCTCCATCATGCATTTTAGTTTGAATCTAATTTTGATCTTTTACTGGCTATATGCTACTTACATTTGTGTTCCTCCTTAGTTGTCTCAAATTGTGGTAATACGAAAAGAATGCTATGCGAACCCCACCATTCTCTGAAGTTGACTTTTAAAATTTATAATTGAATAGAAGGGGGGTTGCTACATAGCTAGGATTCTGCGACCTTTTCGTTTGAAGATAAAAGAAAAACCGATGCATCGCTTTCGATCATTCCCGAATGAAGATTAGAGACTAAACAATCGGTTATCGTTTTCGATCGTTCCTTACTGAGCTTTGCTTGGACATAAATAAATAACAACGCGTCCCTCCATGCGTCATTATTTGTTTACTTACTAGAACTAACCCAAGCACACAGTCCACGTAACAAAAAAAAAACCTCACGAATAGAATGCGGTGAGCATGCACAAATGAAAAGGAGTGAGAAATGAAGGTGTGCGTGCCGGTATCATCAGGAGGCAAAAAATGCAAAGTCTGAGGGTTCAAACGCAAAAAAACATTGGGATGGCAAACACGGAGATAAGTGGGTTTGTTTTGGTTTTTTTTTGTGTGGGATGGATGGCAAACATGTAATTAAGTGGGGCAGGTGGGTTTTTTTTTGAGGAGATGACAAACATGTAAATAAGTAATAAGTGGCTTGAGGGTGACTTTTTGGGTGAGGTGGAGGATGAGGTGGAGGGGATGATGTGGATGGTGGGACCCACATTTTGTCTGACGGCGCTTTCGGTTGCTTTTGGGGACCACGTCTACCTCACCTCACGCCTTAATGAGCCTCACTTAACCCGTATATCTTGAGAAGCCCCTTTTCACACGGAATCAAACTGAGGAGTGCCCGCTAGTCACATTACACATTTTGCTGACACTTCATATTTTTATTTGCAGGGTAACCGTTATCCTTTACGAGTTTGTCCATGGCAATTGCAAACTTGCAAACACGTGTACAGTGTTTGGCAAAAATGTGTAACACGACTAGCAGCACTCCAAATTTAGAGCAGACATGAAGTAGGCGGTGGCTGCTAGGTGCGCATTTAGCATTGGTTGCAACAGGATCGTAGCCGAGTAGTTGGTGTGGATGAATTTATGCTGGGTCCTGTGTTCTAAGTCCACGCCTGCATGCCACGACAAAAGGAGGAGTTGTCAATCTAGTCAGGATGAGGCCCCTATAAACTAGATGACTTTTGCAACACTTGCATCCAAACACCACCACAAGTGTTGATTTTACAACACTACCTCACGAAGCGAGGATTTCCAAATCACCAATCAATACAACAACTCTCAATAGATGATTTTACAGACCTTGCTTTGGTGGAGTTTCACGACTTTCCTATAGCGAATAATTGAAGCTTGAGAGTGTACATAATGGCTAAGGAAAAACCAAAGTTTTGATCTCAAGTAAATCAAGATGAATGCTTGAGGAGATCAAAAACTTAAATGGTTAAAAGCTTGTTGAAAAGTTTGGCCAAAGATTCTTTTGAAGAGATCGAAGAGGGCTTTAAAAAACTTTTCTTTTTCTCAAGATTGCTCAATACATTCATAGTAAATCCTCCCAACAACCGTCAATATATGGGGGGTGAATCTACCCAAAATAGACTCCCCAAAATCTCCTCCAACTGCTAGTAAAACAGTTAGAAAAATCATACTGTTATAGGCAAACAAAAATAGTCAACTACCAAACGTTTACCGCAGCAAACAGTTGTCATCTAGTCGACTTGTCAATGTACATTGGCTGATCAGTCAAGCATGTCTTCAGAAGCATAATGCTCTTTGTAAAAACCAGTCGACCATGGTTTCATGTACGAATTCTATGCTATTTTGACGTGCAAACCCTGGGGCATGTGCTTTGGTGGTCAACATTAAATGCATCGCCTTGACTGGCGCATACATCACATCAGTCCATGCCATATCACCCAACCTCAACTACCACATCGGTTGAGCTCAAGAGAACATTGATAAAGCCTGGGACTGACCCAGCGAATGCTCAGTTATTTATCTCAAGTCGAAAAGCCCACAATGCTGGCCCAACGATCTGGAAGCCCTCATGTGCGACCGATCATCTCTCCATCAAAGGCACCAGCTGAGCCGACCGTTGGGCTCCTTCATCAATGACGGTCATTAAGCTCGTCTGCAATGAGGGCATTCAATGATTGACCAATTCATCTCACTCATCATTGTCGAAAGCTCAAACCAAAACAATAAATCGCCATAGGCTCGGGCGTTACCTGCTAGCGTCTGCTGCCTATAAGTAGTCCCTCAATCAAAGAGAGAGGGGTTCGCTTATTAGGACTCAATATTCCCATTCTCTGACAACCACTATAAACACATGTACCCCTACACTTGGCATTTGTTCCAACATATACATTTCCTCCATAGCTCGGCGCGACGATTGGCAGACGACCTCCTAACATGTCGCACATAGTTAACCCGGGCCTCCTTGAGTCATCTGCTAACTTCTGCATATGAGGGGATTAGGTCGGACCCAGACCTGACCCTCTCTAACGAGTTCTTTGTGTTGCAGACAGCCCGGAGATAGCTCGGACCCAACCCCAATAGATCGGATCGAAGCTCATTTAGCACGTGGTCAGCTCGCCCAGTGCCTAGCCGATTGTCCACGTCATCCCAAGTCAACAGCTTTCGCCGAATCTTCTTCCAATAATTCCTGTGGTGAGAAAACACCCTTAATTAAACACCTATGACGCCAGTACACCTTCCAACTGGGATGCCTAAACAAGGCTAATTAGGCACCAGTACTGGACCACACAAACCAAAGAACAAAAGAGCCGGCATCCAGACCCCAAGTGTCTCTTTCTTCATTACCAATGGACCACACTGACACATCAAAGGAAGCTTCGTATAGCACAGCTACCCCTCAGTGAGCACCGCTCATTGTATACAGTCGTACGAGAGTGGACAGAGATATGTCTACCAAAATTACATTGTCGCCATTGAATGAGAGCCCAGCTGGCTTTGCATTCAACAAGACGGAAGGTACTTCTGTTGGGTGTTTTGCATGGGACGGCAAGCAAATAATGTCACCATGGAGTTGGACTTGGAACTTGGACCAGATTTCGAGCCAGGTGCACGCTGAACATACAACCATTTCATCAACTACGTAATGTTCGGCAATTCTATCAATTTCACACACACAAACACTAACTCACCCCTGAAGCATAATTCTGTGAAGCAAAATAAATATTAGTACAAATTTCTGTTTAATAACATCCACGATATATAAGGCGCAACGAACACATGGTTCCGAAGGGGCAGGGCCCATCGACTCTGTGAAGTATCACAAATCTCATTAATGATTTTCAGCCTTAAAAAACCCTATTCAGTATCTCTGAATGACGAATCTGCTGATCATGTCAGCGTTAGTTTAATTGTATTAAACATTCAGTCAACAGATATAGAATACCACCAGAAATTATCTCGGTAATCAAATTAACAGTAATTATAAACTATTTCGTTAATCACATTAACAATAATCAACAACTAATTTTGTGGAGCAAAATTGCTCACTGCGCACAACGGGCAAAATTTTTGCCTGTTGTGCGTAGTGAGCAATTTTGCCCACATATTTTTTTTTCTTGTCGCTCACAACAGGCATTGTGCGCGATGAGCAATTTTGCTCCACAGAGCAAACATTGCTCACTATGCAAAAAAGGAAAAATGTGGAGCAAAAGCGAAAACTTTGCCTGTTGTGCACGGTGAGTAGTTTTAGCTCTATTTTGCCTGTTGTGCGTGATGAGCAATTTTGGCTCCAACCAAAATTGCTCACCGTGCAAAACATGTAAAATGTGGACCAAAAGCATAAATTTTGCTTGCTGCGCGTGGTGAGCAATATTGGCTTCACAGAGCGAAAATTGCGCACTGCGCACTGCATGCAAAATTTTTGCCTGTTGTACGCGATGATCTATTTTGTTCGCAGAATTTTCTTCATTCGCAATGCACAACAGGCAAAATTTTTGCTTGTTGTGCGCGATGAGCATTTTTGCTACACAGAGCCAAAATTGCTCACCGTGCACAACAAACAAAAATGTGGAGCAAAAGCATAAATTTTGCATATTGTGCGCAGCGAGCAATTTTAGCTATGTGGGGGCAACGTTGCTCACTGCGCACAACATGCAAATTTTTGCATGTTGTATGCGATGAGGAATTTTGTTCAAGTGAAAATGCAATATAACAAATAAAATATGATGTCTTATTAAATTTGTTGCATTATACTTGGTAATTGGCAACTTGCTAATAAATTTTTACTCGGGCACACAACCACGTAAAATTTTACTTGTCTGCACAACATACAATCTACATCAATTCAATCCAAACAGTTGAGCACGGTGGGTAAAAAGCGTCGTGGAGAAAAAAATTACCTAACGCGCACAACATGCAAAATATTTATCTAATGTGTGCAGGCGGAATTTTTGCCTGTTGTGTGCGGTGAGTAATTTTAATTCTCAGCTTCAGTTTTACTCACTGCGCACAACAAGCAATTCGTTAAAAAGTCATTTTGGTTACTATTCAATTCAAAAATCGATTGTGCGCATAACAACTCCCAACTTTTGTGCAATCAATTAGGGCCTGTTCTTTTGTGTTGAAGTGGTTGGTTTGTTGAAGTGGTGAATAGTGTTGGATAAAGTAGGGTATTGTGTTTTTTTTGGGTGAAAGTAGGTTGTGAATGTGGATGTTGGAATTTTTTGTGGGGCCTACACAACTTTATTGTGTTTTTTTGTGTTGAAGTGGGTTGTGAATATTGTTGTGAATGTTGGAGGGTGAAAGTGATAAGTAAGATATGGTGAGAACAGGGAACAATGACCCCTTGATTCCTCTGTTATAAAATCATATAATATTTACTTCTTTACTCTGTTCCAACTTGATTCCTCTGTTCTTCGTTATTTTCCTTGGTTTCATCTTTTATCCCTTCGACGTCAGCCACCTGAGCATCGTCCCCAAATTAGAATGAACCAGACATCTCTGTTTTGTGCATACAGAACTAGATATTTCAAGGGGGAAATAAAAATCAATGGCTACCTGTGAGATAACCGATGCCAAACGAGCTCCGACGACGGAGCAACGTCGACGCTCCCATGAGCGTGCCCGTGCCTGGCGTGGGTGTGAACGGGCACGCGATCGCCGAGCTCCCCGCCTGCCTTGGCCTCGACGTCCGTCTTCCGCGTCGCTGCGTCAGAAGAAAACTCCGAGCCCCCGCTTTTCGCTGCGTTGGAGAGAGAGAGGGGCAACGCAGGCGGGCCCGCCTTCTCATTTCAACCGGTGTAATCCCCGCTTTTTGCGGGGATTGTGTGTTGCCGAAAGCGCTCGCCAGCTCGGCAATTTCAACAAAAAAAGAATTGAACGCACCCAGTTTCCATTTCTGTGTAAATGCATGAATAGTGCCCAAAACAGTGTTTTTGGGAGAGAATCTTGAGCAGATAAACGCAAAAAAACAGCCCCTTACAAGAAAGTGGGTTGCTAATCTAATCCCCTATCATCTTGAAGCCCACGTAGCGTTATGGGAGATTCCATTCCAAAAATTCAAGGTCCACACATCTATATTGGGCCTGGAAAAAAATAAGAAAAATGCTGTAAAGCCTAATGAGAAGTAGAGGGGGCCCACTCTTATCCCCTCCGCCCACCACACACAACAGACTGAAAGTGTGCCGACTCTCCCTCTTACAGCCTCTCGCTTCCGTGCAACAACAAGCAACAACAGCAATGTCATCCGCAGCGGCTCTCCGCCCGTCTTTTAATCCCTTAGCGTCGGACTCCGCTCACCGGCGGAGGCGGAGAATACCGGCGGCAGCCGGTGGCATCAGATGCCGGCTGACGGATCTTATAGGCGGGGACCTGATCAAACCCGACCTAGGGCGGTGGCTGGACGACGTGGAGAAGCACAAGGCGCTGGCGGTGTACTCACCGCACGAGGGAGGGTACGAGGGGAGGTACCTGAACCGGCTGCGGTACAAAGGTTACCGGTTCCTTGATCTGAGCGCCCGTGGGCTCGGGGACCCGGAGACGACGCTCACCAAGATCCACCCCGTTTGCCCGGTAAAAAAAAAATGAAATTTTCAATCCCGGTCGTAATTGCTTTTGATATAATGACACAAATTTTAGATAGTATTAGAGCGACATTCGAGAAAATTGGTTAAATGACACCGGTCAATAAGGGGTATTAATTTATACCACCAAGTTTAAAAACTTGGCTAAAATAACACCCTAATGAAAATAGTGACGAAAATACCCGGGCTAAGTCACAAAAATTAAACCACAAAGTAAAAAGGTAAAACACTGCGAAACCCAATTTTCACCGTCGTTTGCACTCCTCCAATTTGCCGTCCAAATCGCCCATCTTCCTCCTCTCCGACCATCCCTCCGGCGTGCCCGTCCTGATCCGCATCTCACACAGCTGCAACGCTCCCAAACAACGCACCCTCAAACCCTTCGCCGCTTCGCCAACTCATACGGCGTAGCCCTCGCAAAGCTCAGACGACGCAGAAATCACAGCACCGCCGTACCAAGCCTCAAGCGGCTGTTTGTTGAACCAGGTAAGTGATTTAGCATATTTAGCTTCGCATTTTGGAATTTTTTTGCGATTTTGTAAAAGTTTTTTTGGGTTATTAATTTAGGGTTTTGGGAAGAATACAATTTGAGAAGAATACGAAGTTGTTAAGTTATTGCATGTTCAAATAATTCGCATTTTGGCAATACTCCACACCTTGGATACCCTGTAAAATTAAATGACAAGTTATTGCATGTTCAAATTTACACGATATCGCAAGTAAAACAGAAAATGTTAAGGTATTGCATTTTCAAATTCTTGATGCTCACACTACTCAACTTGCATGTTAAGCAAAATAAGTTTGTTTGAAGATGTGCATCAATATGCGGTAAAATACGTTGGAATACGTTAGTAAACGCTGGTTTACGTGACATATATCAGCGCATATCAGCGCATATCAGCGCAAATTGGTGTATATCAGTGTAAATCAGTGCATATAATTTAATTTGAAGGAATAATACTACATACCTAACTAGGAAGCATTTTTATGCGATGAGCAGCATGTTTTTGTAGTTCTTTTGGTAAAATACGATGTTATAGGCTGTAAAACGCTGATTTATTAGGTAAATAATTTGTCTGATTTGTGTTATACGCTGACTTGGAGTTGTGCATACCACTAAACTTGCTTAATTGGAGATGTGCATCAATATGCGGTAAAATACGTTGGAATACGTTAGTAAACGCTGGTTTACGTGACATATATCAGCGCATATCAGTGCAAATTGGTGTATATCAGCGTAAATCGGTGCATATAATTTAATTTGAAGGAATAATGCTACATACCTAACTAGGAAGCATTTTTATGCGATGAGCAGCATGTTGTAATTCTTTTGGTAAAATACGATGTTATAGGCTGTAAAACGCTGATTTATTAGGTAAATAATTTGTCTGATTTGTGTTATACGCTGACTTGGAGTTGTGCATACCACTAATCTTGCTTAATTGGAGATGTGCATCAATATGCGGTAAAATACGTTGGAATACGTTAGTAAACGCTGGTTTACGTGACATATATCAGCGCATATCAGCGCATACAGCGCAAATTGATGTATATCAGTGTAAATCAGTGCATATAATTTAATTTGAAGGAATAATGCTACATACCTAACTAGGAAGCACTTTTATGCGATGAGCAGCATGTTTTTGTATTTTTGGTAAAATACGATGTTATACGCTTACACTGTCATACGCTAACTTAATTATCTAATATCTTGATAGGTTTTGCGATATGTAGATGGGTAAAATCAAAGTTAATAATCGGGCTTCCGTGGAATGCATACGAGAGGCTAGGGCATACTTGGGCGAAGATGCCTACCAGAAAATGTTGAAGGAGTACAGTTTCATAGAGTACTTATCTAAGTTTGAGAAATTCCCAATACAAAGTCCGACTTTGCATTGGTTATTATCTAGAGGGGAGGTTGAAAGCAGTACCAGCCCTAATAAACGGGCATTGAAGTTCAACATAGCGGGCCATTCGTATACCTTTGGTCATGTGGAATTTGCGCTTGTTACTGGCTTGCCATTCGGGGAGTTCCCGAATTGTGACGAGGAAGTAGAGACACCGTTCCGGGGATTCCTTGACACCGCTAACCTGCGATTTTCAGATGTGATGGCCAAGCTCAATGCTGAGGCCGTTCAAAATCCTGGCAGTGTAGAAATTCGGAAGCTTGCTGTGCTTCACATCATCCACAGCATGGTCTTCGTGAAAGACGTTGGGAATATTGTGCATCCAAGGGCCATATGTTTGGCAGATGATCCGGAGCTGTTCAATTCATACCCATGGAGAAGAATGGTATATGAAGAATTGGTGAAGGAGTGGGCACACATGTTGAACAGGGTTAAGAAACCTGGTGTCGCACATCTGAAGGTTGGGACGTTCCCATTTGCTATTCAAGCATGGGTTCTAGAGTGTCTTATGCCAGATTTCGCTGCTGCCTTGGCTAGGAGGGTGCCTGGGAACCCTCTTCCAAGGATCTTTCGATGGGATACGTCACACTCATTGCCAGGTGGCTATTCCCTAGCTAGGCAGACTATATTTGACGTTGAAGATGTAAAAATGGACTTAACTTCAAATATTCTTTTGTTTTTTCATTATATAAAATGATATGCCACTGTATGCACTTATATACACTGGTATACGCCCAAATACGCCAATATACATCAGTGTACGTCGACGTATACTAGTGTATATTAGCGTATAATAGTGTATAGTAGTGTATGTTAAGGTAACACAGCTTTTTACACACAGATATAAGTATTTTTTCATTGTTCTTGCAGTTATCTTGCAATATTCTTTTGTTTTTTCATTATATAAAATGATATGCCACTGTATGCACTTATGTACACTAGTATACGCCCAAATACGCCAATATACACCTGTGTACGGCGACGTATACTAGTGTATATTAGCGTATAATAGTGTATAGTAATGTATGTTAACGTAACACAGCTTTTTACACACAGATATAAGTATTTTTTCATTGTTCTTGCAGTTATCTTGCAATATTCTTTTGTTTTTTCATTATATAAAATGATATGCCACTGTATGCACTTAAATGCACTAGTATACGTCCAAATACGCCAATATACACCTGTGTACGGCGACGTATACTAGTGTATATTAGCGTATAATAGTGTATAGTAGTGTATGTTAACGTAACACAGCTTTTTACACACAGATATAAGTATTTTTTCATTGTTCTTGCAGTTATCTTGCAATATTCTTTGTTTTTTCATTATATAAAATGATATGCCACTGTATGCACTTAAATACACTAGTATACGCTCAAATACGCCAATATACACCAGTGTACGGCGACGTATACTAGTGTATATTAGCGTATAATAGTGTATATTAGTGTATGTTAACGTAACACAACTTTTTCCATACCACATAATTATTTTCTCATTGTTCTTGCAGTTATCTTGCAATATTCTTTGTTTTTTCATTATATAAAATGATATGCCACTGTATGCACTTATATACACTAGTATACGCCCAAATACGCCAATATACACCAGTGTACGACGACGTATACTAGTGTATATTAGCGTATACTAGTGTATAGTAGTGTATGTTAACGTAACACAGCTTTTTACACACAGATATAAGTATTTTTTCATTGTTCTTGCAGTTATCTTGCAATATTCTTTTGTTTTTCATTATATAAAATGATATGCCACTGTATGCACTTAAATGCACTAGTATACGCTCAAATACGCCAATATACACCAGTGTACGGCGACGTATACTAGTGTATATTAGCGTATAATAGTGTATATTAGTGTATGTTAACGTAACACAGCTTTTTCCACACAGATATAAGTATTTTTTCATTGTTCTTGCAGTTATCTTGCCATATTCTTTTGTTTTTTCATTATATAAAATGATATGCCACTGTATGCACTTATATACACTAGTATACGCCCAAATACGCCAATATACACCAGTGTACGGCGACGTATACTAGTGTATATTAGCGTATAATAGTGTATATTAGTGTATGTTAACGTAACACAGCTTTTTCCACACCACATACTTATTTTTCATTGTTCTTGCAGTTGCCTTTCATGCGATTAACACCTGAAGCCGCAGAATTGGAAATGGATTACTATAATGGCGTCCGAGCTTTCCTTGATTACAGACCGGCTTATCTAGGATATTCAATGCCTCCTGGTGGAGATGATGAAGAGAACGTCACCGGGTTTCTAAACTTGACGTTGGCTTTGAAGAAGCTAGATAAGAAGATATCCGTGAGCAACCAGAAGATGGAAGATCGGATAACCGTGTTGGAGGAGAGGGTGGCCTCTTTAGAGAAGGACAAGTTGGATGCCAAAAGGGTTGAGATCAATGTTGCGAAGCGAGTGAGAGACATGTTTTCCTATCAGATCACCATGGCTATGTTCAAAACGGAGAGGCAAATTAGGGCTGAACTGAATCTTCCACCATCTACAAATGAACCCCTTACAGTGATTGACATCAATGAGGATGGAAAGTCTGTTGATGGTGCGGCGGATATTGCCGATGCTGGTTTTGACATGCCTGATGTGTCTAAGGCTATCTTTCTTGAAGTTAGTGCTGTGGTCGAGGAGCCCAATAGTCACATACCTGGACGACCAATGAGAATGAAGAGACCCGCAGCAGCTGTTATTAGCTCATACCTGAAACATGCAGACCAAAAAAACCAAGGAAGAAGAAGGGTGATGATAAAGATGCTGATAAGAAGAAGCACGCGCTGATATGCTATGACAAAGAAGCCCCAGCTGATAAAGAAAATCTTATTGACTTACCCCTCTCCAACCCTACTACGACGGATTTCTCGTACGATACATCGAGGTTTGATTTGTTAAGATCATGGATGTCTAAGAATGTTTCAAGGGCCGCAATTGTTGGACTTGTGCCTATGGGGAAGACACTGGACTCCATCTCTTGCAAGGACTTGGAAGTGCTCATTTCTGAAAGAGGTTGGCTTAGTAGTGAGGTATGTACTAATATTCCGTCACATTAACTGATATACACCATTATGCGCTGATATGCACTGCTTACGTTTCCTTTTGTCAAGTAAACCAGTGTTTATTAACGTATTCCAACGTATTTTACAGCATATTGATGCATATCTCCAGTTGCTTAACATGCAAGTTGAGGAGTATCCAGACATGTTCCAATCATCAAAATGGACATGTTTGGGAGGTCTTTACAGTAGGTCTGTAAAGTATGGGTACAAGTTGTTTTTGGAAAACCGGCTGATGTATTCCGAGACGAGGATGGCTGGAGCTGAGGTTTCATGGGGTGCCATGGACATTGATTTATGCAAGTTTGTTTTAGGTATGAATGAAAATTGGGCGAGTAAGGCATGGGTCTCTTGTGACCACGTCTATGGGATTGAAAACATAGCGGGGTCGCACTGGGCATCATATGCATACGCCTTTGGTAAGAAAGTGGTCAAAGTGTATGACTCTATGTCGAGTGCGTACAAGGAAGAGCGCCTCGAGGTCTTTAGTATGCATGCCGCAATCGCACCATCACTTTACAACGAGAGTTTTGCAACTGCTGAAGCCAAAATGGACCCTGGCATCCCATTTGTTGTGACAATTGTTGATGTTCCACAGCAGCCCAACAGTTGGGACTGTAGGGTATATGCTATCAAATTTGTTCAGTGACTGGCAATGAATACTGACGTCCATGGATTATCGGCTTCGCACTTCATTGAGTACAGGAGGCAACTAGCTGTGGATATGGTAAAGTGGTCCAAAACAACACCCGGTACATATGTATATGTTGAGAAGGATATCAAAGCTTGATATGTATATGATATGTATATTATGTGTAGAAAATTGACACATTACTTTTGGTTATGTATGTTTAATCTCAAATCTCTCTTTCAATGTACCAAATGATTAGTTTAAATTTTCCTCAATGTACTTGTGGGGTTAATTATGTTGTATGTACTAATATTCCTTCAAATTAACTGTTATACACCAATTTGCACTGATCTGCGCTGCTTTCCGCTTCTATATGTCACGTAAACCAGTGTTGACCACCGTATACCAACGTATTTCAACGCATATTTCCGCACATAGCCAGTTGCTGAGTATCTAGTCACGTTCCAATCATCACAATGTAAATTTTTGGGATGTCTTTACAGTAGGACTGATATTTTGGGATGTCTTTACAGTAGGACTGATATTTTTGGGTACAAGTGATTAGTTTTAATTGACATGTGTAAGGTGAAATCTGACTTTATTCAATCTACGAATGATTCGTTACTTTTTCACCATTTATACTTTCAAATTAACTGATATACGCCAATTTGCGCTGATATGCGCTGATATGCGCTTCAATATATCACGTAAACCAGCGTTTACCACCGTATGCCAACGTATTTCAACGCATATTGATGCACTTCGCCAGGTGTTGAACGTGCATGTTTTCGGATTATCTTGTCACCTTCCAGTCATCACAATGTACATTTTTGGGATGTCTTTACGGAAGGACTGATATTATTGGGTACAAGCGATTAATTTTAATGCACATGTTTAAGGTGAAATCTGACTTTATTCATTCTACGAATGATTAGTTACTTCTTCACCCTTTATACTTTCAAATTAACTGATATACGCCAATTTGCGCTGATATGCGCTGCTTTGCGCTTCAATATGTCACGTAAACCAGCGTTTACCACCGTATGCCAATGTATTTCAACGCATATTGATGCACTTCGACAGTTGCTGAACATACAATTTATTAGTTAAACCTTCCACTTACATTGTTGCAAATTGTTACAATCTGACGAAGGGATGACCATAAAATTTTGCTGCACCATCATATTGGTTGAGTTGATACATACTCCTTCCCCTTACATGTTTGCCTATTATGTCCCGGCTCTCTGCGTCGTCCACACCTCCTTCCTGAGAGATTTCCAGTGGTTTCCTCTCCTTGTGACGGCATCCGTTTCTTCTTTCTCCTTCCTTTTTTGTTCGAAACAACTGGCGGACGTACAACCACATCTTGTACACTTTGTGGTACGACTCGATACCACTCACTTCGATGCGGAACTGGATTCATTGGTAGGGCGTATGCCAGCCTTAAACATTCAATTGTGTAAAACCTGCATAAGATAAGAATCATATTGTAACACGCCAGTAAAAACTAATATATACCAGTATGCACTACTCTACGACATTAAACACTATTATACGCTTTTAAACACTGATAAACGGAAAGTATACAAACGTATACCATTTTACCTTGAACAAGGGGTATAAGAAGATATATTACGCGTCCTGGAAGCCCTGATTGCATGTGCGCATGGCAACTGGTTTAGCTGGAATTTATAGCATGTGCAATTGCGCATATTTAAATCAACCGTTGAATCACGTTGACAATCAAGAATGTAAAACCTAAATTCATCAATTGGATGTACCATGAAGTGGCGTGACTTATCATCTCGCTTACCCATCTTTCTCTCAGCATAAGGAGTGAGTATGCTAGTGCATTTGTTGGCGAGGCTTAGTCGATCATGGAACCAAGACTGTAGCTTGGTTCTAATAGTTTCCAACAAAGCGATAATAGGAAATTCCCTAGCCACCTTCAAGAGAGCATTCATTGACTCGGTAATATTGGTCGTCATGATACTATATCGCCTGGCAAGAAAAAAACACCGAGCCCATTTTTTTTGGATCGGCATCCATAAGATAGTCATATACTTGCCTCTTTGTTGACCGAACATGCTGCAACTTCTCTTCGAAATCTATCTCTGTATAAGCCTTAGCCACACTGTACAAGAATTCCTTTGCCTTCACCTTGTACTTTGCATTCATGTTCAACCCCAGATGGAACATGCAAATTCCATACACTGCTTCCGGAAATTGCTCCATGCAACATTTCTCAATTGAAGGATGACGGTTAGAAATAAAAATTAAATCTTCTCGGGCCCCAACAACATGGCGAAGTTGCTGAAAGAACCATGCCCACGATGCATCGTTTTCTGTTGCTGCGATGCCAAATGCTAATGGATAAATTTGGTTGTTTCCGTCCATACAAGTAGCAATGAATAACTTGCCTATGTAACGTCCCTTCAAGAAGCATGCATCTACAGCTATAACGGGTCGGATGCAAGATTTAAAACCCACAATCGAGGGCCCTAATGCCAAGAAACATTGCATAAAACAATTGTTCACGTCTAACTGATATGCCGAATACGTTCCGGGATTTGCATGCTCCAACAACCACAAGTAAGATGGGAGTCCCATAAAAGATGCTTCCGGACTGCCACGTACCATTTGTGTAGCAATCTCCTTGGCTTTCCAAGCTTTCCAGTAAGATATTTTTATACCATACACCTTTTCTAACATTTTCACGATATCCCACGGATCATTATTATCATCTTTAACCATTTGCGCAATAATTTCGCTTGTTGCACTTCCACGATAACGCTTAAACCTTGCATCAATGGAACAACTGTGAACCTTCACGTATGACCGAATGATCCATGAGCCTCGCTTCTTTGACAATGACACCCTAAGCCTCCACGTGCAAGACTTGTCAACACAGGTAGCAATAAGCCTCATGCGGTCAGAATGTGTAATGCGAACTCGCGATTCGCCTTCACGGTTATAATACGCAATCGGAGCAACAGTTCAACCTTGCTTCTTACAAGTTCACCAACACTGAAATCCTTCATCACATGAACGTTCACATTGGTCGAATGTGCTTCAGAAGGACCATCATTACCACAAGTGATGGTATGATTGTGATTATATGAGAGCATACCTGTAAAAACAGGATCAGTTGGGACTATGTTGAGAGGACGTGAATCTACATGCTTGTTTGTATGGCCATCATCATAATTGTCTATATTTTCTGTTGCATGAGCACCCTCTTCTGGATGTACGGCCAGATGTGATTCCACAAATACACCAAAATATGGATCAAACAAACCATCATATACACAAGCAAATGGATCCTGTCGTTCATACGAATCATCATCACAAACATCATTAAAGGGGTCATCGTTGTCAAATTCGTCATTACAACTTTCCTCTTCTTCGACTTCTTCTTCGTGCATCGAATACGCTTCATCATTACCACCAAAATTATCTATTGGATTGGTCAGTTTAATGTCCTCCAGACCGATAGGAGAACAACCATCATTGTTGTCTTGGATACCAAATGTGACTGTTTTGGGCTTGTTCACGCTCTTGCTTACTGGATGTTCCGCGACGGCGGCCTGCACCTTTATTTTTTCTACCACAACTGGCGGTCTAGGGGCTATCACTACCTTTGGTTTTGGCGATGTACTGATACATAAAGGAACGTTGTAATCTCTCTTGGCACTGAGCTCAATGAAAGTTGAAATATCTGAATTCCTCAACATTATAAAGGGCGGCATCACGGTATTCACCGGGTAACTAATCCATGCCTTCATGTCAATTATGCTATCATCCTTACTGATCCCAGTTTCAGCACAGATCTGATCAATTAGTTCCGGGTATGTTGTCGACCCTCTAACTCTTACATACCTTGTAAACAATGCATCATAGGTCCAACAACCATCACTACCTTTTTTCCACTGTCCCCCATAATTAATTGGAACTAGTAGTCCTGCAGGAAAATTAATCATGCATAACAACGTATACAGCTATTTACATATGTTTCATACAAACATGTCAGATCTAACAAAAATTTCATAGTACAAATCCAAAAATTCACCTTTATTCGAATCCATTAGCTCGCAGTTGGATTTTGGCCTCAGAATATGGTTGATTCTTGTTGATACCCTAAAAATGGAGTGGTGGCATTAGTACATACATTACAGTGTAAACCAAATCCTTTACCAAATAATTCAGCGTTTAATACAAAAACATGCTGCTCATCGCATAAAAGTGCTTCCTAGTTAGGTATGTAGCATTATTCCTTCAAATTAACTTATATGCACTGATTTACGCTGATATACACCAATTTGCGCTGATATGCGCTGATATATGTCACGTAAACCAGCGTTTACTAACGTATTCCAACGTATTTTACCCCATTTTGATGCACATCTCCAATTAAGCAAGTTTAGTGGTATGCACAACTCCAAGTCAGCGTATAGCACAAATCAGACAAATTATTTACCTAATAAATCATCGTTTTACAGCTTATAACATGGTATTTTACCAAAAAAAACAAAAACATGCTGCTCATCGCATAAAAGTGCTTCCTAGTTAGGTATGTAGCATTATTCCTTCAAATTAACTTATATGCACTGATTTACGCTGATATACACCAATTTGCGCTGATATGCACTGATATGCGCTTCTATATGTCACGTAAAACAGCGTTTACTAACGTATTCCAACGTATTTTACCGCATATTGATGCACATATCCAATTAAGCAAGTTTAGTGGTATGCACAACTCCAAGTCAGCATATAACACAAATCAGACAAATTATTTACCTAATAAATTAGCGTTTACAGCGTATTACATCGTATTTTACCAAAAAAAATACAAAAACATGATGCTCATCGTATAAAAGTGCTTCCTAATTAGGTATGTAGTATTATTCCTTCAAATTAACTGATATGCACTGATTTACGCTGATATACACCAATTTGCGTTGATATGCGATGATATGCGCTTCTATATGTCACGTAAACCCGCGTTTACTAACGTTTTCCAACGTATTTTACCGCATATTGATGCACATCTCCAATTAAGCAAGTTTAGTGGTATGAGCATCAATATCCTGTACATTTGCGAAGATTTTGAACATGCATATTGATGCACATCTTCGTATTCTTCTCAAAATGTATTCTTCCCAAAACCTTAACTTAATACCCCAAAAAATCTTGTACAAAATCACAAAAAATTCCAAAATATGCGCAAATCACTTACCTGTTTCGAAAATAAATAAGTCGATGTAGGCTTGGTAAGTTGGTGCTGTGAGTTCTGCTTGCGAGGGCTACGCCGTATGAGTTGGAGAAGCGGCGAAGGGTTTGTGGGTTCGGTGGTTGGGATCGTTGCAGCTACGACATAGGCGGTTGAAGACGGAAAACGGCGGTGGATGGCTGGTCGGAGAGGAGGATGATGTGATGTGTTATGGGTTTCGCATGAAGGGGGACGATTTAGGCGGGAAATTGGAGGAGTGCGACCTACTACCGCTTCGTTTTTCTCAGGTTTTTTTATTTATTGACTGGGGGTATTTTCGTCACTTTTTTCATTAGGGTGTTATTCTAGCCAAGTTTTTAAACTTGGTGGTAAAATTTAAAAACCGTTGTTGACCAGTGTCCTTTTCCCAATTTAAAAACGAGGGGAGGTACCTGAACCGGCTGCGGTACAAAGGTTACCGGTTCCTTGATCTGAGCGCCCGTGGGCTCGGGGAACCGGAGACGACGCTCACCAAGATCCACCCCGTTTGACCGGTAAAAAAATGAAATTTTCAATCCCGGTCGTAATTGCTTTTGATATAATGACACGAATTTTAGATAGTATTAGAGCGACATTCAAAATGCATAATGACTGATTAAAAAACCGACTAAAAAGTAAAAAACCCAAATTCCGGTCTGTAGACAAGGGACATCATGAAGCACCCTAGACAAGGGGCATCATTTTTAAGGGAACTTCTTCTCACACCTACTATTTCACTTGCGTGCACAACCACTAATCTACAAGTTTGCCATTCAACATTTACATCACTTTTATCCTCGTCGCTCCCTCCCACCAAGCCCCCACCCCCCACCCCCCAAAAAAAAATCCGGACTGGTTTTTAGGGTTTAGAATGGGCGGTGTGGAAGAGTGGCAGCGGAGGGGGAGGGGGATGGGGAGGGTTGTCGGCGGAGGGGGCGTTGGAGGGGGAGGGGCCGGGTTGTTGGTGGATGAGACGTCGGAGGGGGCTCGGGAAGTTGAACAGGGGCCGCGTTGGGGGAGGAGGAGGGAGGGTTGGGCAGTCGGAAGAGGGGGCGGAGGAGGGGAAGGGATTGTCGGATGGTGGGGGCGGCGGAGGGGGCGTGGCTAGGGATCGGCGGAGGAGGGCGACAGAAGATGTGTTGTCGTTGGAAGAAGGTCGGCTGAGGGGAGCGACGGAGGTGGTGCGGTTCTTGTAGGAAGAAGGTTGTCGGTGGCGGCGGCGAGGGGGGAGAGGGCGTGGTTGTCGTATGAAGAAGGTCGGTGGAGGGGGGAGAGGGGTTGTCGTAGACAGGTCGGCAGAGGGGGACGACGTAGGGGGAGGGGTTGTCGTAGGAAGAAGGTCGACGGATGGGACAGAGGAGGGGGCGGGGCTGGGGATTGGCGGAGGAGGGCGACAGAGGAGGGCGGCAGCGACACGTCACCCGTTTTACTCACGGCGCACAGTGGGACAATTCGGAATTAAAATTTGTTGTGTACGGTGAGAAAATTCGAGTGGAAATTTTGTAAATAAGTGGAATTCTGGTTGTGTGTGGGATTAAAATGGTAGGTGCGTGAAGAAGTTTCCTTTTTTAATATCAAAAAGGCAGGTGTTGAATCATTGGGCCAGTACTCGAGGCGACTCGACCGATGGATGACTAAGGCCCACAAGGGAAGCCCGATACCGACTCAGTCAGAACCCACCAGCCAGTCACCTGTTGTATTCCCACCAATCGAACGTGGGATTAAAGTCGGGCTCATAAATAGCGGGAATGTGGGCAACATTTACTTCTATTAAAGGGGGCAGATCATGTCACCATAATGGGTGGCAGTTATCTTTCCAACGTTACTAAAAGGACCCAGGAGGCCTATAAATAACAAAAGGTTTCAATTCCTAAGGTACGAGATCTAAGACATAGATTCTATATACTTCTTACATTTCTTCCTTTAGAGAGCTTGCGACGCCAGATCTGAGACGAACCTCCGTGGGTCGATCTCAGCTGCTCCAAGCTCACTCTCTACATTAAGTTTCCATTCTAACTTAAGCATTGGAAGGGATTTGGGTCGGGACCTAAATTTGACCCCCTGACGTTTCCTTGTGGTATAGATCGTTGAGTCTCGATCTCATGTGAGGGTCGCCCCAGTGCTTCTCAGCCTCGACCTATCGACATACAGGCCGTTCGAGGGTCGATCGAGTATCACAAGCCAACCACCATCCTTCAACCGACCCTGATTCTTCCAACATAGGGTCCCACTCAACCTGCTGACGAGGCTCCAACTCTGCACGAAGTATCCACGCCAGCAACACAATTGTTTCGGTCATTTTTAGCCTTAACAACATGATAATTATATAAACACATTTTTAACAGGCAATTTCTTCTGTGATTCAAAGTGAGATTAATTGCACTGAGAATATGAGCGAAACACCGGACGATTGCTGTGATTGGACGGGGGATGAAGAAGACAATCGGAAGCATAGTACGAAGAAGATCTAGTCGTCGGGGTACACATGTGATGGAGTGGTGATTATGGACTCAGAGGAAGGGATGGACATTACAGACGAGGGGCTTGCTAAGACAGTTTAGGAAGTAGATCACGACGACTCTGTTATGAGAAAATTGTTCAAAGAAGCATGTCTGGGTTCCCTTAATGCCGGAGTGTCTGAGAAGGCGCTGGAGGGAGGGGATGACGATCACGAGGACGAAGTTCAAGTGACTCAAATGGGCAATTTGGACAATATTTCCTTGTCTCAAGCATTCAAGCAGAGACTTCGCCTTAAGTGCATACGTGCCGTCATCATGAAACTCCTGGGCGCAATGTGACGATGCGTGTTTTAGAATCAAAACTGATGAATCTATGGAAACCTATGGGGGATGATGAGTTAGTCGAAATGGGGGACGGGTTTGTTATGGTAGAGTTAGTCGATATGGGGGAGGGATTTGTTTGCGACACGGATATGATCTTTGATATGGAGGAAGGACGGTGGATGATTTTCGAACATTACCTTACAATTCGTCGTTGGGTCCTTGACTTCTGTCCAAGAACAACTTTCATCAAATCGACTGAAGTGTGGGTGTGCTTCCTCTTTCTTTCCGTCAAATACTATGATGACCGTGTCCTCTCCGCTTTAGACAATTGCGTAGGGAGGGCAGTCAAGTTTGATTCTCACACTCACTTGGTGTTGAAAGCTCGATTTGCACGAATTTGTGTTGAAGTTAACCTGAATGTGTCATTGAAATCATATGTATTTTTCGACGGTGGCAGTCCGTTTAGTATGAAGGATCGAGCTTGATACATTTCAAATGTGGGAGGGTTGGCCACAAGGATCCTTGCTCCTTTCAACCAGTTGATTCTATGGCGAAGTACGTGGAGATAGGGCACAAGAGCTCCGTCCGAGCATGTGCCTGAGCACGTGATTGAGCCTGAGTGCATGATAATTCCATGCCAGAGGTTAGTTTGGAGGTCCCACTTGCACTTGTTGAGCACAATGAATTCATCTTTCCTATATATCCATATCATACCAACAAGCATATTCTATGTACATTCCTATCATTCATGATTGGAACTATTTTATAGAACATATTCATTTGCTAATCTATATGCTACTTTACTGCAAGGTTCACCGATGTGTCTTTTCCAACTACAAAAGCATGCTAATTTCTATTCTTTTGGTCCCCATCTACAATGATGATGAAGTTCTCAAAGCCGGTTAGAATGATGTGGATTCAATTTTAATTTGGATTTAAATTAGTTTTTTAGTATTTGAGTTTTTAGATATTATTTAAGTAGTGTTTAAGTCTTTTTGAGTCTTTTAGTTATTTTGAGTTTTTAGATATTTTATTTGAAAGAGTTTGAGTCCTTTTGAGTTTTTTCAGTTATTTTGAGTTTTTAGTTATCCTAAAAATTTAATCTCACATTGGATTTAATTTTTAAAAATCAAGTTGTAAGCCTATATAAATGCCACAAACTTATTTTATTTTTATAGAGATAATGTAATTGGAGAAAACTGGTGTAAACTTCTTTGTTTGCTAAATTAATATTTTACATTGGAGTGCGAGAGTGGGTCTGGTTGACTATGTGAGAGATGTGAAAAATCTTTGCGTATGTGCTTGAGTCGGTGATTGTCAAATCTCCGGGATGCGAGAGCCAAAAAGTCCTTAGCTTCTTCTCCAAATCCACACCACCACTTTTTCCCACTCCGTTCTATGTCAGTATTGGAAAGTAGAGAAACAATGTTAGTGCACAAGTGACACCAAAATCATGATCATGATCCATGTACAAATTCATCTGCGATGCATTTAAAAAAAAAATCAGAGTCTATGCCTGGTGATATGCAATGATATGGGTGCATAACATTACTGGAAGAATAAAAAGTACTTTTAAGTTGATAGCGTCATTAATTTATATGAAGTGTCATCAGTTGTATACTTGTTTAATAAAATAAATGGAGTAAACCAAGTGATGCTTATTATTGTACCACTACCATTTTTAAAATGTAAGTTTACATACAAAACTCAGAGGTTTTTCTTACTGATGCTTCCAACTGCTCCCTCAAAAAAATATATTCAGCATTGAAACAGATATGGTTTCAGGTCTCAATCTCCAAGAAAATACTTGCATGATAAAATTATAGAAAGATATGAAATAATATCCCATATCCTCGTCATCTTGGGGTTTGGGTGCAACCACTAGGAGTTTAATATTATCTAGTTGAGAATAAATACATGTTGAGCTCAATCATTGAACTAAATTATACGTTTTCTATGCACATGATGAATCTTAATTTATGTTCGAACATAGCATTGATTCCTTCCATGTAAACATATTTGGATAATCAAACCACAAATATCTTTGAGTTGCTAACACGTTTGTCTTAAAAATTGCCATTAAGCAAGCAGACACATGCCCTGGTGATGTTGACTTGCTCCGAAGTCAAAAATTACAATAACTATAATAAGTTCTCATCAAATTTAGCACATCAATGTTGTGTTTAAAAATTTAAGTCAACTCTTAACACAAATATCCAGGTTTAGCTAGCAAATCTAGTCACATGTCAGATATACCACCTACTGTACATACACGATTTTGGTCTTCCTTCGATTTGGTTTGTTTCATGATAGTATGCTTTCGAATCTTCATCACCGTTTATTTTCAATTATTTGTATCAATCGGCATAGATGAAATATACAGAAATTTTTTTTCGCTGCCATCAAGCAGGATTGATTGATGCTTGCTGAAGAGTAACCTTTCATATGATTTGATGACATACAGAATTGTGTTACACAGAGACTCTATTTGGCATCAGAATTTTGTAACAACAGATTCCCGGGATTTCAAAGACCAGATACAATCTGACATTCAGTATTTTCCAATAAATATCTGATATTTACATCTGATTATTAGCGTGTTCTGTTTTCAATGTTTCAATCTGACATTCAGTATTTTCCAATATATATCAAATATTTACATCTGATTAATAGCGTGTTCTGTTTTCAATGTTTCATTAGTGAAGAATTTAATTTCTTTGTCAACTAACACATTTTTCGACAACAAAAAAAAAGCCTCATCTTGGGAGACAGCCAATCGCAAGATGGTATTTCCCACCTGAAGTTGATTACAGGCTCTCGTTGCTGCCTCCAGGTTCAAAGGGCCTTGTCGTATGGATACTCGAAGCAAAGGTTAAATTCTTCACACCAATCATTCCAATATCGCTCGCTGATTGCTTAACTCAATCGTAACATTGTGTCATTTATGTTAATCAAGGTTCTGTCCAAGGCTGAGCTGCAGTTTCTTGCACTGCTTCCAACCCTTCGCCCGAAAGTTAAGGTCATTGCCGAATGTGGTAACTGGTAATATCCATTCTTAATATGTCAAACTTCTGAGAGGAATATAACCCAACAACTGCATTTTTTGCTGAAACGTTGGATTATGCACCTACAGGAGAAAGTTCGTTTGGAAACCATTGAGAGAAATCGCAGGTCTGCCAGCAGCTGGAGAATGAACATGTTAACTGACTCCTAATCAGCTGCTTAATTATAGAGGTAGCATATATTTTTTATTTTTCTCACATTTTGGGAACTTTGTATATTCTCTATGTGCTATATTCACTACATTAATTTACTATGTTGGCAATGTAGCTATGAGATACTCTTATGTGTAAAAATCGAATGTCAGAAATGAAATCTATTTACTATTTGTTTATCGCCTTGTTATTAATCCAAAAATGCAAGTAAGATCAAGCAGCCTCCTAGACTTGTTCTAATCAAACATTTCAGATTGCTTGAAGATTCTGCATTCTAGCTACATGTAAACTCCGCAGGGAAGAAAGGGCTGCAACTGTCTTGGATTCGAAATATAACTTCAAGATTCACGCTTACCTTGTTATTAATCAGTCAATCAGAAAATTTTGGTGCTAGTTTTATACCTCAGGAATTAATAATCACATATATCCAATAGAACATGAGTTCTAACTGCAATTTACCCGACTTAAAAATCGTCTCGAATCATTTTGATCAACTCTGGTGATATTTAAAAAACGTATCAATTCTTGTTCATGACTTGGATTTACAGTTCCATATGATAAACTGGAAATAAAGTGATTATTCTTTATTTTAATACATGGATGTGACAGTAATATAGGGGGCATCCTACCAAAGAACAGAAATGGGAAAATTTGGCAGATCTTATGCTTCACTCAAAGAGATTCGGCAACATCATGCTAGTATACACTAATTATATTTCTTGTTGCATGAGGAATCAAAATGTTCAACACTGCATTCGGAATGCAAAACCTGTCAGCATTCAGTGGAAGCTAGCTTGATGCTTATTCCACAACTTTTTCCTAGATAAGGCATATGTAGACTCACCTGTAAAGAGAAATTCTTCCATTGCGAGCGGCTATGGACGAGAGTATCATAGATCAAATTGTCTTGCGAATAATAGAAAGCTCGTATTTCTTTACTCTTCTTCCACATCTCTTCTTTCCTTTTCTTGACTTTCAAACATGTATTCGGATTTTGTGTGCTGACAGCATAGGAAATTTTGTACATATTGCAGGCTGAAACCAATGTCCACACACTGAACAGTGATGTCGATGCTCGCTTGTGAAGTACAAGCAGACAAGAAATGTGCAGACTGTGAGTCATTTTAAAGATACTCGGCCACCATCATCGACAACTCCTCCACCTTTTCACTATAAATCCGCAAGCGCTTAATTTAAAGGAGGAGAGCTTGGATTGGGGAGCTGACAGCAGATGTCTACTTCTCTGTAATACATACAATTTGTCCTGTTGTAAGAAAACTCAATATTCATAATTAAGAAGAGCTGTTCGTTCGTTCTTATAACTTTAAATGCATTAATGTATTAATGGCGTTTAAGAAAGAACAGCCATATTGGCATGCATATATTCTTTCGTATCCAAATATGTGAAAGAATCTAAAGATCTAGACTCTAACTTTGATGCCATTTATATGTATACAAGTAACACAGTGCATAATATGGTGCATGATCAACCATGAACAAATGGTGGTTAAGCTTTATTCAGCTAATCAGAATCCAAGATTTACAGATATACAGCTGATTGACATTGTCCTATTAGAAAAGATGACACATGATACAAAAGATAAAAAGTGCTTTATATACAATTTTCATTCAATTTCCTTTGTTTTTAGGAGATGTTTGAAAAACATAGAAGTTGATTTATAATATTTTACAGCATGGGTTATGCAGTGAAAAAGCAGGGGTTAAAGTGCAAAAAACGGTCGTGAAAAAAGAACAAGGGCAAACACGTAAATATGAGAAAGAGTGAGTGTTTTTTGGTTTCATGGAAGGAAAATGACAAATATGTAAATAATGGGACTTGGTGAGCTTTTTCTTTGAGGTGATGTTGCATCCATGTGGCACCCCTCTTTGAATGCCACATAGGACAAAGTCATATTAACCCCTCAATTATATAATAGACTATGTGGCTAACCTAGGTGAATGGTTTGTCCTAGTAAGACAAACATCAAATCATGGCGGTCGTAAGATAGATATGGGATGAAGAGGAGGAATAAGTTTGAAAAGTCTATATTGTTAATGGGGTTCTCAGAGCTTACTAGTTTTTATTTTTTCTTCTTTTGCTCTTTCCTTGCCTTCTGGCTCTCTATTCCCACGTCAGCATGACATAGCATACGTCTATCTCAACTTTTTAATTAGCTAGAATTTACAAGCTAAGATTATGATTTTGAAAGCTTAACTAATGAAGTCATTATCTCCCCATTACTAATCTTAATTGGAATCTCTTTACAAGGCAGTTGCTAGGGCTAGCTTTATTAACAAAGCATGAAGAGATCGAGATTTTCAATCACCATCATCAAGTTTCTAACCATGACCCACCTTAGATCGGTCCCTGCAAATACTAGCATTAATAAACCAATGGTTTATTCGCTGTAATATTTGTTTAACAAAAAGAATTGATTGACAATTACTGCCGCATGAAAATTCTACATGCATAGCTCATAGGAAATATATATATATATATCTATATATAAACGAAGACGTGTTTCTGATGATCACGTAGCTGTCTACTCTTTGTGCCGCCTACAAACAAACAAACGCCGATGACACAATTCGCTTGCAACCCTCGCAACGCTTGCGACTTCTTCACATACCCCCAAAATGTACAAGTCAATGTGCCTTCATTTTTGACCAATCGATTGGCTATCACGCGCCACCCACGTGCTCAGCCCCCGCTCTATATAAACCGCAAGCCCGTACACAATGAGGGAAGGAACAAGATCATGGAAGCCCTTGAGCCCATCCCTTTCCTGTCTTCTCTCTGCTTGCTGGCTTCTCTTGGCCTAGTAGTCGCCCTTTTCTTCTACGAGTTCTCGTGGTCGAGGCATCGAAAGATTTATATAGCACTCAAGGGCCAAGGAATCGACGGGCCTCCCCCAAGCTTCTCCAATGGCAACCTCTCGGAGATGAGGAGGCTCACGTCGAAGGCGAGGGAGGCCGGCGGGGCTCGCCGTCTCGGGGGCGACCGGCCGTCGGTGACACAAGACTACGCCAAGACCTTGTTCCCTTACCTGCACCAATGGAGGAAAACCTACGGTATGTCATGTTTGTCTAATATCATGTTGTGTTTCGTGGTCGGATGCCAAAGCGATAAGAATGGTGAGGTCGAATTGGATGAAATGACGAGGCTAACCCTGTCGACTAGGCAATACGTCGACCTACTGTTAAGGGTAGTGTGGTCATTTGGAGGGGACGTAGGGTGGGCTTATGCTACCCGGGTCTACAAGACGGTTGTTTTAAGGGAGGGGAGGAGGAGGGGGGGTTGACGGGGGCCCACCAAGTTTCGGCCCAGCTTGTCATTATAAAGGGAGGGAAAAGTTGGGTGGCGTTGATGGCGAGTGGGCTTTGTGGTGTTATTAGTTTGTTGGGGTTGTACAAGCAAACATGGTTTAGATTTTGTTGCATTGTTGGGAACCGGGGTGGGAGCTGGGCCACGTGGGTCAGACTGCGGGTGACAAATCTTTTATAGATGGATTATATGCACCTCACTCACTTGGGGGGGGGGGGGGGGGGGGGGGGGGGGGGGTGGGGGGGGGGTGCATGTATGCGACACCTTTTCAAAATTAGGAAAACAATTCATGATTAGGGGAGTCGCATCTCTTCTCTCACTCCCAATTTCTTTCCACTTTTGGCCAAATGTCCCATACGTGCAACTCATCTTGAGATGCATACAACAATTCTCATCCTTCAACCTTGTTTTTTTTTCATTCTTTCTTTTTATTTCTTGAAGAAAAAAAGTATATGATGACCACCCTGGTTAAGAATCTTTGCAAATCTAGCGTCCCTTTTCTTATTCACTTAATTTGATATGAATCTGTTGTTGTTGATGGGTAAATCTGTCCCACAATAGATATGGTGCTGACGATGATGCCTCCGGTGACGTGGCGCTCCGACAGCCGAAGAGTGGGACCTGAGGAAGGATGGTCCCGGGTTGAGGAGAGTTAGATCCGAGTTGTTGGGTTGAAGCCCGACTTAACTCCGAGATGTCTTCGTTCGTTTGCAACATAGAAAAATCGACAGGGGGGTCGGATCTGGGTTCCGACCCAAATTCCATCCGATGCTTATGTTAGTGGATGGCTAAGAAGGAGCTCGGGGCAGCTAGGTCTAACATATTGGGAGGTTGTCCGATTAATGTCTTGCCAAGCTGTGGAGGAAGAAATATAAAGTGGAAACAGATATCTAAGTGTTAGAGTAACTCAGTGCTTAGTATCTCTCGAGGTTGGTCCTTGTCTTATCGTCGTTGAGACTACTTACAGGTGATGGTTCCTCTGAGTTCCGTTAGTGGATAACGACATCGCCTTCATGATGGCACATTAATTGTCCCCTCTTTGTGTCTTCATCCCTGAAAAAGAGCATAAGGGCCGACCATTTACTTCACCATTACTAACCGACCCCTCAATATTCGGGAGCTCATCAGGTGGATGAGCTGTCGCTTTGACTGGGCGAGCATCTGGCCTCCTATGTGGGCCTCTGGGCTTTTGGGCTGAGGTGGTGTATTCAAATCGGGCTTCTTTGTTCGAGTTAAATATATTCTCCGCCACGTGGGAGGCCCAATGTAGTAACAATGGACCCCATCTCCCGAGCTAAAATGAGGCGACTGTTGAGATCGGATGATGTGACGTTTGTAATGCCCTGCTAAGCTACTGCACAAGTACTAGAGGGGGGGGGGGGGTGAATAGTGCTTTAAAATAATTAAGAAGATAATTCCTAATTATCTTGCAAACTCTACCAATTAATGCGGAAATGCGGAAATGTAAATATGACAGCAAAGAAACAATTGCAAACACACGATGTTAATGGGTTCGGATCCACCCAAGTCTCCCTGACTTGTTCCCGGTGATCCTACGTCCCAACCACCCGGATCCCCTCCAGATACTTGAGTTAGAAACCATAACTCAAGATTTGCACTATGAAATACTTGTGAAGAACCTTCATAAAGTCAAATCATACACAAAGGAAATTGTGACTCGCACAACCCGGGATCACAAACAAACTCTCACAACCGAGAGTGAATCACTTACAATATCAATGTAAAATGAAATGAAAGTTCTTACCACAAAATACCTATGCCTTGCGTAAACTTACGATTTAGGGCAAAACGGATTTTGGGGAAGATGAAGAGGCACCAAACCCTAGCTCCAAGAAAATGACCAGCAATGGAGTCCTAGGTGGATGTTGGTGACCTAGAATCAAGCACTAGGCTTGGAAGGCTCACAATCAATGAATCTCTCTTTTGAAATAAGAGTGAGGGAGAGATTCTTGAAAGGAAATGAATGAGCTTTAAATGAGATGAATGCTTTCTATTTTATCTCTAAACTTCTCTTAAAATCAACCTTAAGTGCAATGAATGCAGCACACCAAGTATATATAGGTTAGAGGAAAGAGAGAGAGAAAAACGTTTCAATTAAAGCTCCAACGGCTCTATTCTGAACCAAACTAGTCGGTCAAAGAACAACCACCGACCGACTAGTTCATCAACTAGTCGGTCGGTCAAACAGCATGAACCGACTAAGATGTGAACATTGAATAGATGAAGTTTCAGACTAACAGAACTAGTCGGTCCAAGAAGACTTGCCAACCGACTAGTTTCACAACTAGTCTGTCGGTGAGTGAACTTAGACCGACTAAGAGATAAAACAAATAGTCTGAGTACAAATTGAATTAGTCAGTCCAAGAACAAATGTTGACTGACTAGTTCATCAACTAGTCGGTCGCCAAATGAGCATAGACCGACTAACGATAAACAGTAACTTGGGATGTACAGGGAAAGCTCAACTAGTCGGTCTAAGAAGCATCACTGACCGACTAGTTCACCAACTAGTCGGTCGGTGAGTCAACGTAGACCGACTAACTGTAAACAGTAAAGAGCTTAGAATTGAGAAGGCAAACTAGTCGGTCCAAGAAGCATTACCGACCGACTAGATCACCATCTAGTCGGTTGGTTCTTCTTCTTGAACCAACTAACATACACAAGAAGTCGCGAAACGAAGCGCGAAGCTTCGGGAAAGTTCGTATGGACTTCTACTAAGATCCTATGTCTAAGATAGGAGCGTTATGAAGATTAAAACGTAAGACCTACTCAAGGCTTAACATTCTACGGAACGAAGCTAAAAGACTATAAATAAAACTTGACGAACCGTCTTCGAAAGCTTCGATCCGAATCTTCATGACGTCTAAAATGGTCCAAAAGCTTCAACGAAGCTTTAGACATACGATCACGCGCTTTGAGAAGTCTTGAGACGTCGCTTTGGATGTTCACATGAATTTGGTGACGATCTCCATATCTGCGCTCACAAAGTGTTAGTTCGCGATATATTTATGTTTGTTCATCATCCAAATCCGGGGAGTCCAATATCCAACATTCTCCCCCTTTTTGGTGATGACAAACCAACATAAATAATAATAAAAAATAATGATTCAAATGTAATTTACTTACTCCCCCTGCATTGATGACACGTTAATTCCAAAATTAAATAATAATCATAAGCATCAAGCAGACGAGTAAAGTATAAAATGAGAATCCATTATTGAAATATCGGATTTGAAATCCGTTTTTATATCTTAACTCCCCCTGAATCTAACACATCAAATTAGATTCTTGGAAAAATGCTTTAAATTATCATTTAGCACATGTCATTATTATATTCTCCCCCTTTGGCATTAGCAAAAAGAGCGGGAGGAGATCAACGACAACAACAATGGCTTCAAATAAAAGCACGGGAGTCGTAGAATACGACCACGGTCCAAATGACACCAAATGAAAATACGAATTAAATCAAAGCGTGTCAATGTGACCAAAGTTGAAAATCGATAAATAAAATCATCAAAACTCAAATTAATTTTACGAATTGAGTTATGGAATATACTCTCAAATATCAACATTCTTGGTTAATTTAGTGCATGGAAAACAATTCTATGTTTTCATAAAATGAATTCTATTTAACCAAGTATTATCGTCGAGCGACGAAATCAAACATCAGAGACATATAAAATATAAAATGTGCACAACATAATGTAAAAGTCAACATCGATCTATATATATAAATGAAGCATGAGTACAACAAAATGATACATCCGTCAACATACATAAAAGCGATCCAACGATCGGGGCACAAAATACATCAAAATATCACACAAGACATCGGAGTATCACAAAACATACATATCCAAAATACATCAAAATATCCAAAATACACAACCACACTCTATCCTAACCCACACTCTCACTAAAAGATCTATCATCCAAAGTGCACTGGGAGAGGCCTCAGAGAAGCTCAGGAGGCAGCGGGAGGATCTGCAGCAGCAGCAGGCTCTGCATGAGGAGTGGTGGTCACTGGATCAGCTGAAATGTCCACGGTAGCAACGGGAGTGGCCTCGGGAGCACCAGTCGTAGTATCCACCGCAGGAACGGTGGCAACAGGTGTGCTCTCGGGGTCACCATCAGACGAAGCAGCAGCACCAGAAGTGCCCTCATGGACATGAGCAGCAACACGAATAAGCTCCTCGATCTCCTCCTCATCCAACTCCTCCTCGACAGAAACTGATGGAGGGATCTCAATGCCCAAACGAGAGGCGATACGAGCAAGTATCTCCTCAGAACGAGCATATCGAGTCTCCATACGTCTCACTGAACGTGCGAGCTCGTCAAGAGTGGTAGAGGGAGTAGGAGCAGCAGAGGCGGAAGCAGACGCTGAAGCAGACGCTGAAGCAGAGGGGGTCGTCCTCTGAACGTGACGAAGCGCCGCAAGAGACTTCTTGACGGCCGTCGCATTCAGAGGGGGACCGAGGGGACGCTCATCATCAGGTGGAAGTGGGACACGAAAGTGGCGAAAGACAAGTGTCAGAAGGCACGGATATGGGATATGAACAGACTTCGTGGACTTACGGATACACTCGAAAGAATCCATCTTATCGAGTATGATCCGAGCCCAGTTAATCTCGCTCCCCATGAAGATGTCATGGATGAGCTTCAGGAAAGGCTGTGAAGGCAAAGAAGAGGAGCCATACTTAGGAAGTAAGCACGACTTCAGAATCAGGTTAAGGACCCAGCCATTCGGCTTGAAAGACTTCGATGACACGCCAATCATGGCAGGAGGAATCTGATGGAAAATCTCAGAAAGGATGACCTGATCAAGGGAAGAGATATCATCGACGGAGATATCGGAAGGGAGGAGGCCAGACGACGAGCAACCAATCAACTCTCCTAAGATTTCTACCGTGAGGACAATCGGTGTCCCAAGACAGTCGTCTCAATAGAGTGGGTCTCGTCGTACTGACCCCGGACACGGTTGGCGTAAAAGAGTTTGACTAGGCGAGGGTATGGGTGTGGATTCGCCTTAGGGTTATACCGAAGATAATCGATAAGACCGGAAGACGACAGAAGATCAGCTAGGACTGGGAAGTCTGAAAAATGTACAAAATTCTCCAATAGCAGCGGACAGTGTTCGATACGGTTATATGCCGCGAGACACAACGGGTCGTCGCGACATAATGAGATATCGACACCGCCAACTGGCATCGGACCCTTTCCCTTAGGCTGACGTGTGGAAGTACGGGGTCGAGAGCTAGACGTAGGTTCCCTAGGAGGGGGTCAAGGATCCCTATGGGTCTCGGTCTCGGGTATGTATTCCGTGTCGGAATTGGATGGAGGAGTGGGTGCACGGAATGAAGCAGGTGAAACGGGTTGCTTCCTAGGCTGAGATCGGGCACGGGGTTTCGCTATCGCCGTCCTTTTCTTCTTAAGAGGAGGCGACGAAGAAGACAGATGTGTGGTCTTCGAACGGCGTTTGGGTTGCGAGGGTTCCCTAGGGGGTGACTCTACGGTCATAGGCGATGGATGTGAGGGATCGATCGGGATACATGTTCTTGCCATCAGCGAGACAAGACACGACACAATCAAACGAGATAACCCTAAAGATCAACCCTAGAACTTGAAACCATAGCCGAAAAAAATCGATAGGAAATCGGGAAACCATAGGTCTAAGAGCAGAAAACCTAACCCTAGACAGCTAGGAGAGGGAGGCTAGGAGAGATCGACGGACGGTGACGGTGGGGATGGCCGGAAAGTGGCCGGAAATCGATCGGAGAGGGAGGAAGTTGAAAAGATTTTCGGGGGTTTTGAGCTGGAGAAGAAAATTCGATCGACTGGAGTGAAAACAAGTCGGTCGGGGGCTGATAAAAACGATTGGAAGTCGAAAAGACCAAGCAGTCCCCGTTACAATTAGTCGGTCACAGTTCAAGCACTGACCGACTAGATGATGATCTAGTCGGTCGGTCAATGAGCTTGAACCGACTAATTGTAAACAGTAACTGAAGCCAAAAAATCTGACAAGAATTAGTCGGCCTAAGCTCATTCACTGACCGACTAGAACTGAATCTAGTCGGTAGGCCAATGAACTTGGACCGACTAAGAGAGTCCAAAAATTTTAGAATTAGAAATTTTGAGTTCTCTCCTAATCGCACTTGGACAAAACATCGACATAATCTCACTAAACATTATACTACCCCATTAAACATCGAAAATCTGAAATTTGACGTTTACGAACAAATCGAGCGAAAATTCCGAAAATTCCGAAAATTCAACGAAAAATCCAGAAAGTTCCAATAAATCAAGCATGTGCAAATATAACGAAATTTAATAGCATGCAAGATTATTGAATAAAAATGAATCCTAAATCTCGGATTCACCCATAATCCCCAATTCTCGACGTTACCGCACAAAGGAGTCTTCCTTTAGGGGTTTCGTGAAAATATCGGCGATTTGCTTCTAGGTTTCAACGTACACTAATATGATGTCCTTTTTAGCAACATGATCATCTAAGAAATGGTGACAAACATCTATGTGTTTCGAACGGGAATGGTGTACCGGATTCTTAGAGAGACATATTGCACTTGTCCACCATGATAGGGCAAGTATCACAGTGTATACCAAAGTATTTAAGAGTGTGTCTCATCCAAAGAACCTGAGCACATGTGGCACCGGCGGCAATATATTCCGCCTCGGTGGTTGAAAGTGATACGGAATTCTGCTTCTTGGAAAACCAAGAGACAAGAGAATTTCCTATAAAATGGCAAATGCCACTAGTACTTTTCCTGTCGGATTTGCATCCCGCATAATCTGCGTCACTGTATGAGATTAACTCATACGTGCTAGATTTTGGATAAAGTAATCCAAAATCAAGTGTGTAACTTAAATAACGGAAAATACGTTTTACCGCTATTAAGTGAGATTCCTTAGGTTGAGATTGATAACGAGCACATACCCATACGGCAAACATAATATCGGGCCTACTTGTGGTAAGATAAAGTAAACTACCTATCATACCTCGATATAGACGAATGTCTATATCTTTACCGCCCGCATCTTTATCAAGATGTGTAGTCGTGCTCATTGGAGTCTTCTTCCCGGAGGCATTCTCCATTCCAAATCGCTTTAGCAACTCCACCGTGTACTTCGTTTGGTGGATGAAGATTGCATCGTTCATTTGGCGAATTTGGAGACCTAAGAAATACTTGAGCTCACCCATGTGGCTCATCTCAAATTGATCCTTCATCACATTAGAAAACTCTTCGCAAAGAGCAAAGTTAGTAGCACCGAAAATGATAGCATCAACATAAATTTGAACTAAAATTATATCATTATTCGAATACTTAACAAATAATGTGGAATCAACTTCTCCCATTTTAAAACCTAAATCCAAAAGAAAATTCTTTAAACGGTCATACCAAGCTCGAGGAGCTTATCTCAAACCGTAAAGTACTTTCTTAAGTTTGAAGACATGATTTGGAAATTTTTCATTTATAAAACCCGGAGGTTGAGAAACATAAACTTCCTCAACAACATCTCCGTTTAAAAACGCACGTTTAACATCCATTTGAAAAAGTTTAAAATCTTTATGGCATGCAAAAGATAACAATAATCTAATTGATTCTAACCTAGCTACCGGAGCAAAGGATTCTTCGAAATCGATACCTTTCTCTTGCCGATAGCCTTGAGCTACTAACCGAGCTTTATTCCAGACGACGATTTGGTTCTCGTCGGTCTTGTTCTTGAAGATCCACTTTGTCCCTATGACGGTGTGGTTCTTCGAAGGCAATGGAACAAGCTCCCAAACCTCATTCCTCTCGAATTGAATGAGTTCCTCCTCCATGGCAAGGATCCAAGCGCTATCTTCGCACGCTTCATTAATATTCTTTGGCTCTATCGAGGAGACAAATGCACAATGAGCGAAGTAGTTGACTTGCGATCTCGTCTTGACACTATCATGAATATTGCCAATGACTTGCTCATGAGGATGGTCACGAACGGTATGAAGCCGTTTTGGGAATTCCCTGATCACTAGGAACATTCTCAAAAACTTCATTAGTTGGATTAGTATCAATAGAATCAATAGAATTAGAATTAGAATTACCAATTGAATCACATAAAACATCCATGGAGTCATCATCATTAGTAATTCTAGTTGGAACAAATCCTTCATTAAATGAAACATGAAGTGATTCCTCGATCGTTGAGGTTCGTTTGTTGTATATCCGGTAGGCTTTGCTACGCGAGGAATATCCAACAAAAATCCCCTCATCGGATCTTGGATCAAATTTGTCCAAACTACAATACATGTTTTTAATAAAACATTTTGAACCGAAAACACGAAAATGTTTAACTTGAGGCAACCTACCAAACAACAATTCATAACAAGTTTGTTTAGTGCCGGGCCTCAAAAGTATCCTATTAAACACATAGCAAGCGGTGTGTACCGCTTCCGCCCAAAATTGACGGCCAAGTTGGCTATCATCAAGCATAGTGCGAGCACATTCCACTAGCGTCCTATTCTTTCTCTCAACAACACCATTTTGAGGAGGTGCGCGAGGGAATGAAAAGGTGTGTGTAAAACCAACTTCATCACAAAAGTTCTCAAAAGACTCATTCTCAAATTTCCCTCCATGATCACTACGAATAGTGACAATGGTGGTTCCAATGAGATTTTGTACTTTCTTAACAAAAATTGTGAAGTTTTCAAAAGCATCATTTTTATTACTTAAGGAAAATACCCAAGTAAACCTAGAAAAGTCATCAACGATGACAAGTCCATATCGTGCATTTCCTAATGAAGCAACTCTAGTTGGCCCAAATAAATCTAGATGTAATAGCTCTAGTGGCCGCTTAGAAGAAATGCTTTTCTTAGGTTTAAAAGACGATTTTGGAAGCTTGCCTCGTTGACACGAGTCACAAAAGCTCTTCTTTTGAAAGACTAGCTTAGGGAAGCCTCTAATAGAATTTAACTTGGAAAGTTTAAATAGTGTTCCAAAGTTCACATGACCAAAACGTCGATGCCATAAGTGTTGTTCACTTGTGTTGGCAATGAGATATTGTTCATGTGATCTTGGAAGATCTAGGATATACATATCCTTATGGCGTGTGCCGGAAAACAATAATTCATCATTATCTTTTCTTAAAATATGGCACATTCCTTTTGCAAAGCTAACTTTGTAACCTTTGTCACAAAGTTGGCTTATTGAAATGAGATTGTAGTTTAATCCTTTAACAAAGTAAACATCACTTATAAGTGGTTTAGAAGGATTACCCACTTTACCAACACCTATGATGGTTCCGCTCTCGTTGCCTCCAAAGATTATCCGGTTTCCATTTGCAATGGGAACCACTCCGGAGAGCAATTGAGCGTCACCCGTCATGTGTTTTGAACTCCCGCTATCAGTATCCAATTCCTCTTGGAGCTAAATTTAAATTTGTTGCTCCGTTTCTTTTTCTTGAGTACCTAAAGATAGAAAATATCGTATCATGGTACCCAAGGTCATTGGGTCCAAAAGATTAGACCTTTGGAAGCCAAGTCCAATTGGACTTAGACTTCCCCACATAATTATCACTATGCACAACATCCATGAAATATGAATTCATATAAATTTGTTTTATCATTCATGCTTGTGTCCTTTGGGCTCTAAATTGTGAATATTTTGGGAGCCCTCATCCTATTGGGAGCATGCATGCGTTGTTGATTTCTACGTGATGCATGTCGTGGATAGGCATAAGGAACATGATAAAATGGTGCATTATGAGAATTATTCATACGATGATGTGGGTGTACAAATGCATGTGGAGGAACACGTGCGTGAGGGTGTCTTACATGGTGTGCACGTGCCCGTGGATGTGAAGCATAAAAATCATCATATGTGTGAGCCGATGGAGTAGGACGTGTGTTCCTACGTGGCATAGTATTTGTGTACATGTAGGCATGACCCTTCTTTGGAGGTCCACCCAAAGTGGGTTTCTTTCCAAATGAGGGTGTGTACGAGGTGGAAGCACCATTGGTAGATGAACTACCAATAGAGTGTTTGCTACCACTCGTTGAGTCACCGGAAGTTGGCCTAACAAAGGTAGTGGCCGATTTGGATGAACTTCCCACCGTATACCCCAAACCAATGTGGTGATTGGTCGGAAGTAAGTCACTTAGGATTTTATCCAAATGGTCCTTACCCTTATTGAATTTATTAATTCGGCCTAATGTGCTCTCATATTTCTCGGTGAGAGAACGCAAAGAAGCATTCAAAGTGGATACTTGCGATGTGTGCACATAAACACGAGATTTGAGATTTTCATTCTCAATACTCAAAGTCGAGTTTTGAGAAGTCAAATCCGCTATCTTGTGTTCCTCCGGATCCTCAATGCTAACATGTTCAAGTTGAGACTTGAGATTTACAATCTCATTCTTCAACTCTTCAATAACGGTGTCGTTGTTGGTGATGATAGTTTTAGGCGAGGTTTGGATGCTAGCTAAATCATCTTTTACTTTAGTATACATATTTACTAACTTAGTGTATTTAGACCATAATTGCTCATTAGCATTTCTAAGATCATCCATGGTTACCTCATCGCCTTCATTGTCGCTATCATCAGAAGAGGAATCTTTATCTTGCTCCTATCTAACCATGAAGCACATGTGTGCTTGCTCCACTTGCTCATCGTCCGACTCTCCGATTGAGGAATCCTCGGAGTCGGTGAATGTCCCGACAAGCCCCCTTTTGTATCCTTTCTTGTACTTCTTGGACTTGTCGAACTTCAGCACCTTCCACTTCTCATTGTGTTTGTTTTGAGAACACTCCGCTTTCATGTGTCCTGACTAGTTGCATTTAAAACACAAAGGAGAGGAGGCGTTAGAAGAATTAAACTTCGACTTGTTTTTGAAGTTACCTTTCCGGAAGAACCAGTTGAACTTCTTCGCCATGAGTGCCATGGACTCCAAGTCCAACTCGTCTTCCGAGTTTTCATCATCGGTCGATGTGGAAGTTGATGGAGCGGCCTTGAAAGCAATAGCCTTCTTCTTTGGCTCGTCTTGTTGTAGGTAGGACTTCATCTTGTCCTGCAACTTCATCTTGCTATCCTTTCGTACCTCATACGACATTAAGGTATCCATTAGTTGAAAAACGGTATAAATTTTCATGTCATTACCTTCCTCGATGGCGAAGGTCCGTTTCTCCCAACAAGAAGGAAGTCCATCGATGATCTTCGAGACTTTCTCCTTTTGGGTGTAGGTTTTACCGAGAGCCTCCAACTCGTTTGTGATGTCGACGAAGCGAACATAATACTCCTTCATCTTCTCACCCTGTAGCATATGAAATAACTCGTAATCTTTATTAACTACAACGAGTTTAGAGTCTCTTACCCTACTCGTTCCTTCATGCAAGATGAGGAGGGAGTTTTATATTTGATATGCACTCTTACATGTGCATATCTTATTGAAATCATCGGGCTCCAAGGCACATTGCAAGGAGTTCATTGCCTTGGCATTGCTTACCTCCGCGGCGACCTCCGCGGTAGTCCACTTCTCGAAATCTTCTTCGGCGGGCTCGACATACTCCTTCATCGTGGCCCTCCATAATGAAGCACTCCGGAGGAAAGTTTCCATCCGGCATTTCCAGTACCCGTAGTTGGTACCGTTGAAGAAAGGAGGCCTCGTTGAGGAGTGTCCTTCCATCACCGAAGACGCTCCTTCACGGTTCTTGAAGGTGCTATAGTCGGAAGGTGGACGAACGGTCTTGTTGTCGTTGGCAGACATAGCTATATACTTGGCTTTGATACCAAATGTAATGCCATGCTAAGCTATTGCACAAGTACTAGAGGGGGGGGGGGGGTGAATAGTACTTTAAAATAATTAAGAAGATACTTCCTAATTATCTTGCAAACTCTACCAATTAATGCGGAAATGCAGAAATGTAAATATGACAACAAAGAAACAATCGCAAACACACGATGTTAATGGGTTCAGATCCACCCAAGTCTCCTCGACTTGTTTCCAGTGATCCTACGTCCCAACCACCCGGATCCCCTCCGGATACTTGAGTTAGAAACCCTAACTCAAGATTTGCACTATGAAATACTTGTGAAGAACCTTCACAAAGTCAAATCATACACAAAGGAAATTGTGACTCCCACAACCTGGGATCACAAACAAACTCTCACAACCGAGAGTGAATCACTTACAATATCAATGTAAAATGAAATGAAAGTTCTTACCACAAATACATATGCCTTGAGTAAACTTACGATTTAGGGCAAAACGGATTTTGGGGAAGATGAAGAGGCACCAAACCCTAGCTCCAAGAAGATGACCAGCAATGGAGTCCTAGGTGGATGTTGGTGACCTAGAATCAAGCACTAGGCTTGGAAGGCTCACAATCAATGAATCTCTCTTTTGAAATAAGAGTGAGGGAGAGATTATTGAAAGGAAATGAATGAGCTTTAAATGAGATGAATGCTTTCTCTTTGATTTCTAAACTTCTCTTAAAAATCAGCCTTAAGTGCAATGAATGCAGCACACCAAGTACATATAGGTTAGAGGAAAGAGAGAGAGAAAAACGTTTCAATTAAAGCTCCAACGGCTCTATTCTGAATCAAACTAGTCGGTCAAAGAACAACCACCGACCGACTAGTTCATCAACTAGTCGGTCGGTCAAACAGCATGAACCGACTAAGAGGTGAATAGTGAATAGATGAAGTTTCAGACTAACAGAACTAGTCGGTCCAAGAAGACTTGCCAACCGACTAGTTTCACAACTAGTCGGTCGGTGAGTGAACTTAGACCGACTAAGAGATAAAACAAATAGTCTGAGTACAAATTGAATTAGTCGGTTCAAGAACAAATGTTGACCGACTAGTTCATCAACTAGTCGGTCGCCAAATGAGCATAGACCGACTAACGATAAACAGTAACTTGGGATGTACAGGGAAAGCTCAACTAGTCGGTCTAAGAAGCATCACTGACCGACTAGTTCACCAACTAGTCGGTCGGTGAGTCAACGTAGACCGACTAACTGTAAATAGTAAAGAGCTTAGAATTAAGAAGGCAAACTAATCGGTCCAAGAAGCATTGCCGACTGACTAGATCACCATCTAGTCAGTTGGTTCTTCTTCTTGAACCAACTAACATGCACAAGAAGTCGCGAAACGAAGCGCGAAGCTTTGGAAAAGTTCGTATGGACTTCTACTAAGATCCTATGTCTAAGATAGGAGTATTATGAAGATTAAAACGTAAGACCTACTCAAGGCTTAACATTCTACGGAATGAAGCTAAAAGACTATAAATAAAACTTGACGAATCGTCTTTGAAAGCTTCGATCCGAATCTTCATGGCTTCTAAAATGGTCCAAAAGCTTCAACGAAGCTTTAGGCATACGATCATGCGCTTTGAGAAGTCTTGAGACGTCGCTTTGGATGTTCACATGAATTTGGCGACGATCTCCATAACTGCGCTCACAAAGTGTTAGTTCACGATATATTTATGTTTGTTCATCATCCAAAACCAAATCCGGGGAGTCCAATATCTAACAACATCTTATTAACTGGGCATGCCAGTTGAGGCGGGAGTTTTGATTTTGTCTGTCAAAATTCTCGTTCCTTTGATTTGGCCGTTGTAATGGTACGAGGCCTGGGTCGTTGATGCTCTTAGATGTCGACGCATGCCTCCCATTGAACGGCCTCGAGGAAAGATAGCTTCTATTATAAGTATGGAAAGAGGGGGAAGGGACGAACTTTCCTACATGTGATTTCAAAAAGAAACTCTTTCCCTTGCTTTTTCGTTCGCCTTGTTTGATCTTGTTGTAGTTTGAGGATAGTGTCTATGATTCCGGTATCTCCTTCTTCGTCAACATCCAAAACCGTCGAATTGTGGAAAGAGATGGACAAAGCAATGATTGCCACTACCAAGGTCTCCTTTTCGGAGGATCCCTCTGCTCCGAAGAGGCAGAATGGGTCGCTTAGTCCTCAGAGTTGGAGCATGCTATAGATAAAGGGAAAGATTTGGCTCTTATACCCGTTGACTCTAAGGCTTCAATTTTGCAGGCTGACATTGAGAAGCCCCTCGTGCCTGATGAGATCATACATTTGATTTCTGAGGTGCCTTGAGAGATGCTTCAAAAAATTCAAGAAACGTATCTCCGGCCTCTATACCAAGTTCGGATCCCCCAAGCTAACGAGAGTATTTGTTTCCCTCGTGAATGTGAGATCATGGTATATACCAAGAATTTCCTTCTGAGACTTCGTTTCCCTATGCATCCTTTTGTTCCTCGAGTCTTGAACTTCCTTGGTCTTTCTCTTTGCCACTTGATGCTGAATTCAGTTTGTTGTGTGATTGGCTTCATTGTGCTTTGCATGTTGAACGAGATAGATCTGACCGTGGCACTGTTTAGCTATTTCTTCTAGGTGAAGAGCACCAAGTCTTACATGTGGTATTACATGACCACCAGAAGGACAAGACACCTAATAAAGGACATTCCCAGCTCTAACCGTGCTTGGAAGGAACAGTTTGTTTTTGTGACTTTTCCGGGCGAGGCTTTCTCACCCATTGGGGGCGTCCTAGTCTCGTGGTCAATGAGGAAGTTTCCCTCTTCGAGGAAGAGAGTGCGGCTGCCCAAATCTTGTTAGCACGATCAGATAGCCAAAGATAAGTGTCGAGCTTGCTGTCCGTAGAGATGTTGTTGAGAACAGTCTGGGTTGAAGGTAAAACCAACTCTCGAGTCTTGTGTCCCCACTCACCCTTCCTAATCCGCTTTTCCTTTTGTAGACATGGTCGGGGAGGAATACCAAGTTGATCCTGAGATACAAGATACCCTCCGTGCTTCCCTTCAGACGACAGCGTGTAGCTCGTTGTCTCAACCAACCACCCATCCCAAACAGAGCTCGGTTAGAGTAGTAGGAAAATCAACTCAAATGGCTGGGAACATCGCTGAGAAGGCCATGTGTTTGAAAAGAAAAAGAGTTCGCACCTTAGCCGAGGCTAAAAAAGTCAAAGAAAAGAAGAGAGGAGGCGAGGTTACTGTTATGAGCTTGACTGTTCTGGATATTGACGTAGCCGGGGCTCAGGTTGTGGCCTCTGATCAAACTTGGGCCCTGGCCCATGCAAATCCTTCGAGTGAGTCAACGCCACCTCCTGAATCAGGCGATTATGAGGATACTTGGCCATAGGGAGGTCTCCACCATTCAGAGCCGCTGCCCGATGGGGTCCCTCCCGAATTCAGGTCAATTTTGTTGGTAGACAGGTCACCTTAGGCCCCTCCACAATGTCCTAAGGATAGATCCCACAAGTTCACTTCCCCCCGGGAAAGAGGCAGTCGACCTTTTTGAATTGCGGGGTTGCCTCTCGGCTTGTTGAAAATTCCATCCTTCCTCGAGATTGGGCTATTTTACAGAAAGTCGATTATGAGATGTTGACCAGCTTCATGGTTTGGCATAATCAACAGGTTAGTGTCTTGCTTTCTTCCTTGATGGTATTGTGTACCAAGTCTAATTTCCACTTTATCTTCATGATATAAAGATATCCTCTGTGGCTGCAGAGCTATGACGTCGCTCATCAGTGGTGGCAAACCATTAGGTGAGTTTAGCTCAGAAGCAAAGATTGATAAATACCGTTGAGAGGTTTGCTGATAAGGCGAAGGCCAAGATGAAAAAATCGTCGCATCAAGTCACCGAGCTTACCTCTCGAGTCGAGAAAGTAGAAAAAAGCTGGCCTTAACAAGGATGACGGTTTAGGATGAGGCGACCCTCAAGAAGCACACTGAGGAACAATTGCTTGAGAGGGGAAAAAAATGGAAGAAGGAAGAAGCAGATCTCCGAGCCCAAGATTGCTAAGTTGGAGGAGGTTGACCCCTCAAAGGTTGCGGCTGCGGCTGTAGAGCAATATAAAGAGGCCCTCGGTCTCGGGATTTTTGACTTGTTCAAGGCAGGATTTTCGAGATGTAAACAGGAGATCCAGCGTAAGTTCCTCAATTCTGGGGTTGACTTTGATCATCCGAAGCTAATGCCTGATGAAGAGTCTGACAAAGAGCTTGATGCTACCCTGGCCGAGGAAGCCACATCAGTGTCCTCAGGGGATCACACATCTGACAGTACTTTCCTGTGAACTTGTTACTTGTATCTTTTCTTTGTAAAACAGATTTTGCCCTTTTTTACTGTGTGAATAAAATCGAGTTTATCAAAGATTGATCATTTGGCTTGGAGTACCTTATAGATTGGGTCGTAAGGTCATCCGCATGCCCCCTCAACGGCTCGGGCTCGTACATTGGGAGTGGGGGAGACCGATCCGTCGCAAGATGACCATGATCAGGTCGATGCCAAATGAACATCTTTGTGCCTTGGCTGTGGTTATAGGGTCATTCCCCGATCATATATCGAAGCAGCCCATGAATATACTGAGTGGTCATCCCCAGTCGTAGAGCTAGCTCGGCCCACGAGGGAGTGACCCTGCATCATTTAGCCAAGCAACTCTCGAGGGCACTGAGATCGTTCCTGATTGTATAACCATCTCGACCCACGAGGGGGTGGCCCCGATTATATAGTCGAGCAGCCAGTGAGGATATTTATAGGTCGTCTTCGACCATATAGCCAACTCGGCCCACGAGGGAGTGGCCCGCGATCATATAGTCAAGCAGCACGCTGGGGTGCTGATTGGTCATCCTTGGTCATATAACTAGCTCGGCCCATGAGGGAGTGGCCCCCGATCGTATAGCCGAGCAACCTGCGAGTGTGCTAATAGGTCATCCCCGATCATATAGCTAGCTCAGTCTGTAAGGGACTGGCCCCAGATCGTATAGCCAAGCCACCCGCCTAGGTGCTGATAGGTCGTCCCTGATCATATATCTAGCTTGGCCCGTGAGGGATTGACCCCCGATCGTATAACCGAGCAGCCCACGAGGGTGATGATTGGTCTTCCCTGATCGTATAACTAGCTCATCCTGTGAGGGATTGGTCCCTGATTGTATAGTCGAACAGCCTGTGAGGTTGCTGATAGGTCGTCCCTGATCGTATAGCCAGCTCGGCCCATGAGGGACTGTCCCCCGATCGTATAGCTAGCAACCCACATGGAGCAATGTATTTTGCAAACATGTATACTTTATTGGAAGCAAAAGATCAACTAAATTCTCTTCACAGAGTACATTTGTCGTATGCACATTAGCTCAGCATAATATATGCATTGAAAAAAATACTTGTTTATTTATTCACTTGAAGAAAAAACATGAACGATAGAAATTAACATACTGATTTATTCGAAGTGACTGGGAAGCTTGCCCAGACTCCTTTGCCTCGATCCTTGCCCTTCGAGGTACCCTCCTCTGGTTTTGTTTCTGGGCATCGACAAATTTCTCCAGATGACCACGTTTAATATGGGTTTCAATGCCCTTCAATTGACAGCAGCCTTCAGTTTCGTGACTGCTGTCTTGATGGTATTTACAAAATTTGAGGTCGTCCCTCTTTTCGTACTTGCCTTTCATCTTGGGAGGAGGTTGGTCGAAATATCCCTCACCCTTTATGTAGGCTAGCACTTCGGCATTGGATTGAGTTTGGTGAAGGTCTCGTTAGCGGATCGTGACCGACCTAGGGGGCTCCTTTCTCGTCGTCGTCGATCCCTAGACTCTCGACGAGATTTGTTTTGAGACCGAGTTTCCCTTCTTGCTTCAGCCGGGGGTTTGGAAGCATTTTTGTTGCAGGTGGCCAACGCTTCCTCCACCATCATATATATATCTCTTGCGGCCACCCCTTCCACCTTCATCATTGTTCTGAATGGGATGTCTTGATCCTTTTCTGTTATTTAAGGGTTCGTGGCCTTTGGGTCCAACAGAGTGGTCATTGCCTTCCTTTTCGCCATCATGACCTCCTTTAGGATGAATGACCTCGGGATTGTGTCGAGGTGGTTGAAGAGGGATAGTCACGTGGATGATTTCCCGCTTTGAGTTCGGCTCTTCATTCCTTCGACTTCTTGGTGTGGATGGTAGGTCCTTGGGGCTCAGTTCTGCATCGATGGGCTGTGGTCCTTCAGCCAATCGAGGCTGTCTACTCGTCAGTCGTTCTATTACAGAAGTTAATGTCTGAATGTTGAGATTGACTTCATGTGAGAAAGCTTGAAATTGCTTTAATGTGATCAGTTGCGGCTCAGATCCTCCCTGGAATGAAGTGCTAGGGTCTTCATGGAGCATGTGAGCGTCTATCTCCCTACTAGCGATCGGCCCTTTAGGCCCTTGGTTTGTGGGGTGAGTCGACATTGTTGATGACAAGGATGTTGACTCCAATGTCCCATAGAAGGTGCCACGGGTAAATCCGTCCCACAAAAAGTAGAGTGCTGACGAGGACACCTCCGTTGACGTGGTGCTCCGTCAGCCGAAGAGTGGGGCAAGAGGAAAGATGGTCTTGGGTCGGGGAGAGCTAGATCCGAGCTGTTCGGTTGAATCCTGACCTAACTCCGAAAAATCGTCAGGGTGTCGGATCTAGGTTCTGACCCAAATCTCCTCTGATGCTTAAGTCAGTGGATGACTAAGAAGGAACTCATGGCAACTAGGTTCGACCTATTGGGAGGTCGTCCGATTACTGTCTTGTCGAGGTATGGAGGCATAAATATAAAGTGGAAACAGGTATCTGAGTGTCGGAGTACCTCAGTGCTTAGTATCTCTCGAGATTGATCCTTGTCTTATCGTCGTTGAGACTACTTACAAGTGATGGTTCCTCTGAGTGCCATTAGAGGATAACGGCCTCGCCTTTATGGCGACATCATTGTCCCACCTTTTGCGTCGTTGTCCTTGAAAAAGAGCATAACGACCGACCATTTACTCCGCCATTACTAACCGACACATTACTAACCGACCCCTCAATATTCGGGAGCTCAACGGGCAGATGAGCAGTCGCTTTGAAATTGAAAAACTTTGAAAAGACATTGTAACTAATCAGTAGTAAACAACTCTTCAAATCTATTTTCCAAAGCTACACGTAAGGAGAACGAGCTGGTGGATTTCATTTTCATTGAAGAATTCATGCTTCATATTTTCCACATTATACCAATCTCACGGACTATTATACAGTGATTTTTATTTTAGATTAAGACCAACTGTTCAAGAAAGCAATATGTGCTTAACTTTGATGTTAATAGGTTAATTATTTGTCCTTCTAAAATAAGAAATCTGATCCTTGTGCTGAATGTTAACAATTAGCATGTGATGGTCACATGTCCTTTTTTAATATGGGTTTCTGGATTCATCAACTTTTGGAGGATCAAGTTATTGGAAATTTTCGGAAACTTATCTACTAACGAACAAGATCTGCATCACAAACAAAATCACCTATGAGATTTTTATATTCTTCAAGATAAATGATGGGGTTTTGAAGCTAATCAACAGTGGCTAATTAAGAGTGAAATTACAGGCCCAACATTTGTGTTTTGGATTGGGAGGCGACCGGTGGTTTTCGTGAGCCAGGCTGAGTTGGTGAGGGAAATAAGCCTGCGAGTATCGTTGGACCTGGGTAAGGCCACGCACCTGCAAAAGATACAAGAGCCTCTGTTTGGCCACGGGATCATCAAGTCCAATGGGGTGGAATGGGCTCATCAGCGAAAGACCATAGCTCCTGAATTCTTCTTGGATAAGGTCAAGGTATGACAGATGCACATTCTCCAGTGTGCATGCAAGAAAAAGAAGAATTCTCATCACTTCAGGCACTAAATTGTTGCCCTTCAATTATGATAACAGGGAATGGTGGAACTCATGGTGGAATCAGCAACCCCGCTGCTGGAGTCATGGGACGGGAAAATCGAGCAACGAGGCGGCGGCGCAGCCGAGATAGGCGTCGACGAAGATTTCCGCAGCTTCTCAGCCGATGTGATCTCAAGGGCGTGCTTTGGAGGCAGCTATTCCAAAGGGAAAGAAATCTTCTCAAAGCTTAGAGCTCTCTCAGGTCTGATTTCTGAGAAGAGGATGCGTTTCGAGTTCCCTTCCATCAAGTAAGTGCAACACTCTCGAATCCAAAAACATACATAAGAATAATGTAGAAAGGGTGACATCTGATCTATTAGATCAGGTGCCAAGACACATAAAATTGGAAATTACAAGTCTTACATGTGCTTGTACATTCTCTATGACCCACCTTTTTGTGTCTTGAACCTGATCTACATGATCCTCAACATATGTTCATGCAACATGAATATATTGCCAGATTTCTCCCAACCAAAGGCAACCAGGATGCACGAGATGTGCAGAGGCTGGAGAGAGAGATAAGGTCCTTGATACTGGACGTTGTCAGGGAGCGCGTCGAAAGGCCCACATCCGAAGACGACCTGCTACGTTCGATCCTTGCAAACGCCGGCATCGGCCATGTCGGCTCCAGCTCCGCGGACGACTTCATCGTAGACAACTGCAAGAACATCTACTTCGCCGGGCACGAGACGACGGCCGTCACGGCGACCTGGTGCTTGATGCTCCTTGCATCCCATCCGCAATGGCAGGACCGGGCCCGCGCCGAGGCGGTGCACGTCTGCGGAGGACAAGCGCCGAACAGAGACACCGTCATGACGATGAAGACGGTAAGCTAGCTCACGGTGAATTATATATACCCTCTCTTCGTCAGAACTCAACGTAACATTTTACCTGTCTGCAGCTAACGTTGGTGATTCAAGAAACCCTGCGGCTGTATCCTCCGACCCCGCTCGTGGCCAGGGAAACATTCAAGGACATGAGCTTTGGGAAGCTCCATTTCCCCCAAGGGGTTGAGCTGTGGATTCCGACGTCGATGATGCACCATGACTCGTCCCTGTGGGGCGCCGACGCCGACGAGTTCAGGCCCGAGAGGTTTGCGCGCGGCGTCTCGGGCGCGTGCAGGCATCCCAGCGCTTACGTCCCCTTCGGGTTCGGGGCTCGGACGTGCGCGGGGCAGAACTTTGCGATGATAGAGCTGAAAGTCGTGCTCTCCCTTCTCCTCTCCAAGTTCACCTTCTCTCTGTCTCCCACATATCGTCATTCTCCTGCTTTTAGGTTGATCATTGAGCCGGAGTTTGGGTTGTCCCTCACTGTGAAGAGAGTTGGGCATAACTGAGCAAAATAAATAAATGCATGTTCATATAAAGATTTAAATAAACGAAAAAATTCAATCTTTTTGAATCAATATATTTTGAGCATATTAGCGGCCATATACATCTACGTTGGCAGGCATAAGCCTACCCGATCGTATAAATTAGTATAAAAAACGAAACATGGATTTATAATTTAGAGTGCTAGTTATTGGCTTAATTTCGCAAAACTAACTCATTCTTTCGCCGAATTCCGAAAAACTATCTCTTACTATGATATATAATTGCAAACCTATTCTGATGTTTTGATAAACCTCCTAATGTCTGTTAACGAAAAATTGAATTTACGGAATTACCCACACTTTTCCTCTTGAAATAATAACACCCAAATTTAAAAACAGTATCAAAGTAAGTCAAAGAGCTTTAGGTATTACTTGATACCTGACTATCACATACGTGCTCATGTCAAACAATCGACAGTCACGTTGGTGACTTTTCTGAAACCTAAAATGAAAGTAGATGTAGTTTTGCAATTATATCATAGTAAGAGATATTTTTTTTGGAATTCAGCGAAAGTATGAAGTAGTTTTGCAAAATTAAGCCCAAGATATTATATAAACTTTTAGGAGCGCAAAGACATATATGTTGATCAGTTCTCCAAACAGGAAATCTGGAAGGCGACACATCCATACAGGTTTTGTCACGGCCGTGCGTATCACAGCAGATTTTTCAGCCGACTTACGCAGATTTGGACACGATCGTGTCCGCACGGCCGTGCAGATTCCAGCAGCACATGTAGTTCTCTGTGGAATTTTGTGCACGGTCGTGCAGCTTTTCCTGCTGGCACATGCAACTCTTTGTCTCTCTGTCACAATTAGGACACGGCCGTGTCGATCATCTGCACTGATGTGCTGATTGTTCTGGAGAAAACTGACAAGTTATGTAGTTTTGGGCACATCCATGCCGCATATCAGCACGACCATACCGCATACCAGCACAGCCCTGACGATACCCAGAAACCCTAAGCCGAGTCCTAATTGGAGCCGTTGATCTGTTTGGGGTTTTAATCGGACGGATATGATATAAAACGTCCTCTTCTACAATTGGATGGACTTCCATGATATAAATACCAAGAGATACATTTTTGACGCGGCGCGACACATACGAAGAGAATTGAAGGTGCTTTGAGGCGACGACGAGCTTTGGAAGAGGAGGTATTCCTTGTTCTAGAGTCTCTGGTAAGACCTCTTTATTGATTGTGTGCATGAGACATTATAATTCCTAGTGTGCTAGAGTTATCTTATCGAGAGTGCACATATTGTTTTGGAGGAGATTTGTAGTCGGTGTATTCTCTGAAGTATCATCTGTGATCTAGTAGAAATCGTGGCAATGAAAGACTGGACATAGACCATAGGTTGGGCTGAACCAATATAAATCCTTGCTTCTCTGTGTGATTGCTTGGTTTTGATTTTGTGGTAGTTTTCTTGTGCTTCTTATGATTCTTCCAAGGTCTTAATGTACTGTGCATTATTTAATTGGCGACACTTTATCTTTATATATTTCGTTGTGCACACTTAGGTGTTGTTTGATATTGTGTTAGATTACCAACAAGTGGTATCAGAGCTTTGGTGAGGAAGAAATAAGGAGTAAAGATGTCGTCCTCTACCACATCGTTCAAGATGGACAAGTTCACTGGGAGAAACGACTTCAATCTTTGGAGATTAAAGATGAAGGTTTTTCTAAAGAGAGACGGTTGCTTACAAACTGTCTTTGAGAAAGATAGTTTTGATACGGATGTCACGGAGGCACAGAAGGTTGGGATGGAGCGAAAGGCGTTGATCGCACTACAGTTATCACTTTCAAATGAAGTGCTTAGAAAGGTGTCTGAGGAGGCATTGCAGAGAAGCTTTGGAAGAAGCTGGAGGCGCTCTATGCAAAGAAGAATCTGGCCAGCAGGTTGTACTTGATTCAATAGTTATATATGTTGAAGATGAGAGATGGAGCCCATGTCAAGGGTCATATTGACGCTTTCATGAAGATTGTGTCTGATTTGCGAAGCATGGGGATAAAAATCGAGGACGAACAATCTGCGACGATATTGTTATGTTCTCTGATGGATGATTTCGACCCATTGGTCAGGTCCATGGTATATAGATGTGAAACATTATCTATGGAAGAGGTAGAGTCCTCGGTACACTCTGAGGTTCTTCGTGTCAAAGTGACTGGATGAGAAAGTAGTGATCAAGAGGATGCACTCTTCATCAGGGGACGTCAGGATTCCAGAGGTGGCCATGGTTCTAGGAAGGACAAGGGTCGCTCAAGATCTAAATCACGAGGGCATAAGGACGATGTAATGGCCTGTATTTTTAGGCGTGTTTGATTGCGTGTGTGGATGTATCTTACTTCAGTAGTCTGAGTATTTTTTTCGTCCGAGTGTTCTTTGATTCTACGCGACGACGCAAGCACGCCCTATTTTTATTCTTCGTCATAGCGTAATTACTATTACCATTAAACTAATTATCCTAACCCCTACTTAATTAACCAGCTCCACACCCTTTAACACCTCCTTTGGCAAATGAGATCCGAATTATTCGGATCTCAAACTTAATTGCTTATCAATCTATTTATATCCATTTCGCATGCAGATGAAGCCATACACACCCCTTTGGCAAAGATCGTCGATTTCCTCATCCCCCCTTCGTCAATCATCAACCTCATCCTCCTCCACCCTTCATCAATCAATCAACCCAAAAATCAATCACAAAAATCAAATTGAGAGAGAAACAGAAATTGAAAGTGGGAATCAGATGTGAAATAATCAAATCCCCTCCCCACTTCCATTCTTCCCCCCAACAGCCCGCAGCCACCCTGCCCTTGCGCGCGCCGCCAGCTCCGCCCTTGCATGCCCCCAGCCCGCCATGCTGTCGCTGCTGTGCGCGCGCCGCTGCCCAGAACCCTGCTCCGCCGTTGTTGTGCACGTGCCTCCTCTCAAGGCCGCTGCAAGGCCCCCTTCGCCTCGCAGCCATTCGCGCGCACCTGCCCGCCACAGACCGTCGCACGCGCCACCACCCGGAGCCCCCCTCGGCCGCCCCTTGACCTCCCTGTAACCAAAGAAAGAAAAAAAGAAAAGAAAGAAGAGAAGAAGATGACAGAGGGTGAGAGGATAGGTGAGAAGAGAATTTTATTATATAAGTTTGTCACGCCCAGCTTCCCTAATATGGAAGGCGAGACGTGAGGAGGTCCGCTCAGACGTGGAGCTGTGAAGCTGCAGTCTGATAAGCGTCTGTAAAAATTTCGAAAAGTAGCAGGTCCTTGCATTGCGACGAAACAACAACAATAATAAAGCAGATAAGAAAACATCCACCAGACATATCCCAAACATCACAGAAGTCACAAAAGTACAAGTCTGAACAAGGCCTAAAACATGGCCAAACAAAAACAAGGAGAAGGGTGCTACGCACCGAAACCTAATCAGCAACTACCGAGAACAACTACTAAAGAGACCCCTAGTGAGTCTAGGACTGGTCACCCGTGTCCTCGAACTCGGTCTCTGCAGGGACCTCAAATTCAACGTCAACGAACTGCTCGTCCTCTGCAACCTGCTCTGTCTCAAAGCCTGAGATGTGACACCCAAAGAGAAAAGGGCACATGTCAGCAAAAGTCTCCCAAGGGAAGCGGAGAACTTTTGTGATTGGATATAATAAACTGAAACAACTAACAGTTCTAATATAATGAGGTGATATGACATTTTAAGGATGCAGCAATTTTAATATGACATGAAGCATGCAATACAAGTAATAGAAACACGAAACATTATCCATTCACTTTGTGCACAGGGTTTACGCCTTTTGGCTGAAGTGACTGTACGGGCACACTTCTACGCTCAAGTGATCGCTTAACCCTACCCCTCCACGTGTATCGAGCGTTGGTTTCTCAACAACACTGTGCTCGCTTCTGGATCACGAGCCAGGAAGTGTTTTTCAATATGGCATAGGGTTGTGCCCGCAAAAGCAGGTGCCTAGCCTCAATAGCAATAACATTTGTAGCGTGTGCTACTCAATCACGAAGAACACACGAAGAACACATGATGCATGACATGACATGAGATGAGCAGTTAAAGTGCGTACCGTTAATTGAAAATTAAACATGGCATGGCAGCATGAATGAAAGCAGGGAAAGTGTCGGATCTAGTTTCGTTGTCAAACTAGATCAAAAAGGCGTCTAGGCAGCTATCATTTCACTGCCTAGTCTCTTTTATGCTAACGAACAAATTGGCCTAAAAAACGTGGCCTAAACATTTACTGGCAAGTATCACTTGCCTGTTTCCGGTGATATCGGTTGTCGTGGGTTCGCCTCGACGAGCGTTACGCTATAGAACGACTGGTTCTCTGTTTTGGTTAAACAATTCATCGAATTAGATTTTTGTGAGATAGTCAACATATCAAGTTAATCCTTAAAGTGGGTTCGCCTAATTATATCGGATTCTCTGGTTAGGGTGACGTTGTATAGCGTATTCCACTAACATGATACGCCTTATTATATACTAGTATTATCATCCTAACATTATTTAATCATACTAACACAGTGAAATCAAATTAACATTTAAACTAACTAATTTTAACCATCAATTAATTAACTAAGCTAAGATTAGTTAGCGATAAGGTTATTAGCATGTTAACATTACATTAAAGGGGGTACACCCACTACACCTACTATCACACAATAATTAATTATTTAAAAATAACAAAATAATCTAATTAGTAAAATAATTAATTTAAATTAATTAAGTTTTTAGTTAATTCATGACGATACGGTAAAAAAACGGAGAAGCAGAGTCGTACGTACGTGGCAAGAAGCGTACAGACGAAAAGTAATTCAGATGTCTGAAAGAAAATACCGATACACACGAATTAAAGCACGACTAAAAATACTGGCCGTTACAAAGTTATTTATAATAGTAATATTTAATAAACATATATTAGTATAAGGTTAGTAATTTATTGTATAAGGTATTAATATATAGTGTTAGTTTTATCATTATGATTAAGTTATATTATAAATTATTTTCAGAATTATGATAGTTATAACAAGTTATGTTATAAGTTTTTACTGTTTATATAAAATATTTTCAATATAACATGTTAGTTATAAAGTTTTATTTAAGTTAAGAATTATTCATTTAAGTTAATATATGTTAGTTTAAATTACTACATATAAAGTTAGTTTTATTTTTATATAATTATTTTCAGTTAAAATTTATGTATTATATAAGGTTTCTTTGTATATACAAGTTGTCTTTATAAAGTTGTGTAACTAACTTGCCTTGTAACACATGTTAACCCAGGTATCGTTACCGTTAAACCGCGCCTTGCATGAGACGTTGTATCGGTAACTCATCGTATTCTTGCTATGGGTTTAAAAACAATAATAAATGCATGCTAAAACTAGTTTCATTTCGTTTTCAAAGTATTTCAATTGAACAGCTAGATAAGCTAAATTGCACAGTATCGTAAAAGAATCGATCGGACTACGTGTCAGGTTGACTGGAAAATGTGACAATCTAGTAAATGACTCGTAAATTACAAATCTGGACAATCTAGTAAATGACTCGTAAATTACAAATCTGGTAACATCACAGACACTTGGGGTTTTGGGTAACTTATAATAGAGAATGTTCGGGAGTGACCAGTTCAGGTTTTGTTGTTGTTATCACACTTGTCGGTGACAAATTCACAGACATGAATCACAGATTATTGAGCAATATCGTATTTGTTGCACAGTTTTGGTTTAACCCAGGTACGTGCACCCGTAGTATGAGATGGACTCTTGGTTTCTCACTGTACTACGCTTTATAAGTCACGATCTAGTTTTAGGCGAGAGTAACCTTGTCATCTTTAATAATGTTTTCATTTAATTGCTGATAAATTGTGAAAGTTGTAAATCTGCAAAGCTACATTTCTGCTCTATTTCCATACCATTATTGTATGCACTTTTACCTCTAGTCTCTGCTAGTTTGCCATACTTGTATATTGTTTTGAATTCCATGCTAGAGATACTTTGAGTTGCGTCTGATCCTGGCGACCCCTTCTTTTTGTGGTAGACCCGACAGATACTTTATAGGTGGACGAGGTGACACCTGAATTAGTAGACACCGAGCTCGCAGTTGAGTTTGACCAGGTGGATGCTGGTTACTGAGAGTGAGTGTGAGAATGTTATGTTATCTTATGTTTTTCATTTCCAGAGTGTGGCTTGGTGTGTATTTGTATTCGGGCTGTATTTTCCTTTTCTGTACGTTGCTGGGTTGTAATAATATCATATTTCATTCTCATGTATGATTATTTGACATATTTCTGTAACAGAGCCTGTATGACTTCATTGGTGCCTAGCAGGACTTGTGCATGTACCGAACAGTAACGGGCCCCGGGAGTGCGTCATTACAGACATGTGTCACTTGTGCAAGGAGACATGACATTGGAAACGAGACTGCCCGAAGCTAAAGAATAATGGAAAAGGCAAGGATGAGAAGCTTTCGGATCTGCCTCAGTGGGAATCAGTAGCAAGAGTAGTGCTGATGGTGAGATTCTGATGATGACTGCATCGAGAAATCTAGGGGTCTCATGACTTTTGGATTCAGGTTGCTTCTTCCATATGACTCCACCCTGGAGTTGTTTCAGTTCGTATTGTTCAGAGAAGGTGGTAATGTGCTGATGGGAAACAATATGGCATGCAAGACAGTGGGTGTTAGAGAGGTACAGATCAAAATGCATGATCGAGTCATCTGGACACTTACAGACGTCCGACACATACCAGACATGAAAAGGAGTCTGATTTCTATTGGAGCTTTAGCTGGACTTGGGTGCAGGAAGGTAATAGAAAGTGATCTATTGAAAGTGTCCAAGGGTTCTCTTATTGTGATGAAAGGAAGGAGAGTACAGAACTTATGTACGCTGTAGGAGCACACCGTGGAGGGTGAGGCTTGCATCTCTCAAGGTACAGATGGTGAAGGATCGACAAAGCTATGTCATCTTCTCCTTGGACATTCAAGCGAGAAGTCATTGGATGTGCTTCACAAAAGGAAGCTAATACAAGCTAGAGAGAAGAGACTGGAGTTCTGCGAGAAGTGTGTAGAAGGCAAGCTAACAAATACACGCTTTGGGACCGCAGAGTATAGCAGCAAAGGGCCACTTGACTATGTACGTTATGTATGGGGGCCAACTTTTGTACCTACCATTGTGGGAGCGAAGTACTTCATGTTCTTCATAGAAGATTACTCAAGGAAGGTGTGGATCTATCTGATGAAATCAAAAGATCAAGTCTTCAAGGAGTTTAAGATTTGGAGAGCCTTTGTTGAAAAGCAGACATGGATAGTCGTCAAGATTTTAAAATCAGACAACGGTGGTGAGTACACCTCGAGAGTGTTCAAAGAATTCTGCAAATCTCAGGGTATTTTACGGCATTATACTATGCATGGAGATCCACAGTCAAATGGTGTTGCAGAGAGATTAAACTGTACACTGATGTAGAAGTGCCGATGCTTGAGGCTTACTGTTGGACTTCCTAAGGAATATCGGGTTGGGGTTGTTGTGTAGACGGAACAACAATAATAGTATGTTGTGTAAGAGTAGAAGTGTTTACAGAAGAAGTCTGTGTAGAAGTAGTATAAGCCGGTGTAGGATTCAAGCTCATATGTTTCGTTTTGTGACATATCAATTTCAAATTTTGGTGTTTCTATTGGGTTACACAGCATCATAGTAAAATTATCCTGCTCAGTGTTGGCAAAGTGGAAGTTAAACTTCCTATGGTTGTTTGGTCCAGCCATTATGCTAATACATAAAGGAACCTGATTGCTGACTTGCGACTTGCGAGTGGTGTAGAGAGCAGATGAGCTTGAGAGCGGAGGGAGCTAAGACTTGACTGCGAAGTTGAGAGCGACATCGAGTAGAGACTTGAGCTTGATGACGAGTTGAGAGCGAAGTTGACAGAGAGTTGAGCATTGCGATACCGCCTTGACCGATAGGCGAAAGCTGCGAATTGATTGTGTGAACGTAGAGCTTATGCAAATAGAGAGAGTTTGAAAGAGTTTGAGAGTTTGAAATTTGTTAAACAATGAGAGGGTGTGCGTGCAATTTATAGGAATTTTCCAGGTGTAAAAAGACCGAAGCCCTCCCCCCCTCTCCAAATGACCGTTTATGAAGCCGGGGGGGGGGGGGGGGGGGGGGGGGGGGGGGGGTGGGGGGTGGGGGTGGGGGGTGTTTGTTCTGGTATTGAAAAATCATATCAACGGAAGGCATGAAAAAACTAAAGTATGTCTTTTGTGTAGGATAGCTAGCATGTCTTTGCAGTATGTATTGGTTCTTTATATAGGCATTGAAAGTTGGCTTTGAGAAGATCCTAACTTGGTGTTTACGCAATATCCCAAGTCCGTTTGTACGCGACGGTGGCCTATTTCTAGATGACCTCTGTAATTGTGTCCCAGCTGACTTGAAACTTCTTGAAGTTGGCCTCCTCCATTTGGGCTTCAAAGCTGGCTTCCTCCATCTTTTCTTCGTGCAGTTTTGCAGTCGAAATGTGCCTGGTATTATCTCCTTATTTGCATGTGTTAGGATTAATACCTACTAGATGTTTAATTAATCCCAAAAATGTCATTAAAAAGTGAAAGGGAATACCCAAAATTATTAATATACCATCTACTTTCTTACCCAACATACTAGCATACATGTAATCAGATCATTGAAACTATACGGAAATATTGTACAACGAGAAAGACAATCTGGAAATATTGTACATACATACATACAGCATCATGTTCTGTTTCTACGATCGAAAGACAATCTGCAGTGTGCGATAGCATCACTGATCGATCCGTCCCTCTCGAACACAACTTCCTTTCTGTACATCTCGCTCTGATATGGCGACGAATTTACATAGTCGGTGCTCTTCCCGCCATCCAAGCCTTTGCCGCGATTAGAGCCCCAGAACAGGGCTTTAACAGCGCCGGCTATGTGTTTGCCGTTGATGTTTGAGACGACCCCTTTTCCTTTAGCTCTTCCGACGTTGCCATCGGTGTTGAGATTGTTGATGTTGTTGCAGCCTTCGAGCTTTCGCCGTCTTTCGATGGATCTATGGCTTCTTAGGTTTGGGGCGGGTGAGTTTGTTGATGGGGTGTAGGAATGTTGAGACAGCATTAGAGAAGATGAAGTTTTTTGGAATACCTCTGCAGGTAACCTGATCAAGAAACCTGTGGCACTGTTGTAGAGCACGGCCACGATTTTTGTGAATTTCCTGACATTTACATGCAAAACTATTGAGATTTCCATAATCGAACATGTATGAAGAAATCAGCGTCATGACCCAGCACACGAACTCACCTCTTATGAATGATCACTTCTTCACCCTTGAGCTTCTTGTCTGATCCTGGCAACTGGCTACCATTCTCTACTGAATATTCATCCCCGGCACCTGCCTCGCTCTCGGCGTTCCGAGCAGACGACGACGACGACGACGACGAGTCGCCATTGTTGAAGAGATTGAAGCCTGTCATTCTGTTTGCAGGGGTTGTTGGTTGATACGGATGAGACCATAAGAGGAATGTGTCCGAGTTCAAAGCTTCTCATTTTTGTGGGAACTGACCAAACATCAAGTGTAAGTCAAAGTAATAGTTATCAAGCTTTGAAATTTTCACATATTTGAAGGAGTCGTGGGGAAAGGGATCGGATACTAGAAGAATGGCAATATATAGCTATTCTAGATAAAAATTGACGTTTAATGGTGTGGACGCATCCCTAACAAACACTGGACGTCTGTGTTGTGACTTGTGAGAATTTTCTTTCTTCCTAAAAAGAGTGACGCTCAAGACTCCAAATCTTTCAAGCTGGGCCACGTGTTGGTTGTGTTGTATAGGATTTCAATGCAGGGTCCAAGGAATTGCAGTTGGTGTTTACTGTTGCATGGGATGGATGGGGATTGGGACCCCGCTGCAACTGCCAATGTCTTTTTCCACCACCAAACTTAGTTGTTGTGTCATAAGTTTCCTGTTCAGCAAGCTGTTGATGCCTTGAATCTTGCGGGGCCCGGGTGTGGCTGCCGGAACGAGAGTATTCACGCAACACAGGACCCATGCAGGGTTTCGCCGGGCTGAGTGGGGTCTACTCTGGTCGCTGCCTGAAACAGATAGAGAACGCGTTAGAAGAAACGGAGGGGGTTGCTCTCTGATTCGCCTCCTACTCTTTAGTCGGTATCAAGGGGAGGAAGGAGGGAGCGTTGGCTGGGTGAAGCCGTCACTAGTGGTTTGTGATGACAAATAGAGATGGAAATGCTAGGGTTGATTTCGCATACCCGACGCTAGCCGGGGACACATACCTGGACTAAAGACTTAGTTCGGACATGACACGACCAGAGTCGAGTGCCAGAGGTCGGGGACTCAGCCTGGCCTGATGGCTTAGCTTGAAGGTGGCACGACTTGGGTCGAGTGCAAGAGGTCATGGCTCCAACCTGGAATGAGGGCTTAGTTTGGACGTGACACGACCGGTGTCGAGTGCCAAAGGTCCAAGCCTCAGCCTGGACTGATGGCTTTTAGTTCGGACGTGGCACGACCAGAGTCGATTCCTTGAGGTCGGGGCCTTGGCCTGGACTTAGGGATTTGTTTGGACTTGGCACGACCGAAGTCGAGTGCCAGAGGTCGGGGCATCAGCCTGGACTGAGGACTTAGTTTGGACGTGGCACGACTGGAGTGAGTACCATATGTCGGGGACTTAGCCTGGACTGAGGATTTAGTTTAGACGTGACACGACTGGAGTCAAGTGCCAGAGATTGGTGGTCCCAGCTTGGACTGAGGGCTTAGTTTGGACGTGGCACGACCACAGTCGAGTGCCAAAGGTCAGGGCATCAGCCTGGACTGAGGGCTTAGTTTGACGTTGCCCGATCGGAGTCGAGTGCCGGAGGTCAGGGTCTGAGCCTAGACTGAGGGCATAGTTTGGATGTGGCATGACCAAAGTCAAGTGCCAGACGTTGGGGCCTCAGCCTAGACTGAGGGCTTACTTTAGACGTGGTACAATCGGAGTCGAGTGCTTGATGTTGGGGCCTCAGCCGAGGCTTAGGGCTTACTTTGGATGTGGCACGACAGAAGTCGAGTGCCACTGTTTGGTGGCCCCAACCTGGAGTGAGGGCTTAGCTTGAATGTGGTACGACCGGAGTCGAGTGAGAAAGGTCAAGGCGTAAGCTCGGACTGAGGGCTTAGCTTGTATGTGGCACAACCAGAGTCGATTACTAGAGGTCGGTGGCCCCAGCCTCGAATGAGGGCTTAATTTGGACGTGGCATGTCCGGAGTTGAGTGCCAGAGGTATATGCCTCTGCCTGGACTGAGGACTTAGTTTGGACGTGGCACGACCAGAGTCGAGAGCCAAAGGTCTTTCCTTAGTCTTGATTGAGGGCTCAGTTTGGACGAGGCAAGTCGATTGCCAGAGGTCAGTGCCTTTGTCTGGACTGAGGGCTTAGTTTGGACGTGGTACGAATGAAGTCGAGTGCTAGAAGTTGGGGTCTCAGCCTTGGCTGATGGCTTTGTTTGGACGTGGCATGACTGGACTAGAGTGCCAGAGGTCAGGGCCTCCGCCTAGGCTAAGGGCTTACTTTGGACGTGGCATGACTGGAGTCGAGTGCCAGAGATCGATGGCCCTAGCCTAGACTGGGGGCTAAGTTTGGACGTGGCACGACCAGAGTCGACTGCCAGAGGTTGGGACCTCAGCCTAGGCTGATGGCCTATTTTTGATGTGGAACGACCAAAGTTGAGTGCCAAAGGTCGGGACCTCGGCCTGGAGTGAAGACTTAGTTTGGATGTGGCACGACCAGAGTGTTGAGAGATGGGTATGCCCTTGAGGCTATTCATCCCTGTGTATGTTTACAAACATCTTGTTCGAACTAACAGTAAGATGTTTGGTAAGAATTTACCTAAGTTAATAATAGTGTAGTCTTCATTAGAACTTAAGTATAGTACTGAGATTTAATGCGAGGTCAAACATGTATTAAGATGGAGATCTCGATCATGGAGAAGTGTTTGACCGATTGTAGCATAGGTCTAAAAATGTTTGTGGTCGTAGATGTTCACATCGGATAGACTATTGTGTCTAAGTCTTCACTATGGAGTGGTGACGATGATCTTATGGTCGTTTGACTTTGCAAAGTCGAAGACGAGACACATGGTGCTCATTAGAGAATGAGTTTACCGAACGACCCAACGAGAGTTATCTAATGGTTAACTTTGACTGCTCTATCAATGATAACTCTCGATGATGATAGGCAAGTAGGTCCTCAGACTTGAGGTTATTGTACAAACCTGTACGTAAACGCTGTCACTTAGATCTCTGATCTAGCTTCGGGGCAAGCCCCATTGAAATGTCTTTGGTTAAGTGACACTTGACGCATGCGAGGAGAGTAATGACCAAGATAGGATTCGTCTCTCCAGATCAAGGGGAGTTAGTGTAGCACATGCTAGTTCGATCTTTAGTAAAAACTCTGGCCAGAGTGTGTTGGAAGTAGTCTAACATTATTTAACTAAAGATCGATGGAGACTAACCGGCTTCGAGATACTGGGGTTGACAGTTGACCATACCCTAGGTTTGACTAAACGACATAGTTTTGACGAAGGGACTAAAACTGCGATATTCATCACAGACACAGTCAGGGTGGTCCCGACAATACTCATGTCAATGAGTTAACCACATAAGTATGGTACCGAAACAGGGATGGCACCTGCTGCTCGTGGTCACTGCCGTCTGGGATTTCGAGCCCCACCTGTAGTAGGGTCAGGCTGTAGGGCCTCACACAGGGTGAGACCTTCGTCAATTAATATGTACAATTAATGGAGAGGATGCATTGGATGCAAGTGAATTTATACGTCACAAAATGTTTGTGACAAAAGCTTTAGAATATATTAGATGCATGAATTTTGCATATGATGCAAAAGAGAATTAAATATATCGTAAAATATTTACGAGTATATTTAATATAATAAACACGACGAAAAGGTTACCTGGATGACAGGAACATCCCGGTCTAAACCCAGGTTCGAACGACGTCCAAAACGGACTCCAAACGAGGAAGTAAGAGCCAAAAACGTCACAAAACAGCTGATATAGGCCCATAATAGGGGTTATGGCAGGCCCGGCCCATTAGGCCCAATGTGCCTTTCTGGTGCCCCTTTAAGGGGTGCCAGGTCATCTGCGGTCCCGGGCGCAACGTGTGCTCGTGGTTGGCACATGCGCATCACTCGCCAGTGCTTTTGTATGGGGGCGCGCGTCGAGTCAGTAGCGCACGTGCATTACGCGTGCACTACCTGCCTGGTGTATGGGTGGGGCTCGTGATGGGCCCCACCTGGGTGCTAGGGTTGAGTTCTATGCTGGCGGCTGAGTTTTGTGAAAAAGCATGTTTTTGGGCTGACTTTGGAGCCTCGTTTGAGGGGTCAAACGGACTCGAAATGGAGTGCCGTTTTTTCCTACGCGTTTATCGTTCAACCATCTTCGCAATGATATATGACATCGTTCTTGGAGCTCAACGGTGAGGGAGAGAAAATTCGTCAAAGTTTGGCCTTTGTGTAAGGCAAACTAAATTTGATTTTTATTCTCCAAAAGTTTAGTCATACATTGGAAATTGAGAAAGATGGGGGGTCAACCGCCTATATAAATAGGGGCCCTACTCCAGTCCTTGAAACTCGTTCCAAGCTCCAGATCTGAGTAGCTCCATTAAACGTGAGCAAGCTCGGATCTAAGCTTAAATTTAATATTCTCACTTCTCCCTAAATTCTTCCTTGCTCCTGATCGGGCTCTATCAAAGCCTCGAAGGAGTTTTGATACGATCCGAAGTCTTGACGGAGGATCCATTCAATGTGAAACTTTCTTCGACGCGCGATTGGCTCGGTGACAAGGGTGATGCTCGCCTCGGGACGCGGTTTGGCTCGGGACGCAGTTTGGCTCAGGAGAAGCGGCACGAGTCATCGCTTCGAAGATAAAGAAACGTTGCTGAAAACGACGCTTCGTATTCTGCGGACACGAAGCGAAAGGTGTGTAGTTTATTAACGTGCGTTTATAATTGCAAATTGTTAGATAGATCTATCCTTAGGGTTGGTCGGACCCAACCCCAGGGTAATAGAGATTCTGGCTAGGGTTTAACTCTTTAGGGCTAGACTTAAAATAGTTTTAAGTTATTTTTCCGCTGCTTTCATGTTTTCGTCGTCCATCCGACTTAGGCCAAACGTCGATTTTATGGCCCTAAGGACCCAGAAAACCCATCACAGAGTCGAGTGCAAAAGGTCGGGGCCTCATCTTGGGTTGAGGACTTAGTTTGGACATTGCATGACCAGAGGTCAGTGCCTTCTCATGGACCGAGGGCATAATCTGGATGTGGCACAACCGGAGTCGAGTGCCAGAGGTTAGTGGCCCCATTCGGGTCTGAGGGCTTAGTACAGACATGGCACAATGGGAGTCGAGACAAGAAAGATCGTCCAATTAGGCACAGTTTGTGAAAGTCTCGAGACTTTTCAGCTCATCTACATTGTCCCTCCCTGTCCGACATGAGCAATAGTTCAGTTTCATCTCCTTGCCACTCCAATCTCGACCTTACGGCTGTAGTTCGGGCCTGCAGTGCCTAGCCAAGAAGACATGAGGCCATTGTAAATACCGGTTTTTAGACTAGGGACTTGCCAGCAATGGGGCCCAGCGGAGTTCATCGAATGGGACCCACCAAGAGCTACCATCGTCATTAGGGTTCTCCTGACTCTAGCCAAAGTGGTCAGGCGGACCTTTCCTCCGATCGTCATCAGGATTCTACTGACTCTAGCCAAAGGGGTCAGGCAGACCAGTCCTCCGAACAACCCTACAAGGATGACACCCTAAAGTCATCTCTTCCAGCTCTCCAAGGACGACCTCGCTACTCGAGGTCGGCTCTTCTAGCAGCTTGCCTCCACATGATGGCCTCCATGTTGTCAGCTCCTAGTCAGTGGCCCTGCACAGAGACGACCTCTTAACTCGAGGTCGGTCTCTCAAGCTTCCACCAAGTCAGCCTCGCTACCTAGGGCCATCACACTCCTGTAGGGATGACGTAGTTACCTGAGGTTGGCCTCCTCAGTCCCATGGCCTGAGCACCTGTTTAACTGGCCAGGTCGGCCCACTCCATGTGGCGCAATCTCAGTCAGAGAAGCCGTCCATTTCTACAGGCTGTTAGCAACATGCATTTAATGCCCACGCAACGTGGCAATAACTACCTACCTTATCCGCAGACGCATCCCACTACACCTTGTCATATCTGAGCACTCGACTGCTTAGTACTCTCAGCCCAAACAACCATAGCGGCACGATATCAGGCAGACATGTCACACCCACTTCTGATCGTTATCAATGGTTCCGTTATCAGAGGGGCATACGTTCCGTTTCGCCCGGGGTGTGTGTGTGCGTGGTCTGCTTTGTAAAGGAGCAGTAATGGCGGGTACGACTCAAGTCACGACAAAACCCTCTGACAGGTTGGTTACAAGAGACGTAGAAAATCTTCAACATGGCATAATTCCCCCCACCCCACAGTGTCAAGTACGTGAATTCAACCCTAGCATTTCCATCTCTAATTCCCATCAGAACCCTAGCGTTGGCTACACCCAGCTAATGCTCCCTCATTCCTCTGCTTGATATTGACTTAAGCATCGGAAGCGAATCAGAGGTCCCCTCCGTTTCCTCTGATGGGTTCTCTATATGTTTTAGCCGACGACGAAGGAGTCCACATTCGGCCCAACGACACCCTCCCAGGGCCATCTATTGCGTGAATAATCATTCAAGGCATCAACACTATAGATAGTGCCAATAGTTGCATCATTGATTTTTGAGATCTAATTACAAAGAACATATCATGTAGTATTATATTCGAAGTTTCAAAGTATGCATGTACCTTACGCCGTAATCCACAAGGAATGAAGAGTTATTCTAGATCCATCAATATTTTGAAGCATTGCTTGATGAACACTGGTTAGAGGGGGCAGAATTCTTCCATAATCCCAGTTGATGCTCAAGTTTGATTCGACCTCCTACTCGTTATAAAAAATATGTTTCTAACCCATTGAAATTGTATTTTTTTGATACATCAAAACGCAGGAATCGAAACATGGCAAATATTACTAAGCCAAGCGGCTCGGATTGTTGAATTTGTATTAATCAAAACAAGTGTCAAACATTAGTGGATTCACTTGAATTTTAATATGTTATCATCTATGATACGAGAACACATCCCAAAAAAATTAAAAAAGTTAAAATTGTTATAAACGGGCTTTCGAGGCCCAACCCGTTAGTGGGTATCCACCCATTATGTAACCATATTACTATAAATACAGGGCTACGGGGTTCCGTAGCGCCATGATTTACAACACGTTATCAGCACGCTCGAAGCTAAGCCGAACCCCTGCCGACGGACGAACGCGACGCGAACGGGCTTCCTTCACCGAACGTCGCTAGATCCGGCGGGTAGGATCTAGAGGTAATTTTAATTCCATAGATCTAAATTTTTATGCGCATACGATTAGATCTACATGCTTAGATCTATTTTTGATTAGTATAGATCTAATTTTTCTACCTAGATCTGCAAGCTAAATCAATTGTTTAATGCGAAATCGCCGTTTTTATTGTTAAAAATCAACTTTTTACAATAAAAACGTTTTTTTTGGAGATTAAAAATAGATTTTTTCCACTAAAAATTAGATTTTTATCCCCAAAAACCATGAAACCGTATGTGATTTTCTCGCCGGAACGCGAATTCCCCCTAGATCTCGCGCCAAACCCCTCGCCCGCCGCCCGAAGCGGCGGCAAAACCCTCGCCCGCCGCCCGAAGCGGCGGCAAAACCCTCGCCCGCCGCCCGAAGCGGCGGCAAAACCCTCGCCCGGCAGCAGCGGGCCCCCAACCCCGCCGCCCGCAGCGGCGGGCCCCGCCCCCCGCAGCGGCGGGCCCCCAACCCCGCCGCCCGCAGCGGCGGGCCCCGCCGCCCGCAGCGGCGGGCCCCAACCCCCCGGCAGCCGCTCGTATCGGGCCCCCCCCGGTGCGCGCTCATGCCCGGAAACCCTAGCCGCCTGAAGCGGCAATCCGCGCGACCAAAAACCCTAACTAGGGTTTCACCCCGAAAATTTCTTCGATTTTCAAAACTTTTCAGATTTAATTGCGATTTTTTCGTCAAAATCTGGACAAAATTACATGTGATTTTTTATTCATCGCATTTTATTCGGATTATCAGATTATTACACGTTTAATAATTAGGAAGATCCTGCGACCGCTCTGCCGTTAGTTAACTAACCTAACGGTGTATGACGTTGCCCAGTGGTCCAATAATTATTAAACGAAAAATTTTCATTTCCATTATAAAATTTCTGTGATGATTAAATGCATGTGTAGAAATTTATATGCCTGCCGCATATTTAATGATTCTGTGATGTACATTTTTTTAGCATGCTAAACTCACTAATGACATAGTTTAATGCCTGTAGCAAAACAGTATGTTTGATTTTTTTTAAATGCCTGCAGCATATAAATAGCATGTGTATACATCATACTTATTCGAACTTTGGTTAATTGAGCACAATTTTTTTAGCTTACTAGATTTATATTATATGTATGATGTGCTCATGACATGACAATATTTTATGACAACAAACCAATAATGATTTCAATAAATTTTAACATCATATCCTAGTTGACAAAATGAACCTGGAGTTCAAAACCAAAATGAACCTGAAGTTCAAAATCAAATCAAAAGTCAACACCCTTTCACACTAATAAAAAATTAACAAGTACGAGGGATTATACGAAAAACATTTATGCGTTCTCTTTTAGAAATACGCATTTCGCGGTAAATAGATCTCTCAGATCTATGGTTTGTATAAACCAATATTGACACCAGCAGTTGTCATAACACCACCGAAATCTTTTGAGTAATCTCACTTTACAAGGTATGATTCTTGAATCTAACCTTATGTTTTAAACGTACGCCCGAAGTCGTGGCTTAATAGATAAGTGAGAAATTATAAAATTCGTACCCACGTAATTGTTTCCCCTAGAGTATGATTCTATATCCACACAATACTTGAATAACTCAATAAAAATGGCCTGTAGACCATACTTGAGTTTCCAAATAGACTTTTAAAAGTCTATCATAAACTAGAAAAGTGGAAATATAGAAACTAACTCATTTCCCTTGTATAAGTCTACTTTGTAAGACCAATAAACATTCTTCCTTATAAACGACAATAAGGATGACTGAAAACAGGGGAAGTCTTGAATAAAAATGAGAAAGGGAAGATATGATGTATCTCGATATGGAGTATGCAATGGCAACCCAATATCAGACCAGAAGTTCTGAAAAGACCCATAACGCTTTTTGCAAAATTAATGGGCATTAAAGTATGCCATATAAAAATATATACATATCTAGTCTAAACGACGAAAGTCAAATTGACTGTATGTATATTTCGCTACTCCCCGAGGACAAATAAATTTTGAAAATAAAATTTGACCTGTTGTCATAATATGAGTCTAAAATGAGCACAATTGTGGACTTATACTTTATAGAACCCACATCATACTATGAACCTTGTTGCTCTAACATAAATTATTAGTAGTATTCTCTTGCAGTATATATGTGCTTTTTACGCATTTTATTTTACTGTAAATGACTTGTCATCCTGAATACTCCTAAAAAGAGGATGCCATTGACTCCCTACACTCCATATATATGGCTGATGATGTACCTTAGAGTACTCATCTATATATCCTCTTAAAATGGTCATAATCAAAACCTTGTTATCCAACCGCAGTCCAGATTATTATTAATCACAACGGACATATTACATTACTATGATATTGGTTGGGCTTTTACTTACCCTCATACCACCCTCAAAAATGCCGTAGTGGAACTTATTCATCGGGACTAACCCTCCTAGATGAATATGTTCCGAGATCCCCAAACGGGGGAGGCATTAGAGCACATCTTATAGATGGAGCCTTGACGTGTTCATATCCCTAGTTTTATGCTCAACTTCATTGAAGTCGAGCTTATTGTGGATTTTTGGGATAACACTGGGAAATCAATTTAACAACTGGAAGAAAATTGAACACCCTGAAGCTTTGTGTTCACACCCAGTAATGGGTTATATGTAAATCATTAAAATGATTTAAACGGATTACTTGTCCACTAGAAATCCAGTTGTAGGTGACCATATGGGAACATACAAACCATCAGAACGCCTCCTTAGAAACTATTTATATGAGCTTGATCACCTCATATAAACAGTTTCCGAGAACCCCTAACGGGAGAAGCGTTTAGTGCACATCTTATCGATGGAGTCATGATGAGTTTACATTCCCATATCACCACTATGGACCATTTAGAACATTAATACCTATGATCTGATTATCATGAATAGTGATGAGATCCTGACGATCCACACTTATGAAACTGTTAAACAGTTATCAGACATAGCTATTGACAATATAAATATTGTCAAATTCACACATCCCTGCTACTAAAAATTCAGCTAGGATTGACATACCAACTATAATGGATGCAATCTACCAGTAGCAGAAGTGGATATCCTCAATGGATGAGAGGACATACCACGAGACCCTAAAACAATACCACCACAGGAAAGTGAGCTCATCTCCGTATCCTCTCCCTTTCCAGAACCTCCGGAAGAGATAAATCTGGAATAAATTGAATAATGTACTTACACGGAGAGGTATTTGGATAAAACACACTTGTCGACAATTACTCACATTTCATTTTGCCATTGATATCATTCACAATCTCCGTTTCCTGAAGCAAACGCAGAAATTTGGCCAAATTACGTGGAACGAGGCAATAATAAGTTGAGCTGGACTCACTTATGAAATGTGAAGTGTTTGGACCTGAAGTCCTGATATCAAAAGATATCAAACCTGTGGGCTACCGAGTATTGTATAAATAAATAAAATCGTATGCTATAAGCAAAACGCTATAGCCTTAGAGGTTTATTTCGCAGAAACCAGGAAGTAACCATGTAAGATGAGTTTAACTCACTTACAAAATTAATCAAACTGATGCATCAGGCTCCCTGGTCATGATTGCGAAACCCATGCGATTAGCAAAGATAATTTAGGCTATGTTGCTATGGATGATGTGACAACATACCCTTATGAATAATCATCCTGAAGATGAAACCTTTATCTTGAAGATGAATAATCATCCCGAAGATGAAATCTTCATCCTGAAGATGAATTATCATCCTGAAGATGAAACCATCATCCTGAAGATGAATAATCATCCCGAAGATGAAACCATCATCCCGAAGATGAATAATCATCCCGAAGATGAATAATCATCCAACAGATGAATTACCATCCAGAAGATGAAATTATCATCCAGTCGATGAAGAAACATGGAAAATTGCAATCCACCAATACACCTACTGGTTGTATGGATGCACATTAAGACCCCTTCCGTTCGCTGGAAGAGGGGAAGGATATCCTAGGTCCTGAAGTGCCTTGCCCAAATGTCTTTTGTACACTCCTTTATCTGGCAGTAAACACTTTAACCAGATACAGTGCAGCGCCTGCAGCGCACCACTGGACCAGAGATATGTAGCTTCTGCGCTACCTCCAAGGGTCAAGGATCATACAACATGTTAAATGTATTTGCAGATACAGGTTACAGATCATCGCGATGACTGCAACCAAGAAGCGACCAACTCCTGGAGACCAGCAAAGCATACTTCCAAGGCAACATCAATCCCACCATCCCGAGAGGCTCATCAATCCAAGAAGCAAATCATAAGTACGCACAGCCAGGTCCTGCAGTACTTCGCAGACACAGTGAAGACTGGTCAGAGACGTGATGCTACCTACCGAGTCTGCAGACCACTCCTCCTCAGAAGAGATCCCTCAGATTCAGTAGCTGCCATAGATGAGCGATACTTGTATAGATGGGCGATGTCTTGTATATGTGAGCGATGCCGTGTACTTTGTACTTATTATCGGAACACTGTAAGAGATTGATATATAGTTGCCTAGGAGATCTGCAAGCCTGCAGCTTGTACAGATCAGGGGGAGTCAAATGTAGTGTTGTACTCTTTTCCCTTGGCTATTGGTTTTTCCCACTGGGTTTTCCATAGCTAAAGGTTTTAACGAGGCAAACTCATTGACTCTGGATCCAGAAGTATCCACCCCCTAAATACTTCCACTAATCAGGGGAAGTTACGGAAACTGTACTCTTTTTCCTTGGCTATCGGTTTTTCCCACTGGGTTTTCCATAGCTAAAGGTTTTGACGAGGCAGTTATCCCTAACTTAGGATCCAGAAGTATCCACCTCTGGTGATATCCATCGATCAGGGGAAGTTACAGAGACTTGTACTCTTTTCCCCTAGCCATTGGTTTTTCCCACTGGGTTTTCCTTGGCAAAGGTTTTAACGAGGCAAGTACTCTTAAACTTGGGATCCAGAAGTATCCATTGACCCATGATCAGATAAGCTCTATGAACCCTGAAGCGTTAATCACGGCTTACAACAATGGATGGATAAGGGGAAGTGTTATAAACGGGCTTTGGAGGCCCAACCCGTTAGTGGGTATCCACCCATTATGTAACCCTATTACTATAAATACAGGGCTACGGGGTTCCGTAGCCGTCATGGTTTACAACAAAAATATAATAAATTTTTAGATTCAAATTAAGGACAATTTAACTTTGTATTTTCCTATGTCAGCATGTGAACATAAAATCCAGAATGCTGCATGGCCATTTCAATTAAAAATTTGAAACGCGTAGTTGCAAAACAATACCACATGGTTCATTAATGTCTTTCTAATTAATTTGATGGTTTCCCAACTAATCTAAGTGTTTTCCCTTCAAAGCAGTAGGCCTCACGCTTCTACGAGTGAGAATTGCTCAACCCTCTTAATTAGTCATTGTATGAGACCTGTTTTATTTTACAAATGTGTATTCTACGACATGTAAGTTTTGGCCAGATATGTGGCCTCGAAAACTCTATTCTCCCGTATTTTTTAGACAGTCGGAACCGTTCATTTATGGTGAACCCAATGGATTTTGCTTGTTCATCTACCTATTGCAAAAATATCCATTCTTGCGAAACCGTTAAATTTGCAATGAGTGGAATACGATATTCGATGTTTTGGAGTTTTAGGATCGGAAGATCAAAATGAATGCTTCCAACGTTTTGATAAAAAATTAGAAGGATGCAAAGTTTTTGAGGTTGCATTTGGGGCTTACAGCCGTCTATCATATAATACTCATTATTCTCAATTAGTTTTCGTTTTCATCACTATTTGATTCTTAAAATATCTTTTTTTTTGTTCAAACACACTTATTATATATAGGGTTTGACCCATATTTAAACAAAACCCAATTCTCGATTCAATTCGCTCTTTAGACATGAATGACTCTTGCCATTCTAAAAGATTTTCAGAAGCAAAATCGAAAAAGGATGTTGTATACCTATATTTATTCACTCGTAATCTTTTATTTGAAGTTCAAAATAAAACCCCATATCTGTATATACTGATATAAAATTAGTGAATTTAGTTTTTTGAGTGATATATATCACTTTTTGATTCCCAAAACGCACTCTTAGCTTCCTCATTTTTCTTGCAAAATAACCCTTATATCATAAATTATGGGGAAAATATTACGGTCTGGATTATATGTGCAACATGTAGCAATTTTAACTCTCTCTCTCTCTCTCTCTCTCTCTCTCTCTCTCTCTCTCTCTCAATACAAAACTCAGATCAAGTCAAAATGAAAAACATTAGAAACTAGACTTCTAGACAAAGCCAAAACCATATAATTAAATAGCATGTATTAATTGAGAATAGATGGCTGAAATATGCTGTAAAAGTTTGCAATTTTAGAATTCCATCAAACTCCTTTTTTTCTCTCTCTTTTCATATATACTTATAATTCAAATTAAAACATGTATAATTAGAATTTAATGATATTTAGGAGTAGTTATTTGCTAATACCTACTGATGTTGTGGTGTGCAAGATGACCGGAACAACTCCTTTCCACCGCCATTGTGCGTAAGTGTGTCTGTGATGACTTTATTCCATCTATCTTGTGCGTCAATGGTTATGGATGATATCCATCCACCTGTCTTGGGTCGTCATGCTAATTTGCATGCACCACAACAGTCAAGAATGTTAGTGGGTCAAACCCAGTATGGTAGCCTCGGCTTTAGCTCATTCGACACTCAAGTTAGAACCTACTGGAGATAATATATAAAATATATCAAATCAAAGAGTGTTTATAAGAATTTGAATGAACTCGTCTTCTTCCAAATGAGAGGAATATATATAGAAATTATAAAGGACCATTTTAGTAATTCAACTTTGTTGATGTGCATTCCATTTAGATTAGGAATTTGCTGAGCCTGCTTTAATACCTAGGCCCATGAACCTTTATGGATGATGGGCTTAAAGCCACCTTATTAGGTCGTATATCATCACCAGTCCCTCTTTCAGTCTAATTCCTATCATACAAAGAATTGGATTAAATAGAGAGTTGTATGCCACATTCTACCTTCATGTAGGACTCCCTACATGTGTAAGCTGTCAAAGAGTGTGCTTGTCCTTCCTTTGATCAGGTTCTATGTGTTGCACATTCCTTGGGAGTTCGGGTACCCCGTTTCTCTAGAGGGGTTGGGTCCCCCCCCCCCCCCCCCCCCCCCCCCCCACATGCGCTCTCAGGGGATCAGAGGTACCTCAAAGGTGAGCTGGGGCAAGGGTGCCCCTCCTCACCTCTTTACATGTTGTTCTTCAAATCCTCGATGAAATGTATTTCTTGTAAAGGCCCTCCATCATCCTTTCAAAACTCATGTTTGTGTGCATAGTTGGGTAGTGTGTGCCCCCACCCCTTCGTCAACTTGGCGTTCATTGGGATGCATCACTATCTCTCCCCATTGCTTGAATGTGCTCACTCATCCTCATGCCTTCACGTTGATATACCTCCAAGCATGACTAACAACTCATCATCATTGAAGTACCACGTCCCCCTTCCCCTTTGGATCAAGATACCCTCTCCACATGGGGTCGGGGTACCCCCTCTCCTTAGGTGAGCATGGGTACATGCGCTCAACTCCTTTCACATTATTTCATGCTACATTTCATCGAAGTTATTCGTTCAATGACTTTGGTTGCTTGACTTACGCTTACCCGCAGTGTACCTCTTGATGTATGGGAGTGTGAACTTTCTTTGATGCTCCTTGACGCTTCAAACTTCACACCATGAAGCTCCTCCGATGAGTCGCATGTCACTCCATCACCCCTCACCCCGAGTGGCTAGGCTACCTCGTCCCCCCAGAGGAGCCAGTGAGTGCCTGAGTGAGGGTAGACCCCCTTCCCCTTTGCATGCTTGAATGTTGACGAGCTCCTTTATCTCCACCCAACGCATTAGGCTCTCAGCTATAGTCTCTCACGTTCTTCCTATTGATTCATTGGGCCGGCGTTCGAGATTACTCGGTCGACAAATGATTATGACCCACAAGGCCCACCAAAGAAGCCCGATATCGACTCAATCAAAGCACAATGGTCAGTCGACCGTTGAGTCTGTTTCACTCAAACGTAGGATTAAAGACGGGCTCGTGAATCTCGGGGACGTGCACAACATTTATTTCTATTAATGGGAGAAGATCGTGGCCCCATTATCGGTGGTCGTTATCACTCCAACGTCTCCAAAGGGACCCTGAACGTCTATAAATAGAGGAAATGGTCTCATTTCCAAGGTACGCGGTCTAAGACATAGAACTCCACTTTCTCAGCTTATACTTCTTATACATTCGAGCTTGCGCTCCCAGTCTTGAGACGAACCTCTGTGGGTCGATCTCAGCTGCACCAAGCTCTCTCTCTCCCTTAAGCTCCATACTAACTTAAGTATCGGATGGGATTTGGGTCGAAACCCAGATCCGACCCACCTAACGAGTCCATGTGGTGTAGATCGACGGTCATCATCCAATGACGAAGTTCGACATTGAGCTTCCCAGCCTCGAACGATCGACGCAGCTACCGCTCGAAGGTCAATCGAACGTCGCATCATCTTTAACTACCATCACTCGAATCTAGTTCTTCCAACCAAGGTCCCACTCCAACTGCTGACGAGGCTCAAACTTAACATCTCGAGTCTACGTTAGCTTGACAACTGTCTTGGTCAATTTTGGCCTTAACAGTTTGGCACCGTCTGTGGGAAACGTTAACCGGCTTAACATCCCAAAGCAATCCAGAAGATAAGACAGCTGGACCCAGCAACGTCAGACCAGTCAAAGGTCCGAAGGAGAAGCCGAGAGCGAACAGTGTCCTGGTGGAGGACGTCGCAGGCTCCACAATGCCACCACCACGACCAGTAGAGGCCCCAAAGGAACCTAGGGTGACCCGAAAGGAGTTCACCTCGTTCACCAAGCAGGTCGATAGGAGCCTAGGCACATTGGAACCTGTAATACGCCAAATATGGGGAGCCCATCCCCTGTAAATGAGCTGTTGCTGCCACCAAACCCGAGCCTGACGCCAACTAAGGGCTCGACTTTCCTCCGAGATCTGGGGAACCAAGGGCAGATCAACTGGAGATTGACCTCCACAATTCGACCCCCTGGCCCACCAATACAACGGAGCGAGGGTCGATAATCAAGATTTCGTTCTCCAGGGAGAACACACCCCCTCTAATTACCGGGCATCAACCTGCAGTATCCTAGATCAGGTACAATACGGGGCTCCCCATGTTATAACCCACTGAACCCTACAGGTGGATTCGTGGGGAGGGAGGAGATCCCAAACTGATCTGCGGGAGCCAACTTCGTGCAACCTGGAGCAGGAGGATCCTTACTAGTCTAATCCACAATTTGGAAGACCCCCTGAAAGAGAATTTCATCTCTGCTCCTCCTCTTCCCAAGTTCAAGCTCCCTGCTCTACCAGCTAATGATGGCAGAGGCGACCTATGGTCGCACATTCATAAGTATTTGAATGTCATACTGCTCCATGGGGACGACGATCCATACCTTTGTAGAGCTTTCCATGCTACCCTATTCAAGAGGGCAGAAAGCAAGTACGAAGGGCTACCCCATGGCTGCCTAGGCTCGTTCGACGAACTGGCAGAAATATTTTGCAAACAATTTGTCGCAGGAAGACGTCCTAAGAAGCGGTCGATACACCTCTTCCCGTTCAAACAGAACGAGAATGAAACGATCCGAGCCTTCGTCCAGAGATTCAACGACGAGAGGCTCGATATAGAAGAGACACCGGACGTGACCGTCATAGCGGCGCTCACCTAGGCGGTCCGAAACAAGCACCTGAGGAGGGCCCTTCACCAGTTCCCCCTAAGCTCAACATAACGGATTGGTTCACTTCCTCCGAGGAGGAGGAAGAACCAACCGGAGCTAATACAAAGAGAATCTCCTCCCTCCGCAAAGACATGAGGCGAGAGAAACCAACCTCGGGGATCCCCGCCAGGAGTCTTGAGATAAGAGGCCCAGGGAAAAGAGCCTTCGAAGCAAGGAGCAGCCTACTTACGCTAAGCCGATCGCCCCTAAGACAGAAGTCCTCGTCTACGCCCCACGAGAAGAGCTGATCCAAGAGACAACAAAGAAGGGCAAATATGAGAAGAGGAACGACCTCAAATTCTGCAAAAATCACAAGGACTATGTGCACGATACCAACGACTGTTGGACTCTCAAAACAGAGATCTATGTCCTGTTCAAGCGAGAACACCCCAAGAACCCGGCTAATGATCCACCAAGCAAGGGGGGATCCTCAAAGCAGAAGGACAAGATGACGGGATTGCCTGTCACCTACATGATCAACTAATGAGCCATCAAGACTTGAGGCAAATAAAGGAGCAATGAACAGCAACAGCTCCGACGTCGATCGGAAAACACTTGTACGCCTTTTTCGTTTTTTCTGTTACTTCAATCAATAAAGCATGTCTCTTTTATCAAATAAAATTTCGCTTCATTCAGCCTTCGTAAAATCTACAGAAACTACCCAATTAAAACTCCACTCGAAAAGGATCCGATCCTCAGGAGGTTTTGGAAAAACAGAACTTATGTTGATGCAAATGACTCCTAAAATGAGCATCAGCCATAAGTCGAAAGGGCTACCCCTTCGCCAGTGAACGACTCGCCTAAAACGAGCGTCAGCCGTAAGTCGAAAGGGCTACCCCATCACCATTGAATGACTCTCCTAAAATGAGCGCTAGCCGTAAGTCGAAAGGGTCACCCCTTCGCCACTGAATGACTCTCCTAAAATGAGCGCTAGCCATAAGTCGAAAGGGCTACCCCTTCACACTGAACAGCTCTCCTAAACGAGCGTCATCCGTAAATGGAAAGGGCCACCCTTTCACCACTGAACGACTCTCCTAAACGAGCGTCTGCCGTAAGTCAAAAGGGACATCCCTTCGCTACTGAACGACTCTCCTAAACGAACATCAACCGTAAGTCGAAAGGGTCACCCCTTTGCCAAAGGGCCGCCCCTTCTCCACTGAACGACTCTCCTAAAACGAGCGTCAGCCGTAAGTCGAAAGGGCCGCCCCTTCTCCACTGAACGACTCTCCTAAAACGAGCGTCAGTTGTAAGTCGAAAGGGCCGTCCCTTCGCCACTGAACGACTCTCCTAAAACGAGCGTCAGCCGTAATTCGAAAGGGCCGCCCCTTCGCCACTGAACGACTCTCCTAAAACGAGCATCTGTCGTAAGTCGAAAGTGCCGCCCCTTCGCCACTGAATGAATCTCCTAAAACGAGCGTCAGCAGTAGGTCAAAAAGGCTATCCCTTCTCCACTGAACGATTCTCCTAAAACGTCGTCAGCCATAAGTCGAAGGGACCACTGATTGCACGCGAGGGCGTGCACAGTCCAAGTAGGATGCACACGCCCTCCTTCCAAGAGAAGGAGTATCCAATGCAATATAAACCTGTGAGTACGAGGTCGAATCCACAGAGACAATTCGTTCCACAATCACAATCTCAATTGGTTAAGAAATGATAAAGGTGTTGGTACAACCAACTAAACTAACAAGTGTGGTGAGTCGAAGTGTGAGGGAACACGGTTGAGCCAAACCCAAGGTAGGTAGGGTGGAGACCAAAGTATGGAGCTAGTCAAGCAAGGAGAAGTGTGTGGAATGGGATGTCGTTAGGTTTATGGGTTGATTAGCAATAGGTTCATCCCAAATGAATCAACCATCGCATCCACTTCAAGGTATGCTGGGTTGTGCACATAGGTAATGCCCTTAAGACACACCACCGTTCTATGGCCCCACCAAAGGTAATGCACGATTCATTGATGTGTTGATTAGTGGGTTGATATCCCTAACTCAAGCTTGTGAGTCGATCCTTGCATCCGTGTCAATAGGATGCACGGATTGTGCACGTAGGTATGTGATTCGGGTTCAATATTACATATTTAACCCCCCCATTTAGCCCTATTTTGTGCTCATGTGATGCTACATTGTTCTCTAATTCATATGTATTTTCTACACATCTATTTATTAGAGAAAACACACTATTTGAGCACAAAACTGTAATTAACGAAGTATTTCTGCACTTTTTATACTTTTCCTAGCATCGTCTCGATCTCACGATTCCAACGACTATTTATTTGTATTTTTCTGAGATCTGTGCTAATTACTGTGTATTTTTGAATGCAGAATACCATTTAAATGGGGAAATACGCAAATAAATACGTATATACGGTCGGTGGCCAACCAGAGCATGCCACGTGGCTTCATCTCGAGCGTTCCCGCTCGAATCAGACGGCTGCGAGCTCTGGGATTAGCGGACGAAGCGACACAGTTTTTGGCCGTTGGATCGCAATCCAACGGCCTGCAAGCGCCCGAAACGAAGAGCAGAGCGGTGACGTGCACGTACCACGGAGACACGTGGCCAAATGACGACCGTGCGATGAAACGATCCAACGGCGTGGAATTGTGAAGCACATGCAACGCGAACTTGATTTCGATTTCGAAGCGGGCGACGTGGCGTCATTTACACCGTCGGATTCATATCCAACGGCCAGGAGCAGCACTCAGCATTGCGGCGACGCGACAAACGAAGAGCCGTTGGATGATGATCCAACGGCGGATACTTTCTCCTATGCGTATCTCGGCGGAGCGGAGCGGGGGAGATCGCAGCCGTTCGATCTCTCGATCGGACGGTCCACGATTGATCCCGATGCGAATTCGGAGAGCGGAGTTGGCGCAGCTCCAGCCGTTCGATCCCGAGATGAGCGGTCCAGATGCATCCCGATGTTTACCCCGAAGACGAGCGGATGCGGGCGCCGAACGAAGCCGGATCCGCCACCACGTGTCATGCCCACGTTCGATCCCGCATGCGATGTGTGGCCCTCGTTGGCTCCGATCGAGATCAACGGCCTGGATGAGTTCGGGCGCGATATTGGTGCGGGTTTAGACCCGTTAACACACACTAAACCCGCAATGAGCGTATATAAGGTATTTTAGGGTTTTTTGTGCGTATACAAGGAGATTGGGGCGTATTTTGGGCGTATTGGAGGCTCTAGGAGCCGTATTTCCCCTCTGTAAAATTCTGTAAAATTCCAGAGGCCATTTTTATTATTTCCAGAGAGTTTGAAGTCGAAACTTGAAGATTTGGTGATATTTTCTTTAACTCAAACCCCGTATTTTGGTGTTTTCTAGCGTATTTTGCTATTAGGTTGATGTATTTGGCTATGGAACTTGTTTATTCTGATATTATGAGTAGCTAAAACTTAATTGTGCATGGTATGGCGTAGTTAGGGGATGTAATTTGTGTTAGTTTGGTTGAAATTCCTTGTGCTAAACCGTTAAACATCGTTAAAGTTGTAATCTTTGTTATTAAATCGCCTTTTTCATCTTCCAAAAGAAGTGATTAAGTTGATGATCGCCCCAAAAGGGTGAGTTTTGATCTCCCCAAAAGGGAGTTTCATATCGTAGTTTTGATCTCTCCAAAAGAGAGTTTCATATCGTATTATAACTTTAGCGACGATCTTATTGAATATTGTGATTTAACCCCCAAAAGGGCATCTTCCGATGAATTGCTCCCAAAAGGAGAATTCATTGAGTTATATTGGGTATTTTCCGGTGAATTGCTCCCAAAAGGAGAATTCATTGCGTTATACTTGTCAACCAAATTAATACGAATCATTGATCCTAACGAACCCATACCATGTGCATACTTTTTATAGATATTTTTCTTACACGATTTTCCTCGTTCATATTGTTCACGTGTTCACCACACCATCATCACCATCACCATTGAAGTGGTTAGTTTCTTTTCATAGTCTTTCTATTTGATTTGAATTGTGGTTGCAATAGATTTCTTCCCGTGGATTCGACATCTGCACTCCCAGATTTTATTACTTGTACGGACTCTTGCACTTGAGAGAGAGCACCCTTTTCGGAGCCCACCAAGTTTTTGGCGCCGTTGCCGGGGAGGAATGGTTTGTGACCACTATTTATTTCATTTAGAGAACCTTCGGTGAGACCTTTCCACTTTACTGTACATAAACTTTTTTTTATTATTTTATTTTAATTTTTAAAAAATGTAATATATGAACTTCTATTGCACAAACAATCTGTATGATGCAAGGTATGCTAATGCACACAAACATAGAATGGAGAAGCTCAAAATTGTTAATTTTAATCAAACTGACGGTGAAACTTTCTTTCAGGCCTGGAGGAGGTTCACAGACATTATATCGAGCTATCCGCAGTATGGGTAAACAAATGAAGAGCTTATGGCGTCCTTCCTAGATGGACTACGACCACAGCTGCATGAATTCTTGGGAGGCATGACGCCGACAGAGGCGTGGGAATACATGGAGTCTCTGCAAGAAAATGAAGAAACAATGGAAGAGACTTCAGAGTGCGATTCAACGGAGCCTTCGTGCCTTGATCAAGAAGAACAAAGCGTAGACGTACCTTTGCAATTCTTGAGAGAGGAAGCTTACCTGATTATTCAGACACAGGAGGCCACATCCCATCTATTCCAATAAAATTTCCTTGCTCGGAGTCGGCAGATTCAGAAATCCTTTGAAAATCTTAATCTGATTACCACTTGCTTAGAAGAAGGTAATGCTTTTGAAACTCAATTTAAAGAATCTAATACGAGTTTATCTTCTATTGCAGGTATATCGAGCGAGCCATGTCACGTTGATGACACGAATATAAATATCTACATGGCAAAAAGTGTGTGCAAAAGAGATGACGAGCTAGCAATTTTGGATGAACGAGAGGAGAAGACAGCTAGGGACAAGGGTTTTGAGATTATCGCCATGGATTCAGAACCATGCCCTCCTCCAGTTTTGTCCCAAAATCATTTACACATTTCCCCATTGATCGAGCATCATACCGAGAGTAGTGCATATCTTTCAGGGAGTAGTCGTCAACTTGCTTTAATTTCTTTCACTTATTTTGATGACTACATTTGGAATACTTTTGTCGATAAGAATCTTAAACTAACTTGGACTGACACGTCTCATCTCTTGCAGGACATTGGTAAACAAGTTATAGAGATGCTTGGAGTTGTGTTGCTGGAGTCCAAATTAGATTCTGGAGGAAAAATAAGCGCCGAGGAGCGCAAGGAGCAATTTGAACAACTTCCTCCACAATTAAAGATTCGGGATCCGCCATTTGATCACGGTGTGTTCTTTCCAGTAGTGTAGTTTTTATATGCTTTCTAGGTTGCTTGCTTGAATAAACTCGTACCTCTTCCGACATTGAGGACAATGTCCATCTTTAGTTGGGGGGTGTGTATGAGACCTTAGGATTTTTTTAGAAGAATAAATCACCAAATATCATCTTTTAAAACTCCATCATATGCCTCAAATACGGATGATTACGCATTAATTGAGTTCTAAAATTGTTTATGGCTTGATTAAATTATTTTTCCTTCATGGAATTACCGTTAATATGCTATTCATGAAAATTTTCAATTACCTTGATTAATATCTCGAAATAGTTTGAATTTATTTCATGCATGCTAATGTGATGAAAAAGCTTAAGTATACACGATTTTTTAGAAAAGTCTTCAAGTTGAAGAGGAATTTGGCCTTTGATACTAATGTTTATATTCAAAGAATGGGTGTTGAGTTGCTTACAAAATTAAAAAAAGAAAGACAGAAAAGAAATGAAAAATGAATGAAGAAAAATGAATGAATAAGTATGTCACTAATAAATAACTTGGTTGGCTCGAGTAGTACAGTCCGAGGGGTCCTTCTTGGCCTAATGCCCTATTATCATCTGATTTGGGAGCCATTGATCGGAACCTCACTCATTTGATGGAGCGATCCAAGTTATACTTTTTTCTGCGAATGTTGCTTGATGCGCGTTACGCAGAACTAATAAAAGAAAAGAATGGTGAATATACTAAGCAACGTCAATACCCATGATTTGAATGATTGTTTTGATAGGCCAATTCCTTGGAAACAAGAAAACTAGAGAACAAAACGACGTGTTATACTTTCGCTTGCGCAAAACGATGCTTGCATGTTATTTATTCATACTAAATTAGAGAAAATATCATGTGATTGATTTTGTTCATGGATGTGTATATTGATGGTCAAGATCATGTTGGAATGCGTATTATTGAGCCATGCCATGAGCAATTTGAAAGAACTTATTGTTTTATTACTCATCCGTATTAATCGCTCTTTTTGCTAGAGACTAGCAAATCGCTAGTTGGGGGGTGTGATTCGGGTTCAATATTACATATTTAACCCCCCATTTAGCCCTATTTTGTGCTCATGTGATGCTACATTGTTCTCTAATTCATACGTATTTTCTACACATCTATTTATTAGAGAAAACACACTATTTGAGCATAAAACAGCAATTAACGAAGTATTTCTGCACTTTTTATACTTTTCCTAGCATCGTCTCGATCTCACGATTCCAACGACTATTTATTTGTATTTTTCTGAGATCTGTGTTAATTACTGTGTATTTTTGAATGCAGAATACCATTTAAATGTGGAAATACGCAAATAAATACGTATATACGGTCGGCGGCCAACCAGAGCGTGCCACGTGGATTCATCTCGAGTGTTCCCGCTCGAATCAGACGGCTGCGAGCTCTGGGATTAGCGGACGAAGCGACACAGTTTTTGGCCGTTGGATCGCAATCCAACGGCCCGCAAGCGCCCGAAACGAAGAGCAGAGCGGTGACGTGCACGTACCGCGGAGACACGTGGCCAAATGACGACCGTGCGATGAAACGATCCAACGGCGTGGAATTGTGAAGCACATGCAACGCGAACTTGATTTCGATTTCGAAGCGGGCGACGTGGCGTCATTTACACCGTCGGATTCATATCCAACGGCCAGGAGCAGCGCTCAGCATTGCGGCGACGCGGAAAACGAAGAGCCGTTGGATGATGATCCAACGGCGGATACTTTCTCCTATGAGTATCTCAGCGGAGCGGAGCGGGGGAGATCGCAGCCGTTCGATCTCTCGATCGGACGGTCCACGATTGATCCCGATGCGAATTCGGAGAGCGGAGTTGGCGCAGCTCCAACCGTTCGATTCCGAGATGAGCGGTCCAGATGCATCCCGACGTTTACCCCGAAGACGAGCGGATGCGGGCGCCGAACGAAGCCGGATCCGCCGCCACGTGTCATGCCCACGTTCGATCCCGCATGCGATGTGCGGCCCTCGTTGGCTCCGATCGAGATCAACGGCCTGGATGAGTTCGGGCGCGATATTGGTGCGGGTTTAGACCCGTTAACACACACTAAACCCGCAATGAGCGTATATAAGGTATTTTAGGGTTTTTTGTGCGTATACAAGGAGATTGTGGCGTATTTTGGGCGTATTGGAGGCTCTAGGAGCCGTATTTCCCCTCTGTAAAATTCTGTAAAATTCCAGAGGCTATTTTTATTATTTCCAGAGAGTTTGAAGTCGAAACTTGGAGATTTGGTGATATTTTCTTTAACTCAAACCCCGTATTTTGGTGTTTTCTAGCGTATCTTGCTATTAGGTTGATGTATTTGGCTATGGAACTTGTTTATTCTGATATTATGAGTAGCTAAAACTTAATTGTGCATGGTATGACGTAGTTAGGGGATGTAATTTGTGTTAGTTTGGTTGAAATTCCTTGTGCTAAACCGTTAAACATCGTTAAAGTTGTTATCTTTGTTATTAAATCGCCTTTTTCATCTTCCAAAAGAAGTGATTAAGTTGATGATCGCCCCAAAAGGGTGAGTTTTGATCTCCCCAAAAGGGAGTTTCATATCGTAGTTTTGATCTCTCCAAAAGAGAGTTTCATATCGTATTATAACTTTAGCGACGATCTTATTGAATATTGTGATTTAACCCCCAAAAGGGCATCTTCCGATGAATTGCTCTCAAAAGGAGAATTCATTGAGTTATATTGGGTATTTTCCGGTGAATTGCTCCCAAAAGGAGAATTCATTGCGTTATACTTGTCAACCAAATTAATACGAATCATTGATCCTAACGAACCCATACCATGTGCATACTTTTTATAGATATTTTTCTTACACGATTTTCCTCGTTCATATTGTTCACGTGTTCACCACACCATCATCACCATCACCATTGAAGTGGTTAGTTTCTTTTCGTAGGCTTTCTATTTGATTTGAATTGTGGTTGCAACAGATTTCTTCCCGTGGATTCGACATCTGAACTCCCAGATTTTACTACTTGTACGGACTCTTGCACTTGAGAGAGAGCACCCTTTTCGGAGCCCACCAGTATGACCCTTAGGGTACACCACCGTTCTACGGTCCCACCAAGAGTGGTGCACGACTCAATGAAATCTAGGGCACAACCAACCAATCAACACTTTTTAGCACCCATTTCATGGCATGCTAAATCCATTAAATACAAGGAATGACTAATTACTAATCAACCACACAAACCTAGTTAATCCCATTCTACACACAAATGGCCATAGGCCTTCATAATGAAAGAAACTTGATAATCATTCAAGAAAAGCAAATAAACATTCATTACAAGCCAGAAATCAAAAAATTATCAAATGGGTCTCACTCTCATTCAACAATCATTTAATAATATCCGTTAATACAATAGATCTAAATGTTACAAGAGAGGAAAAGAGATGTAATTAACGGCCGCTTTCCGACCGTTCGTATTTTCTGCGCGTACGACTCTTTTCGTGTGCGTATTTTATTTGGCACTTTCTTGGATTCGGTATATACGATGTGATATGCCGTTGTGACCATTTGAAAGTGTAGATTTTTATAGTAATTTTTGGGAACGTCATTTCACGACTCGTTTTCTCGCAAAACATCTTTGAATGGAAGGGCGTTTTGGTCTATTGGCTTCAACGCTCAGTTCTTGATTTTATAATAATTTTTGGTAGGATTAGCACGCGGCCAGACCCCATAGCCCCATAGTTCTCGTCTCTGCGATCATCCCGTGATTTTTGGATTATTTTTTCGATGCCCGTAGTGGGACTTATACCTTAATCAATTTTCCTTCCTTAATTAGCCTTTGACTTTTTCAAATTCAGAATTAAGTAGGTTCTTAATCACATCCCCAAATCTCTCCAACATATGAGGAAATCATGCAACATCCACTATTGCCACTTCCCTTTTTCCCTAACTCTATCCCTTATCTCTATCTCTCTCCCTTAATAACCCAAAACCTAAAGGCAAATATCAAAATCCTTCCTCTTCATAAGGCAACCAGTCTAGCCGCAAATAACCCCACGCAAACCCATCCCACGTCGACTTTTGCTTCTTCTCCGACCACCCAAGGCCGCCCCCGACCTCCCCTGGCCGTCGGCCACCTTTCCACATCCATCCCCTCTTCTTTCTCCTCCATTTTATCTCTCTAAAGTGCCCTCTAGCCTCAGATCTACACAGCCCAGCCACCGCATGAAAACGTTCACGGCCGGCCGGCCGCCGTCGTCGTCGCCGACGATCACCACCCCTACTTGGACCCCCTTTGACCCCTCTACCCTCTGCAATTCCCCTTATGCTCATCCCCCACCTGTAGCTCCTTGAAAACCCGTCGAAACAAGCCGTATTGGCTGTTTTTGACAGATCTGTGCACTGAACTTCGACGCCGGCGCACGACCACCTCCGACCACTTCTGGTAAAAACTCCACCACCGTTGGCTTCCTCTTGAAGTCTTTTAGCTTCTGCAATTTTCCGTTGTCGTTGTTCCTTGCTGGTTTTCCACTGAGACACGTGACAACGAACGTTGCACGAATCTGTCCCCTTCGACTTCTCACGGCCACCCACCGCCGTACACTTAAGCTGTCAGCCACCCACTAGGTCGAGCATCTTCCAATGATCCTACTTCATCTATCGACAGTCCCTTTGGACCCTCGGAGTACACGTGCATCGACGTACACACGTGTTTTTACCCGACGTCGCCGCCGTCGTGAAGATCTGTTGCGCTACCCGCAACGGGAAGGAGATCGCCGCTAGCTCGATGTTTTCATGCCATCACCTCGCTATCCAGAGGTGCCTCGCTGAACTACCTACGGCCGAGGAGTTTCAGACGACGTCGACGCTTCGCCGTTCAGACCCGACTTCCGCTTTTTGAACGACGTCAAGAGGTTGGTTCCCCTAACAAGTAGTAAAACCCACACCGTAGCTCATCAAAACCTAATCTAAAATTGGTCAACATGAACTAAAGTTATTTTCTGCATATTTAAAATGTTGTCCACCATAGAAAATCGATGAACGAACTGAATTTCTGTGCACATAGGATAGACGTCGATCTAGACTGAACAAAACATCAAAAGACATGACTTTTGACTGTTAGGGTAGTCCCACCAAATTTAGAAACAAACCGTAATAGGATTGACAAAAAGCGTCATCTGACATCGCCGTGATCCTGTTTTAGACGGACCATCGTCAACGCGACACTTCGACGGGACGCTCCGGACAGACGACGCACTCGCCACAGCAGGCAAGTGTATTCACTTGTACCTTCGGCCATGTTTAGGACATAGACTCTTAGAACTGTTAAAAACATAAACAAAGAGAACCGAATGTGAAATGATAGCGTCTGGGACCCCCTTGACAGCTTAGACTTGACGACGAAGTCTAAGCACAATAACAACAACAATTGACACCTTAGGGTTATTCTGTGCGTGCGTGCGTGTGGACACCCTAGAATGAACATCCCCTCAACTCGGTCATGTCATGTCATGAAAGCCTACGTGCGTTTCAGGTGCCCTCCATGCGAGAGTGATCTCTGGTTGTCTTGTCTTGAGCACTTTGGGTGAAGGAAGGTTGAGCGTTCCCTCGGCTTGGCGGGTTTGGCCACCCACAAACTGAAAGGCGTGAATCTCTCTTGTCATTCTCAGTCTTGTCTTGGCTCGTGCACTAGGTTGAGCGTTCTCTCGGTTGAGAAGGTGCTGGCCGCCTTCTAACCGAAAGGCGTGAACCTTAGTGACACACTCCTCAGTCTTGTCTTGTCCCGTGCACTAGGTTGAGCGTTCCCTCGGTTGAGAAGGTGCTGGCCGCCTTCTAACCGAAAGGCGTGAACCTTAGTGACACATTTCTTGTCTTGTCTTGTCCCGTGCACAAGGTTGAGCGTTCCCTCGGTACATACCGAAAGGCATGAACCTTAGTGATACACTTCTTATCTTGTCTTGTCACGTGCACAAGGTTGAGCGTTCCCTCGGTACAGACCGAAAGGCGTGAACCTTCGTAACACACACAGTACTTCTTGTCTTGTTCTGTCCCGTCTGGTTTAGTCCCGTAGCTAGTAGCACACGCTACGACTACTGTCTGTCTCGTTTACTTCCTGCACCGTTTTACTTTCTATCATATCATAACCCCTGCATGTTAATCAACCAATAAAATGTTGCTCTTAAATCATATTACACTTGCAGTAGAGTTCAACTTTTTCTTGTAGACTTTACCTGACGTACAGTTCCTTTTCTCTTGGGTGCTGGACGTCAGGTGTTGAGCCAGAGCACGTGGACGAGCCGGACATTCCTGAGTACGTGGAGCCAGTGGACGTCGACCCGGAGTACGTACCTGATGAGGACCAGTCTTAGAGGTTCCTCACCATTGCAGTTCAGAGTTTTTCCTGCTTTCTAGTTCGGGTGCGTAGCACCGTTTACTTTTCTGCCTAGGTTGGGTGCTTGCACCAGTAGTTTACTTTCTGCGTTGTTGCCATGCTGGGCATTACTTCTTTTATTAGACTCTTGTACTTCTGGATATCTTGATGGAATAAAATGAATGCATTTCCTTTCAGTACTTTCTGTTACGAATTTTATAAATGCAAGAACTTGAAAATTTTAAAATGGTACCCCCTACAGACGCTTATTGGGTCCGAGCTTCACAGCTCCGGCCCAAACGAGCCTTAGTCACATCTCGCTTCCTAATCATATATACTCATTTTATGTTTCTTATAAGGGCTTATTTGCATTCTTTGCACAAAACATCATTTATGGACTAATTTCTCCTTCTCCTATTTTTCAGGTACTCCTAGGAGAAATTAGTCCATAAATGATGTTTTGTGCAAAGAATGCAAATAAGCCCTTATATGAAACATAAATTGAGTATATACTCCCTTTGTTACTAAACGACTCCTGTGCCATAAATCATGATTCGAGGAAATCGCTCCCTCATCATCGAACGTGGTGATTAACTTCAAGACATGGACTGATGGTTTATCCTCGATCATCCTGGAGCAACGCTTAACCCATCGAGGGGCCATCACGCGTTACAACCACCACACGACAGCAAGCAAAGAGATGAAATATGGTGCTCCTATTACAAAAAATTAATTGTTTGTTCACATTTACATCAACCCTTATACATTCAAAAAATTTCTAAAATAGGCGTAAAAACGTCGAGGCCATACGACGGCATGCTAGGCCCTTCGTCTCCATCTAGCACGGCCGCAGACTCTGGGTTCCTCGCGACATCTGCTCTTACGTCATCATCAGCACGATGGCATCGTCGTCAGGGGGAGCGACTTCCTCCGTGCCTTGGATCGATTCATCGGCACCAAGGTCCGAAAATATCACCAGGATCTCGTCGATCTCCACGGAGAGGTCAGGAAATCAGTTCTTCATCTCTGATCGACATCACTCATAACCTGCCTTGTATAGCTCGTCGAAGTCAGAAAATGAATCCGTGAAATCCTGAATCACCCTCTCCACAACGACCATGGCTTCGACTCTCTCCTCCAGCAGAGCATCTTCCGCTCGCTCTCTTAGGTACGATTTGTTCAGCCTCCCTCCTATGAGATTCGCTTAACTCATGCTCGAGTTTCCAAATGCGATCCGATCTTGTCTCGAAGAGGAGTTTGATTCTATCTAGCTCAGCCTGAGATCTCTCCACCCTCGACCTAACGGCCTCGAAGGTGACACCATGATTGGCCACCACCGAAGCACGAAGTTGCAACGTCGCGGTCGCCATGAGGACCTGCAAGGACCACACAATGGTAAGCGTGCGTGCTGGCATCACCTACAAGGGAGCTAGAGAAACAATTACATGGGCGCTGGCATGAACGGCTATTGACCCAAGCTGCTCATAATCGACCCTTTCCACGAGCCATGTCCCGTGGAAAGGTCGCATTCTTAGTAATGCGGGAGGCGGTCCCACAGTTAAGAAGAGCAGATTTTCCACGCCTCAATGGAAACCCCACCCAGATGAGCTCCTCATCGGAGCAGTCGAATGGGGCCTGAGGAGATCGACCCTCCAGCAAAATTGGCATGTATTCATCGGGGTTTTTCTCAGACAGCCCTACAGGCGGGAACAGACCCCCCCAAGGCCAAGAGTCCTGGTGCACGAGAAGCTTCGGTGGAACCTGAGTCTCCCCGGATCCTCCTCATGAAAAGTTTCACTCCTTGGCTGGGAGACCCGCTCTGCAGCTGTATTCGACAAAGATGGCTCCGAGTCGCTGAGAACGAGCTTCTGCCTCATCTTGGTCCCCTCTAGTGCAACTACTTCAAATTCAGAGAGGGACCCTTTCTTCCTCTTCTGCTGAGGGCGAGCCACCTGAGCAACCTCCTCGATAACCATGGGACGATCACCAGACGGCTGGCTATCGATCTCCCCATGGTCGGTGCCCAGGGCGATAACATGCTTGCCTCCACCTCTTTGATGGAAGCTTCGAATGCTTCCCTCAATGTAGGATCCACCTAGTAATCCACGCTAGCCATGCCTGCGAGAGCAACAAACAAGTTAGGTGGAAAGACAAAGGTTAAGTGGTTGGTGTGCACAACCGAACCAACCTTTCGTCCACACGGTCCGATGCAATACATCGTCAGACCGCAGCCACTTGATCGACCTCATCTCCTCTGGCAGGCTCGTAAAAATATCGGCGACTTTCTTCTCCTCGAGAGTCAACGGCTTATCCCCAGCAAGTCCCAAATCAGGGGCAACCCAACCAGTGTAAAATCTAGTCTCCCCTTGGAAAACCACAAACACAAACTCATCTTTCCACTTGGGATTGGAGGTGGGAAGATATTCCAATAGCTTCCTACCTCGATGAGCCATTATCGTATACCACCCCGAGGTCTTGAGGGGAGAGATCGAGAAAAACGATTGAAAAGACTTGGAGATGGTTCAATCCCCTTTGTCACATACAGAACTATGAAGCCCATCAGCATACCAATGGCATTCGGCATCAGCTGGTAAAGGAAAATGTTCAGGGTACACAGGAAGTATCGTAGGAAAGGGTGCATGGAAAATCGAAGGCCACGCTCGAAGGCTCTGACATAAACCCCTGCTTCCCGATCGCCAGGACGATGAGCCCTCTCGTCCCTCCCAGGCAGCCTAATTTGGTAGTCGAGACGGAGGTAACTACTCTGAAGCTCGACGATCTAACCGGCGTTGACTTTGGACCTCACGCCCGGCTCCATGATCCATTCCCGATTCTTCTGCATGGCTGTGATCAAGTTCCTTCCGGAGGCAGAGATGGAGGACGAAGTAATTGCTGTCGAGAGAAGGAAAATTTGAATCAAGAGAATGAAGACAGTACTTCCACATTCTATTGCTGGAACCGTCATATATGGGCGAGGCAATAACCGCATAATGCAACACGTGTCAAAGATCCAAGAGTCCAGAATGTCTTAGATTTTGAACCGACAAATCATCTGAATCAACGAGGCGGGCATTTTGGTGCCTAGAACTCAAGTGCTATTTTCTCGACTGCCTAGCTCCATTAATGTGATGTAACGTCGCTTGACTTCAGCAGATTCATCCTTAAGGTTGTACGACGGGGGACATTGTTGAGTCATTAGGCCGGCGTTCGAGATTACTCGGTCGACAAATGATTATGGCCCACAAGGCCCACTAAAGAAGCCTGATACTGACTCAGTCAAAGCCCAATAGTCAGTCGACCGTTGAGTCTGCTTCACTCGAACGTGGGATTTAAGACGGGCTCATGAATCTCGAGGACGTACACAACATTTATTCATATTAATGGAGGAAGATCGTGGCCCCATTATGGTGGCTGTTATCACCCCAACGTCTCTCATTTATTTAAAACCATCATCACGATTATCTCACCTTCGAAAGGTGGTAGTTTTTCATCGTTTTATTAATCTTTAGAAGCTGATTCTTTTGGTTTACAGGTCAAATGTCCCGTGGATTTGACACCTGATTCTTCAGGTTTACTACTTGATCGATCTCCTACACTTGGAAGTAACGCTCACACATTTCGAGACGAGTCACGTAGCCTCTCAACAAACATGTGGCATGCAAGAATCTTCATGTGTGGGCTTTTCTCCAAGGTGCATGAATAGGAGCATGAACGGTACCGAAGCTCTCCAAATGGTGGGTTACATCACAAATAATCATTGTTGCTAAGGCGGTATGTAGATGATGACATGTTAGGAGGCGATGATAATAATCAGGTGCAATCTCCACAGCAAGTTGGGAAGGAGCAAAGTCGTCAGGTGACCCATGGTAGACCAGTGCATTATTGCTCAGTTGCATAAGGGTAGGGAGTCATGGAAACTCTATTAAAGTTCTGGGATGGAGTCATAATAATTGCTGAAAGGCTTCATATGACTTAGCAAAAGGTAGACAATCTTCATTACTAAGGAAATATAAAGATGGAAAGTGTTAAGGCCAAAATTGACAGAGACAGTTGTCAAGCTGACGTAGACTCGAGATGCTGAGTCGAAGCCTTATTAGCAGTTGGAGTGGGACCCTCAGTTGGAAGGACCAGGGTCGAGTGATGGTAGTTGAAGATGATACGACGTTCGATCGACCTTCGAGCGGTAGCTGCATCGATCGTTCGAGGTACAGAAGCTCAATGTCGACCTTCGACATTGGATGATGACCATCGATCTGTACCACAGGGACTTGTTAGGGGGTCGGATCTGGGTTTCGATCCAAATCCCCTCCGATGCTTAAGTTAGTATGGGACGTAAGGGGGAGAGAGAGCTTGGTGCAGTTAAGATCGACCCACAGAGGTTCGTCTCAAGACTGGCGGTGCAAGCTCGAATGTATAAGAAATATAAGCTGAGAAAGTAGAGTTTTATGAGAAAGTAATACTAAAATACGTATAGGAAAGTCGATCTAAGAAACAAATAGGAGGAGCATGTGTTGGTTGTGATTTCGTTAAGGGTTTTGTAATCGATGATTTTGAATATATTTTCTATAACTCAACGTCTCATCCGGCTAAGGTATGAGAACGTTGAAAACTATGGCGATAAAGCCAGTAAAATAGTGCTAAAAAGTAATCACGTATAACATCGATTTTATAATGAAAATACGCACAAGTGCCCTCTCGGGTCACATCATGAATAAGTCTTACTCAGATCATATTCGATTAATTATGCACATGTCTCCGATTAACACACTCAATTAGATTATACGTAGAAATCGATGAAATACGTGATTATAACATGCATATAGAGCGAAAAGATATCAAAATCAAGGATCACATAGCCCTAACTACATCACAACCAACACATGAGGGCACTAGCCATGCATTGAGAGAAGAAAACTTAGTTTCATTAGCAAATACATGATCAAAAGTTCAAAATACATGCTAAATACGTGAAATACAAGGTATAAGTTGAGATCTCTATCACCAAAACTCCTCAAAAAGCCTTAGAATTTCTTTTGCAAGAGCCCATTGCCTATGTCTCCAAAGCCCTAGAAAATCTCACGAAAAACGCACTAGAGAGCCTACAATATGCAATGAATACGGCCAAAAACCCTAGAATACGTTTATATAGGGAGATTGCGGGTTTTAGAGGCTTAGCAGGTTCGAAACCCGCTCCAATAAGCTAAAAAACAAACCCGTTGGCTGCCTCAAATCTTAGCCGTCTAATCGATGCGGGATCTGTCGTGGGGGCGACGCGTGTCCGACGGGTTCGGATCTTCGCCCACGCGCGCCCGCATCCGCTTCGTCGATCCGAACTCAATTCAGATTCGTTTGTTGGCCGTTGGATTAGCTCCCAACGGCTCAGATATTGCCGCGTCACCCTCCGATTTGGTGCCACCTGAACCCAGTTCGGTGTGAACATCGTCCATTGGATCATCATCGTGCGGTCTCAAAGGGGCCGCGTTGCCCGCTTCTCTTTGCATTCGGGAGTGATGTCGTCCGTTGGATTGGCATCGAACGGTCCTCGATGGGCCACATCTTCACTGCGTTGGGACGTCAGATTTAGGCGGGATCGCTTGGATAGCTGCCACGTGTCCGTTACGATGAACGGGCGGTATATACGGATCGTAATAAAATAAATATTCAAAATCAAATCAAAAGTCAACACCCTTTCACCCTAATAAAATAAATATTAACAAATACGATGGACTATGCGAAAACTATTTATGCGATCTTTTAAAGATACACATTTTGCGGTATATAGACCTCTCACACTTATTGTCTATATAATCGAATATTGACACCAGCAGTTGTCAGAACACCGCTAAACTCTTTTAGAGTCATCTCACTTTACAATGTATGATTCTTGAATCTACCCCTTACTTTTAAGTGTACGCCCGAAGTCGTGACTTAATAGATAAGTGAGAAATTATAAATTTCGTAGCCACGTATTTGTTTTCCCCCTCTGAGCATGATAAACTATCCACATAAAATTTGAACGACTCAAGTAAATGGCCTGAAGCTATACTTGAGCATTCAAATAGACTTTTAAAAGTATCTAATTAATTAGAAAAGTGGAAGTATAAAATAATTTGCTCAAACCCCTGCTTATGTCTCCTTAGCAAGACTAATTTTCATTGTCCTTTATAAATAAGGAATATTGAAATCAGGGGAAGTTCAGGATCAAACATGACCTGAAATAAAAATAAGGAAAAATTAAAACAGGGGAAGTCTTGAATTAAATGAGAAAGAGAAGATATGATATACCTCGACATGGAGTAAGCAATGGCAAACCCAATATCAGACCAGAAGTTCTGATAAGTGCCATAATGTTTTTGTAAACATGAATGTGCATTAACTTATGCCATATAAAAATACATACATATTTAGTCTAAACAACGAAAGTCAAATTGACCTTATGTATATTTAGCTACTCCCCGCGGACAAATAAACTTTGAAATCAAATTTAATCTGTTGTCATAACATAAATCTTAATGAGCATGATTATAGTTGTATGTTTTCAAGAGCACACATCACACTATGTCACTTGTTGACTTAACAAAATCATCAGTATTACTCTCTTGTAGTTTTAATACATTTTATTTTACTGCGAATGATTTGCTATCTTGAATACCCCTAAAAATAAAATGAGGATGCCATATACTCTCTGAAACTTATACAGTTTCAATGGATATTTGTCAAAACGAAATCCCTAATGACTCAAGAAATAAATGAAGCATGAAGCTTTGTCCCATAATGATCCGCACAATAGTCAATGTGAAGATGTAATCCTTCACAGTTTGAACACAGTTCAACTATTAACGGACATAATTAACTTGAGCATTTTAATGGAATTTTCAAAAGTCCCACATAAATTCAAAAAGAGGAATTACTTTGGAACACCAGAAGTGTCCAGAATCGACCAACTTTGGATCGATATCACCCTGGAGTGATGATGCAAGACATCATCAACCAGACGAACCCAAAGATTCTTCAAAAAGGGTGAAACTTTCATTGTCACATTCAAAAGGGAAAAATGATTATGAGATCATCTCCATTCACATGGACATTGACTCTCCCCACTTCCTCAAACAAATTTAAGATGATATACCATCATCATTATAGATAATGAAGACCTTTAGGTCTCTTGAGAGTATTTAAGTGATATAAATAGGCTTTGTCCACTCCCTTAATATGGCTGATGACGTACCTTTTTGTGTACTCATCAATATAATCCTCTAAATGGTCATTATCCAACCACATTTTTTTAAAAAAATAGTGGTAACTTTGGATAAAAATGGGAAATCATAAATAATTAGCAACAGTGGTTGCGTACACTCAGCTAAACACACCATTAGAACCTTTTTATATGAGTCTGATCAACTCCATATAAACATTTTCTAAGAATGGGTTTAGAGCACATCTTAAAGATGGTACGTCCGCAACGTTGTGTATGTGTTCCTGTAGCAACACTACATAAACCGTCATGATGCCATAAAGAGAACACATTCATCAGGACTAACCAACTTTGATGAATAAATCTCGTATGAGTAAGGCATTAGTACACATCTTATAGATTGTGTGTTGATGGTAATAATGATCCTGAAGATCCTTCAATTCCCTATTTGGTTCAAATCATCTATGAGCCTGAAGTTCAAATTGACCATTTAAAAAGTAAATACATATGATCTGATTATAATCAGACTGACAATTTAAATATTGTCAAAACTTTCACATCCCTGGTACTAAAAATCCAGCTAGGATTGACATACCAAATATAATGAATGCAATCCACCAGTAGCAGAAGTGGATGTCCTTAAGAGATGAGAGGACATACCACTAGGCTCCAAAGAGAGAAATCTACTCATGGAGACCGAAAAAGCAATACCACCACAGGAAAGTGAGCTCAAATCCAGAACCTTATTGCAACTTAGTTGCTAAGGACCCATTCTGGATTTGTCCATATTCTTTACCCGTCCCAGAACCTTCACTTCTTTAACGCGTCGTGAAGGAGACACCTCTGGGAGAAATCAAATGTTTATAGTACGTACGGGGTGAGTTTTGGACAAGAAAGAACACATTTTGTCGACAAATTCTCTCATATTTCACTTTGTCAGTTAATATCGATTCCACAACTCTGCTTTGCCTGAAGCAAAGATAGAGATTTGACCAAATTATAATAATGTGGAATGAGGCAATAATAAGGTGAGCTGGACTCACTTATGAAATATGAGGTGTATGGACCTGAAGTCCTGATATCAAAAATGATATCAAATCCTGTGGGATAACTGAGTATTGTAGGAGAATTATAATAAAATCGTTAGCTATAAGCACTCTAATTTGCTATAGCTTTATAGGTATAAATCGCTCAAACCAGGAAGTAATCAAGTAAGATGAGCTGAACTCATTGACAAGATGAATCTGATGCATCGACTGGTTTATGTCAAGGCGTAACCCAACGAATGGCAAAAAGAGGGAATTTTTGGTTGATGTTGCTATTGGATGTGACAACATTACCGATATAAAATTTCTTCAACTGCATATGTAAATTTTTTCTTTACTTTCCTTTCTTTTTGGGACACATATTAATAATATGATTAAAGGAAAGACAACCTAGACAAAAATACTTAAAGGACTCATACTAAAAAGTTGTTGTTTGCACCTCTTAAAAACAGTATTGTTCTTAAGAGAGCAAATTATAAGAATTGAGATTATTTTAATAACTCAAAATATTATCGGATCTCTTGAAGAGAAAATACCGAAATATCTATTAAAGCCCATCTATCAAATATGATATGAAAGTCCTGGCTAGGCATAAATTCTAGGCTTACAGAATACAATCATCCTGAAGATGAGCTATCATCCTTAAGATGAACTATCATCCTGAAGATGACATTAATCATCCTGAAGATGAGTTATCATCCTGAAGATGACATTAATCATCCTGAAGATGAACTATCATCCTGAAGATACCATTAATCATCCTGACGATGACATTAATCATCCTGAAGATGAATAATCATCCCGAAGATGAACTATTATCCTGGAAATGAACTATCATCCTGAAGAAGAACTATTATCCTGGAAATGAACTATCATCCTGAAGATGACGATAATTAATCATCCCGAAGATGAAAACTTCATACAATGACGATTGATGAAGAAACATTAAAATCATTCTCCACTAAATACACCTATTTGGTTGTATGGATATATATTAAAAGACCCCTTTCCGTTAGCTGGAAGAGGGGAAGAATATACAAGGTCCAAAAGTACCTTAAAGTGTCTTTGGAACACTCTTTTACCTCGTCAACTGCATGCGTCTCTCTTGAGCGTTAGCAGTATAGCTATTAACTAGGTACAATGCAGCGCCTGCAGCGCACCACTGGACCAGAGATATGTTGCTTCTGCACTATCTCTAAGGGTCGAGGAAAAATCCTCTATGTTAAATGTATTTGCATATGCGGGTTACAGATCATCGCGATGAATAGCATAAAAGGGACGTACACCTCCTGAAGATCTACACAGAATCCTCCCAAGTCTACATCCTTCCACCATCCCAAGAAGCTCATCACCCAAGGAGCAGTTCAAGAACATACAAAGCCAGGTCCTGAAGTACCTCGCAGACAATGACGATTGAGACGTGGAGCTGTCAACCAAGTTCGCTAGCGCTCCTTCAGTTTCAGCTACTGCCTTATATGAGTGAAACTTGTATATATGAGTGATGCTTGTACTTTACTTTTGCTTTCGTAATGTTGTAGATGAGATGGATGTATAGACACATAGGAGATAAATGTATAGATATATAGGATATCTGCAAGCCTGAAGCTTGATCAGATAAGGGGGAGTCAACTGTAGAGTTGTACTCTTTTTCCTTGGCAAGTGGTTTTTCCCACAGGGTTTTCCATAGTCAAGGTTTTAATGAGGCAACCACATTGACTCTGGATCCAGAAGTATCCACCCCTCGACACATCCCCAAATCAGGGGAAGTTATGGAGTGATGTACTCTTTTCCCTTCGCTATCGGTTTTTTCCCACATGGTTTTCCATAGCTAAGGGTTTTTAACGAGGCAGTTACCCTTAACTTGGATCTAGAAGTATCCACCCTTTAAGATACTCATTAGTACTAATGAATCATTCAGTACTCATAAGTCGAGTATACCACGTTGATTGGATAAAGGGAAGTGTTTTGAATAGGACCTATTGGGCCTATTGGGTATCCATCCACATGAGTAACCATTATGAATACTATATAAAGGAGGTTAGGGGTTTCCTAGCCTCAACCTTCTCCAAACCTGTTTCTCGTTCACAACACAAATATGTTATTTGAAACCAATTTTTCCTTCAACAAATGCTTTTTTGTGTGTGGAGGGAATCTAAAGCCTACTTACCGTAAAGTGTATTTTAATCAACAAAAAAAATCAACCTTTTTTCCTCTTTTACCCAAATGGCAAGAAGATTCGGTAACATTCATGGACCCCCAAAGTAAAGAAAGAACTGTACAGGGGCAAAATCTTGACCTTTGTTAACAAACTTTCCATGCTTTTCATGGGTCACCGAAACAGTAAATTGCAGAAACCGCCTCCATAATATGCCTTTGTCTTAAAACAACACATATTAACAATAAATTGCGAATATACAGCTTATATGGTTTCTTTATTGACTAAAGTGCAGCATAATGAAATTTAAGGCAAAAACATAATACATGAAGATTTTTTGCAACTTACCACACAAAAAAATTGGACCCTACCTTCTATATATAGACACACAAGACATAACTCCCACCATTCAGGACCTTGGTTTAGGCTTTCATCTTTCCCCCCTTCCCTGGATCTCTCTCCTCTCAAATTCCAAATTCCAAGATCCCAGATCAAGAAGACTCATCGATGGCTTCTCCGAATCATCATCCGCTAGCCAAGAAGGCGTCCCCCTCCTTCCGCCTCCGCAACCCATCGTTGAACATCCTCCGCCTCCGCCGGATCTTCGACCTCTTCGACCGCAACTCCGACGGCCTCATCTCTCCCACGGAGCTCTGCCACGCCCTCGACCGCCTCGGCCTCTCCTCCGACCCCGCCGACGTCTCCTCCCTCCTCTCCCCCTTCATCCTCCCCCCAGGCTCCGCCGGCCTCGACTTCGACGCCTTCCAGGCCCTCCACCGCTCCCTCGGCGACGCCCTCTTCGGATGCGGGGGAGATCAGGAGCCCCAGGGAGAGAGCGACAGGGGGCCGATCCAGGAGGAGGAGGAGGAGGACATGAGGGAGGCGTTCAAGGTGTTCGACGAGAATGGCGACGGTTTCATATCGGCGAAGGAGCTGCAGGCGGTGCTGGGGAAGCTGGGGCTGGAGGAAGGGGAGAGCTTGGACAAGGTCAACGCCATGATCGGATCCGTGGACCGCAACCTAGACGGCAGGGTTGATTTCAACGAGTTCCAGAACATGATGCGGACCGTCGTCGTTCAGGGATCTTGATTTTTGGGCAATTTGAATGATTGTAATCTTGACATTGTTGGCTTAGATTTGGTTATGGTGATCTCCTCCTATCTCTGGAATTTAATGGCTCTTGGTTGAATGATGATAATAATAATAATTTCTATCATTGTATTGGTGCAACTTGGATGTCAAAAATTGCGCCGACCGCAAGCTCCGACCCCACGATGCCGGCCCACATCTACCTCAAATTGTTTTTTCTTTTTTATTCTTAATTGTTGATGTTTGAACAAGGAATGTGCAAGTTGTGTTCCGTTCAAAAGAGCGGGTCGGAATCAACGGGGAGAGTGATGACACCTATGTATTGCTGGGAGAATGACGAGGGCAACAGGCATAATTGTTCATCGTGTTAGTCTGTTAGACAAAGTGATAATGGTGGATTGTTCATGGATCGTGAAGAAAACGGAGTTTGTATTGTTTCTGGGTGTTTTCCTACTTAGAAAGATTGGTATGGATATATGTGGCATGCCCAATTGGAAGTCCAATCGGGCTTTGGACATGTCCAAGGCCGGTCCTGAAGATATTAGGACCCATGGCGAGTTGCAAAATTTGGGCCCTTTACATATAATTTGTTTTAAAATAATTGAAATACTAAATTTTTTAGGGTTTGGAAGCTAGCCAAGTGCAATGCTAGCCCCTGAAAGTTTTATTAATATGCTAAAAGATGGTCCAGCAACAGCCCTCCCTCGCCGTTTATGGCATTGAGCACGTGAAAATGTGGGTTTATCGTGCCACGCCTTTTACGGCATTGAGCACTATTATCGATTCACACGCCATGGCTTTAATTTTTTTTTCATATTTGAATATTTGATATACTTTGCATAACCCCAAAATAGTTTATGTGAAATTGATTGGCAATAAAAATTGATTGGCAACGGGGTTTGCAGCAGGCTCATGACTGCATGCTAAGGCATAAATGTCATGAAATCTACCCAATCTCTGCAGGAAGATTCTGTGGGAATTCGCATGTCTTAAAACATATAACATAGAGGAGATTCAGCAATGCAACATTAGTTGGAAAATATCACCATTGAAAATGTGAGAGAGAGAGAGAGAGCTCAAAAAGGACATGTTTGAGAGAGAGAGAGAGAGAGAGAGAGAGAGAGAGAGCTCAAAAAGGACATGTTTGTGTGTGGTAGTCAGCAGATGAGTTAGCATTTGCAGAGAGCAGCTACCATGATCCTATATATATATAAACAGCAGAGCAGCTATCATGATCCTATATATATATAAAGGACTTGGGAAATGGGCAGGGGGGTTTACTACTCTCAACTCTCAATTAAGTGTACGTAGGCCAATAGCTGCTAGGCTGCAGTGCTATGGCTTTTAGCTCGCTGAAGCTAAAGCATACAGACTCGAGAGAGATGATGATGATGCAGAGAGAAAGAGAGGAGTTGGGAAATGGAGAGGTAGCTTTATTATGGCACCAAGCCTGGCGCTGGCTCTTACGTGAGAGGGAGACCAAACGGCGATGGCTGTTGCTGGGCATCTCTCTCCAATGCTGCTCATATTAACATTAACATTTAAAAAAATGCCCCCCCCCCCCCCCCCCCCCCCCCCCCACCTTGGGCCCTAGGCGGCCGCCCTGGCTACCCTGGGTCAAGGCAGGGCATGGACATGCCCATTCTCATCCCTATCGAGGAACCGATGCTTGGCCCCGCCAAATCTCTTTTGATGTTTAAATTAGGACGCCAATTTTTTGGAGAGCAAATAAGCAAAGCCAACAATTGGCTAGGGTTTCGAACGAAAATAAAAGTTCCAATTTACTTGTATCAATAATAAATGATGATATTTGCAAGAAATCCGATTCGCAGGTAAAACAATCATTTCTCATGTTAAATGGCAACACAGTTACTTCTCCTGTTGGGGGGACAATGTGGTAACGGCCTCTGTCGGTGTGACGGGCTGTGTGAGCAAGAGAGGGCTCTTTGATGGGCATGAAATTTTGGCCCAGTATCCTTTCTGCTTTAATTTGGAGCCGTTATCAGTTGTTTCAGATAACATACACCTCTGCTTCTTCACAGGGTTCTTTAGGGCCCGTTTCGCTAGTTGAAAGTTGTTTTTGGAAAGTTGATGGGACGTGAAATCTTGGATTGAAAAAAAGTAAAGTTTTGTGTTTCTTTGGACTTAAAAAGTGGTGTAAAAAGTGTGTTTGAGAGTTTGTTGCAGGTCTAACGAAACTTTTTGGTTTTTTCTTGGGGATTGAAAGTTTCATGAGAATGTTTCATGTGGGTTCACTGTTTTGAAATAATAAATAATTATTTGTAATTATCCTAATTTAATTAATTTAAATTATTTTAAGTTATTAATAAATGGTAATCTTAATTTTATTATTTTATTTAATGGAAATTATAAATATTAGTAGAAATAATTAAATCTAATTTAGTTATAAATGTTATGAATAGGCCCATGAGGCCCATTGGGTATCCAAGCCCACTATTGAAAGCTATATATATGAGGGTAGGGGGCTCTTACCCCTCTACACATATTTCCCTATATTTTCCCTTCATAACACGTTATCAGCACGATCACGCTCGTTGGAGGAGACGGCGGCTCGCGGGGAAGGAGATCCATCAATTGCTCAGATTCAAGAAGATCGTAATCTTCTCAACGGGGAGCGAAAATGGCATCCTTCACCAACCGTCGACTAGATTCCCTTGTCGAATCTAGAGGTAAAAAAAATCAAAACTTTTAGATCTAAACTTGCTTTTCACGTTAGATCTGCATGTTTTAGGATCAAAAAGTTTAAAAACACGGTAAAAATCAAATTTTTTAAGATCCGCATGCCTAAAAACAATAAAAATCTGTTTTTTAGCGATATTAATACTCGAAAAATCCGTTTTTTACCCCCAACCTTTGATCCAAAAATCCGCACGCCCATAGGGCGAAACGACGGCGCTTCACAAGCGCCACCGGCACGATCTCACGCCGCGGCCTGAAGCTGCGGCCAGCAGCCGCGGACTGCCGCCGCGGCCCTGTGCCGTGGCCTGACGCCGCGGCGGTCGCGGCCTCAGGCCGCGACCAACTGCCGCGGCCTCAGGCCGCGACCAACTGCCGCGGCCTGCAGGCCGTGGCGGCCACGGCCTGAAGCCGCGGCCCCTGTCGCCACTGCCTGCAGGCCGCGGCCCGCCGCTGCGGCGGCTGCGGCCCGCAGCCGCGGCCCGTCGCCGCCACGGCGGCCGCGTTCTGCGCGGCTAGCCGTCGCGGCGACACGCTGCGGGCCCCCCTAGGGTTTTCCGAAACCCTAACCCTAAACGGGCCAACTTTTTCGGGGGAGGCCCAATTAACCCTAATGGGTTGTTCTCATGGCCCAAAAGGCCAGAAAATTAGCCCATTTACATAAATAATTTTTATTTTTTATTTTTGGCCCTAAAAGCCCAAAATAATTAAAAGAAACTTTTAAAGGGTTTTTAAGCGGTAAACCAAACATTAAAATATGGATCAAAAGGTAAAAGTTTTCAAAATAAATTTTTACACGTCACACACATTTTAGATTACTTAAATTAATCTGTACATGCATGTGATTGATTATCTGCGTAGTTGTATGTTTCAAATATATTATCTGCGTGGATGTGCAAATTAGGCTATGTTTTTAGGGATCAGCCAGTTTCCGACACCTTTTAATTTCCTGCAATTTTTCTTTTTTTGAGAGAAATTTGTAAGTGAGGATATAAATGTAAAAAGAAGACCGAAGGACACCAAAAAGGAGCTGAAGGCGTTCGCACAATGAAGATAGGGGATTCTCTCTGAAGTTCCCGAGTTGTAATTTATTCTTTCATGCAATTATTTTTTGATGTAACTTCGGACTGTACTTCTTTTTATTTCGGTGTCGGCTGGCTGATCCCCATAGTCCTAAGTCATTTTTCTGCTTCATTGCTTATACATTAACTGCGTGGATGTTAATTACTTTAATACCATGTTTAATGTTACAATGAAACTACTTAACAGCATGCGTGAATGTTAACCGTTATTAATTATTCACATTATGAATCTGTAAAAAGCATGTATGTTAAATTCACATTAATTAGATCCATGCTATGAAAAATGTTTGCATTACATGCGTGGATGTCTAATTTACTCAGTTTTAATGATACATGCTGTTTTTCTTTACATTGCTAGATCATTAAATGGCCAGACTCGCAAATGTCGACTTTTCGGTCCTGAAGGCCGATGGGTCAAACTACCTGAGTTGACAGTTGGACCTGAAGTTCCATCTGCGCTCTCATGGTTCCAGTCTCACACAGACTGAAAAGGCAACAACAAGTACTGCCCCAGCGAACAAGGAGGCTTCAGTGGAAGCACCTCATACAGAGGAAGTTTCCGATATATTAAAGGCGAAAGCCATTATATATATCAGGAAACATTTAGACTCGACCTTAAAGGACGAGTACCTCACTGTAGAGGACCCTTACGAGCTGTGGGACGCACTCGAGGAGAGGTACAGACATCAGAGGGATGTCATACTCCCCCGTGCACAGTACGAGTGGACTCACCTCCGCATACAGGACTTCAAATCCGTAGCGGAGTACAACTCAGCTCTCTTCCGCATCACCTCACGTCTGAAGTTGTGTGGTGAACCAGTGACGGAGAAAATGTTGCTGGAAAAGACGTTCATGTCTTTCCACGAAAAGGACATGATCCTTATGCAACAATATCGCGAGAGGAAGTTCACTAAGTACTCTGACCTGCTTACATGCCTGCTTATGGCTGAACAGAACAGAGACCTGTTGGTTGCCACCCACAACCTGCGCCCTCCTGGCTCCGCTCCATTGTCACCTCCTGTAGAGGCTCACGTCCAGTCTTCCCAGAAGAAGAAGACGGACAAAAAGGCAAAATTCCAGAAATGGAAAGAACAGAATCAGCGGAAGAAGGCCACTCTCCCAGCTCCTCCTCAGAACCAGAAGTTCGTGGACAAGAAGCAGAAGAGGATTCCCAACAAAGGTGGCACTCCCAAGAAAGACTGGGAGGACAAGTGCTCTAAATGCGGAATGACGGGCCACTGGTCCAGAATCTGCTGCACAGCAAAACACCTCCAGGACCTCTACCAGGCAAGCCTCAAGCCTCGAGCTGAGACAAACCTGATTGAGAACGCAGCGTTGGCAGAGACCTCATGGACTCCTGAAGACTTCATGGGAGATGACACTCTCTAGATCTGGACCACTTCTATGCACTAGCAATGTATCTTCTATTTATACATCGTATCTAGTTTTATTTCCATGTCAAACAATATTTTGAGCATTTATTTTTTTATGAAAGTGGATCTTTTCTCTTCATTTATTGCTTGAATGTCTTTCCCTTTTTTAGATATGGAACGTATCTGCCTAGTGGACAGTGCATCGACGCACTCGATCCTTCAAAACATAGACTACTTCACGAGCATAAGTAGCTATTCTGGCCCATTGAGAACAATCTCAGGACCAGCAATAATCGAAGGATCAGGGGAAGCAATTATATTGCTCCCCGACAACACACAAATAACACTTAAAAATGTGTTATACTCCCCTAAATCCATCTGAAACCTCCTAAGCTTTAAAGACATCCGTTTAAACGGATATCACTTAGAGACGGTCGAGGAAGATAAAAGGGAATACTTGCTTGTAACGTCTCTTACAAATGGTTCAAAAACCATTGTGGAACGTTTCAAGGGACTACCCTCGGGACTCTACCAAACAAGTATACAAACTCCAGAAACATCCATGGCGGAGCAACTGCAGTGCCCCCAAACACAAGAATTCCAACTCTGGCACAGTAGACTGGGACACCCTGGTTCTGTTATGATGTACCGCATCATAAAGAACTTCAGGGGTATAGACCTAAAGAACCTGAAGATTTTTCAAAAAGGCAAATTCCCATGTCCACCATGTTACAAGGGTAAACTGATCACGAGACCCTCTCCACTGAAAGTGGACGTGGAGTCCCCCAGTTTTCTGGAAAGAATCCACGGAGACATTTGTGGGCCGATTCACCCATCAAGTGGTCCGTTCAGGTACTTTATGGTCCTGATAGACGCATCTACTAAGTGGTCACATGTGTGCCTACTGTCCACCCGTAACCTAGCAGTATCTAAGCTTTTAGCTCAGATAATCAAGTTACGGGCCCACTTCCCCGACTACCAGATAAAGAAACTTCGTCTGGACAATGCGGGAGAGTTTACGTCACAAGTCTTTCTAGACTATTGCCAAGCTCAGGGAATTGAAGTCGAACATCCTGTAGCGCATGTTCACACCCAAAATGGGTTAGCAGAATCTCTAATTAAGAGACTGCAATGGATCGCTCGTTCATTACTACTTCAATCCCAGATGCCAGTGAATGCGTGGGGTCATGCAATTTTGCATGCTGCATCTTTAATAAAATTAAGACCTTCTGGAGGTCAGTCATCTTCTCCAATGCAACTAGCACTTGGAGCCCCACCAATTGTCTCACATTTGAGAATATTTGGTTGTGCAGTATACGTCCCCATAGCACCACCGCAAAGGACAAAGATGGGTCCACAACGTCGTCTAGGCATTTATGTTGGGTTTGACACCCCCACCATAATTAGATTCCTAGAACCCCTTACGGGAGATGTCTTTAAGGCACGTCTAGAAGACTGAATTCGATGAAACATCGTTTCCAAGACTAGGCTCACAGACAAAGAAGCCCGAAGCTTCAGAAAGTTTCACTTGGGATACAAAGACATTATGTCACTTTGATCCGCCAACAAGCCAGTGTGAGGATGAGGTCCTGAAGATTCTCCACATCCAAAACACTGTCCATCTCTTGCCGGACAAATTTACTGACAACCAGAAGATTGTCAAATCACACGTCCCTGCTGCTAACACTCCAGCTAGGATTGACATACCGCAAAATGGATGCAATCCGCCTGCAGCAGAAATGGTTGGACCTCTCAAAAAGAGAGGGCGACCACCGGGATCCAAGGACCAAGTCACTCGAAAGAGTACGACCCTTGGCAATGGTAAACAAATACCATCACAGGATGCTAATATAAGCCCTACTACCCCATCTCTCCCAAACTCTCATGAAGAGGAAAAATCGGGAGAAAATGAAGTATCGATACACTATGTACGAACTGGGGAGTATTGGGACAGAAAAAGCACAACCATAGATGACACATTTGCGTGTAATATTGCCATCAACGTCGCATACTGCGACGATGATATTAAACCATGCTCTCTGACAGAATGTCAAAGCAGAGATGATTGGCCAAAGTGGAAAGCGGCAATAGGAGTGGAGTTGGATTCACTCACCAAACGCAAGGTCTTCGGACCCATAGTCCAGACACCAAATGGTGTAAAACCTGTGTGTTATAAATGGGTATTTGTTAGAAAACGAAATGAAAAGAATGAGATCGTTTGCTATAAAGCAAGGCTTGTAGCGCAGGGTTTTACCCAACGTCCTGGGGTGGATTTTGAAGCCACATACTCCCCGGACATGGACGCGATCACCTTCCGATTCCTCATTGGCTTAACAGCCTAAGAGAGTTTAGATATGCAACTCATGGACGTGGTTACTGCATACCTATATGGCAACCTAGACCGAGACATCTATATGAGATTGCCTGACGGTTATTCTTTGCCTGCAGCACTAAAAGAGAGAGAACGCGACATCTACTCAGTGAAACTGTAAAGATCATTATATGGTCTAAAACAATCTGGAAGGATGTGGTATAACAAACTGAGCGATTTCCTTGCAAAACAAGGATTTACAAACGACCCAGTCTGTCCTTGCATCTTTATAAGAGCAAAGGCAACATGATTTGTAATTATAGCCGTCTACGTAGACAACTTAAAGCTCATCGGATCTCCTGAAAAGATCGCAAAGATTTCTAGAAGCCTGACAGAAACCTTCGAGATGAAAGACCTCGGAAAGTCAAAATTCTGTTTAGGTCTTCAGATAGAGCATCTTAAAGATGGGATCCTGTTACACCAGTCTACTTACACATCGAACTTATTGAAAAAGTTTCAGATGGATAAGTGCCACCCCCTCAGCACTCCGATGGTCGTCAGATCATTGGATGTACACAAAGACCCCTTCCGGCCGCTGGAAGAGGGGGAGGAAGTACTAGGCCCCGAAGTGCCTTATTTAAGTGCTATCGGTGCACTCCTTTACCTGCTTACTGCACTCGCCCCGACATAGCATTTGCAGTAAACTTACTAGCCAGATATAGTGTTGCACCTACACAGCGGCACTGGGCCGGAGTTAAGCATCTTCTGCGCTACCTCCAAGGGTCCATAGACTTAGTTCTATTCTACAGGAAAGGGGCATCAACTGGTTTAGTTGGTTATGCTGATGTAGATTACAGGTCCGATCCTCATACAGAGAAGTCTCAGACCAGATACATGTTCACATACGGCGGCACAGCCATATCCTGGAGATCTGTAAAGCAGACCATGACGACCGTCCCATCCACTCACTCAGAACTTCTAGCGATCTTCGAAGCAAGCAAGGAATGCTTCTGGCTACGCTCTGTGATCCAGCACATCCTCACCTCCACCGGCCTGATGACCGGCTTTCTTGCGCCTACTCCACTCCATGAAGACAATGCAGCATGTATAGCCCAGCTTCAGGACGGCTACATCAAAGGCGACAAGACAAAGCATATCTCCCCCAAGTTCTTCTGGACGCACGACCTTCAGAAGCAAAAGCAGATTGAGGTACCGAAGATCCAATCATGTAATAACTTGGCGGATTTGCTTACCAAATCCCTGCCTACTAGTATCTTTGAGAAACTTGTATATGGGATTGGGATGAGGAGAGTGAGTAAATGTAAACTGGGTCAGGATAAGAGAACTATGAACTCATAGATACATAGGAGACTGATGTATAGATTCATAGGATATCTGCAAGCCTGAAGCTTGGTCAGATGAGGGGAAGTCAACTGCAGAGTTGTACTCTTTTCCCTTGGCTACAGGTTTTTTCCCACTGGGTTTTCCGTAGTCAAGGTTTTGACGAGGCAACCTCATTGACTCTGGATCCTGAAGTATCCACCCCTAGACACATCCCTAAAACAGGGGAAGTTATGGGTTAACTGTTCTTTCCTTAACAAGGCAGTTACCCTAACTCGGATCCTGAAGAATCCACCTCTTATTCAATGTTGGTTGGATAAGGGGAAGTGTTATGAATAGGCCCATGAGGCCCATTGGGTATCCAAGCCCACTAATGAAAGCTATATATATGCGGGTAGGGGGCTCTTACCCCTCTACACATATTTCCCTATATTTTCCCTTCATAACAATAAACTAATTATTTTTAAACTAATCTATTTAGTTAATTATATAGTTAACACTTAAAATAATTAAATTTTAATTAAGAACTGTTCATGAGAAGTCAACCGTGCTTTCGAGAGATATGACAGAAATTTCACGGAATCACAGTTTACTTCTCAGTGCCCGAGCGGTATAAAAACAAAAATATTAACAGTGCGCGTTGTTATTGGCCAAGAGAACGGAGAGAGAAAGGGAGGGTCCCACATGTCATCTTCAAGCTTTTATTAGTCATAAACCAATACACCTCTAAAGTAAATGGAGAATAGCTTTGTAATGTGTGAAGGGCTATTGATAGAATTGAGAAAGATTCAGGTCCAAACCTGGATGCTCAATGTAACACATGATCATTGGGCAATAGTTTTGATAGTAAATAATATACTTTCCTCTTTCTGGCCATTCTTCTATTTTTTACCATCAAATATACCTTTTGTTAAATACTTCAGATTAATACTTTAAAGCTAAATTTTCTAGTTCTTATATTTTGTGGTCTTGATTTACAGAGCTAAAGAAGCTTGGGGGGTGATACAAGCATATCAAGACCGAATCTCAACTTAGTTCCTTCAAGAACTCTTCCAGACCAGGCTTGCAATGCTCCTTCAACCGAAATGCAGACCACTTGCGTGCATGAGACCGTTCAAGATAAGAAATTGCCAGCATGGAAAGGGCCAAAGAAGATGAGCCTTATATATGGTGACTGGATATATGAACCATCATAGATGCAATGTTTGCTGTCAGAAACCCTAAACCACATGCATTGGTCTCAATGTACTTTGAATATAACCGGCTTTTTCATGATTCAGTGGCAAAGATTCTCCCTGAAAAATTGTTATTAGCACTATGAGTTTTTTATGAAACATAAAAATCTCTAGTATCACGTGTCGGAGAAATTTTTTGAAGATTTTTAGACATTCTTGATTTATAGTTAATTTTGTGCTTAGCCAACCAAATTGGCTCGATATATATTTTTGTTGCTATGGATTCATTACTTCACTCAGTTGTGCTTCCTAACAAAGAGTTCTAAGAATCACTGCAAATCTATTTGCCACATTCAAACAGATATTTCAGCTATGCTACATTCAAACAGATTTTTCAACTGTGCTACATTCAAACAGATATTTCAAATGTGTTCATCCAGAAAACCATTCAAACAGATATTTCAAGTAGATTAATGGGTAAGAACTATTTATGGCTGCAATCGATGGTTGGTCTAATTGAAGGAACGGATTTTTAAATTACAATATTTGAGAAAATCTTCATATTATTTGGTTGTCTGGTTATAAAAATCATAAAGTTAAAAAAAATAAACAACATAATGTTACAAAAATATTTTTTAGAATAAAAAAATTGCATAATTTTGTGATTATGTACAACATCCAAAACACAGCATAAATCACATGAATTTTCATACCTCTACACTGTGTAACACATGCAATTCTATCATAAAACAAATCACATGAATTTTCAATATCCGAAAAATTGCATGTTCATATATGTTTGAAATGTTTATTTAATTGTATTTGTATATGTATGCTTATATCTTAGCAGAAAAATCTATAAAAATATTTAAAACCATGATGAGTTTAGGTATATTTAGATAGAAAGATCGAGATACATTAAGCTACCATACCGGAAATAGAAGAGCCATTGATTATTCCACTTGAAAATGTGTGATACATTGTAGTCATTTCGTGCAATATATAGTTAGAAATGCGTGCAAACTTTTGTATGCATGTACATGTTTACGTTTTCTTGTTCATGTTTATACATATTTTAGTGTCTAATGTCTTTGTTCTACAATTCAAGAAATTGCAGTGTCACATGCCCATATCTGTGTCGTGCCCATAGTACATGTTTGTGTCTATATTATGTGATCGTGCCCATAGTACATGTTTGTTAGAAATTCTGGCTGTGTTGTTCAAATTCCCACCTCTTTGTTCTCATATTGAGCATGTCTATTGTATGTCAAGTTCTTATCATATAGACAATTGATGTTAGCTGATGCTTGGCAAAATTGTTGTGATAGGTTAACCCATTCAATTAAATCAAAATTTTAAGGTTTAAAGATTGTTGAATTAAGAATTTAAAGTCGCATTGAAGGAGGGAAGCTTAAACTTGCGATATTAGCTTGACAGTTTGAGATGACATTAAATATCACTAGAAGTAAAAGATATGTCTACGCTATCTTGCTTTTGAAATTTTGCTTGATCAATTTATCCGCTGTTAATTTGACTACCACAATTTGTGACCCTTTGTAACCATTGCCACATTTGTGTAAAATGACATCAATTACCAGAAACTAATCCTTTTAGTATCTTTCATATTGTTTTTTGCATGGTTTTAGTACCTTTACTGTGAATTTACTACCCCTGTCAGTATAAATCGATGATGAATTCTCGTGAGTTATACTATCACCTAAATGATGTCTTTTCTGTTGCTTGAGTTCTCTGCTCTAGGGGACCTTTTAGTTATTTGTGCTTAAGACTTACATGCGATTTAGGGAACATTTCTTTTATGTATTTTGTTGCTTGAATTATTTGTGTTTCAGGAAGACTTTGTATTCTGTGTTTCCAAACAGTTTGTGCAACAATGTTCTTTGTATCATGGTTTCTTGTGATATTCTCAATTATTGCCTGTAGTCATTGGCTATTATACTTCAGCTTTCTCCAGCAAATAATTTGTGGATGACCAACATAGTCTGTAATCACACAGAACATTAAAGTCAAAACTTCCATATATCTCAGTTTGCTATCTGGCATACATGTGTTCATAGCTGTATGATATCACTGGCAAAACCGGCACTGAGAACTAGAAACTTGAATATGCCATAGAAACTTGTAACAATGTCACATTCCGTATATTACCTCATTTTCATTAATTTCCTTGTGTCGTGAGACACACTATATCCCTTTCTTCTTCATTAGTTGAGACAATGTTGGATTCATCAAAACCTTCGAGCATGTGTCATATTTGATTTGCCCTAGTAGCTCCTGACACATAACACCAAACTTTGTCAGATAAAGAGGAAATCAAAATTTTCATTACCTCATCATGAAGAGTGGTCATTCTTTTCTCTTTATTTGACCATTTAGAGATGCGTCTTGTCGGTTTGCGATAAGGTTCCTCCACGAGACTCCACATATCACAATCAATGGATTTGATGTACATCTTCATTTTGAAATTTCCATTGATCATAGGGATTGTTGTCAAACATTGGGGTCTCATTGTATCATCTCCAAAAGGCATGTCACTTATTGACACCATCCCTTAACTTGGCTCTGATACCACGTGTTGGGAGCTCCTGTGGATGGCAAGTAGACACTCGATGAGGGATGACTAGTGTATAAAAATCATCTATATAATCTACCTAAGTTTACAAATGGAGTTATCCAAATTAAACTTAATTACAAAAATATCTCAAGTAATAGAGTATGCAGCGGAATTAAATAAGTAAGAGATAATAATCAATAATCACATAAAATAGCGAGCAAGCGCAAACATGAGAATTATCCTGGTTCGGACACCCAAGTCTCCATTAGCTTATCCTGTTGGAACTTATCCAACTAAGTTGGATCTTAATCCAACGTTGGGCTAATATACGGTGAATAATTATATAAGTGCTACGCTATCGTATTAAGCCCAATATATTAGTAATCTGGTTTTAATTAATTAAATGGGCTAAATGAGTTAAAGAGGTTGTGGGGCCTTTATGTGTAGAGACTATTGGGCTTCAACTCGTTGATGGGCCGAGTTGGAAACCCTAGGGCTATGGAGGCTAGCCTATAAATATTAGCGGTCATGGTCCCCGGAATACACGAACAAAGTTGAGCCGTCTTTTCTACGTCCCGTCGCTAGGAGAGAAACCAGGAGAAAGCTAAAGGGGTTCTCCAACGGTTGATTCGTGCTATTCTGGAAGATCGTCCGTTGTGCTATCGTCAGGATCTTTCAGATTATTAGCGATGGACTCAGGTACGCTTCCGCTAATCTGAGTAGGTTAATGATTTAAGGTTCCGCATGTTATACATCTAGATTTGTGTTGTTTGGTTAGAACGCATGTCTAGATCTCTAGTTCTTACAAGTGGCATCAGAGCCCACATGCTGTGGATCTTAAATTTTTTGCCTGCTCGTAGTAGATCTGATAAAAATCAGATTTTTAATCTGTCTTAAGTTTCGGATCTGATAAAAATTAGTTTTTTATCAGTTTTAAGTTTCAGATCTATGAAAATTTGGTTTTTGATTAATTTTTCCAATTAAAAAAATTTGGTTTTTACAAACCCTAGATCGGGGGCGGCCCGCCGGCCGCCGCCCGACACAGCAAAAAGAGGGGCGGCTCTGCCGCCCCCGTTGGAAGAACGGCGCCGACGACGCCGGCGTCGTCGCAGATCAGAAAGGGGCGGCGAACCCGCCCCCGTAAGTCAAAAAAACAGTGGGGGGGAGCGGCTGCCCCCCGTCGACATTCAGGCGCAAAGGGGGGCGGCTCCCCGCCGCCCCCCGGACGGCAACAGAGGGGGCGGCTTCCGCCGCCCCCGTTCAGGCGCAAAGGGGGGCGGCTCCCCGTCGCCCCCCGGAAGGCAACAGAGGGGGCGGCTTCCGCCGCCCCCGTTCAGGCGCAAAGGGGGGCGGCTCCCCGTCGCCCCTCGGAAGGCAACAGAGGGGGCGGCGGAAGCTGCACCCATTCAGGCACAGAGGCGATCGGGGGCGGTGGCCTAGCCGCCCCCGTCGAAACAAAGCAGGCCCCGTACGGGGCCTGCTGCAGGCTACGGGGGGGCATCCGCCGCCCCCCGTCGGAGATCAGGCACCGGCTAGGGGGCCGGCGCCTGACTGAGTACAAGGGGGCGGATTTGCCGCCCCCTGTCGAAAATCGGGGTGGCGGTGGCGGCCGCCGCCCCCATCAGGCAACAAACCTAACCCTAACCCCCTTGGCCCCGTTCAGCCCTATGGGCGGGGCCGGCCCACAAGCTGTTTAACAAAAAAGATTGCTGTTGGTTTTTTTTGGGAGGGCTGGGCTGCCAAAGTGGGCCTGTTTTGGGTTATTTGGTTGTATTTTTGGGCCTATTATTGTAAACCAGTTTTAAGCCTTTTTAGGCTTATTGCAAAACAATTTTGGGCACCCTCATGGCTAATTTTGGACTCAATTTTTGGGTCATTTGGACACAAATTTGCGGCTGTTTTGGATTTATTTTAACACTGATGGAAGGGGAAATAAATGGACATCTTTATATATATTTCCCCAAAGTATAAATTTGTGTTAAAATTCAGTTTGAATTTTAAATTCAATTTTGGCACGCTTCATCATATATATATTTCGAAATGATTGTAATTAAATCAAAACCACACCAAAGTGGGCTTTATCGTGACGATTACTCTTATTTCGATATATAAAAGGTTACAGACATACTTTGTATGTAAATTTGGTGCCTAAAATTTTGAATTTAAATTCGTTAAAAGGAGGAAATAAATGGTTGTATATATTATAAACGGGCTTTTGGAGGCCCAGCCCGTTAGTGGGTATCCACCCATTATGTAACCATATTACTATAAATACAGGGCTACGGGGTTCCGTAGCCGCCATGATTTACAACACGTTATCAGCACGCTCGAAGCTAAGCCGAACCCCTGCCGACGGACGAACGCGACGCGAACGGGCTTCCTTCACCGAACGTCGCTAGATCCGGCGGGTAGGATCTAGAGGTAATTCTTTTCCCTAGATCTAATTCGTATGCGCATATGTCTAGATCCAAAATTCTTGGATCGATTGTTTAATGAAAATCAACGTTTTTATTGATTAAAAATCAACTTTTTACTATAAAAACACTTTTTTGGAGATTAAAAATGGATTTTTTCCACTAAAAATTGGATTTTTATCCCCAAAAACCATGAAACCCTAGGGGATCTTCTCGCCGGAACGCGAATCCCCCCAAAAACTTACGCGAAAACCCCCCGCCCGCCGCCCGAAGCGGCGGCCACCCCCCCACCCCGCTGCTGCGACTGCGGGCTCGACCCGCCGCCTGCAGCGACGGGCGGCCCCACCGCTGCGACGGCGGGCCAGACCCACCGCCAGCAGCGGCGGGCTGAGCCTGCCGCCTGCAGCAGCGGGCGACCCCGTCGCCTGCCGCGGCGGGCGACCCCGCCGCTACGACGGCGGGCTCGACCAGCCGCCAGCAGCGGCGGGCGGCCCCGCCGCCCGCAGCGGCGGCCCCCCCATCCCCCCCCGCCATCGGTAGCGGCGGGCCCCTCTGCCCGCAGCGGCGGGCCCCCAACCCCCCCGGCAGCCGCTCGTATCAGGCCCCCCCGGTGCGCGCTCATGTCCGAAAACCCTAGCCGCCTGAAGCGGCAATCCGCACGACCAAAACCCCTAACTAGGGTTTCACCCCGAAAATTCACTATTTTCAAACGATTTTCATATTTAACTTCGATTTTCCTTCGCTATAATCTGATTAATGCTTTTTAAATCATCGCAAATTTTTCTTGGATTATTTGATTATTACACGTTTAATAATTAGGAAGATCCTGCGACCGCTCTGCCGTTAGTTAACTAACCTAACGGTGTATGACGTTGCCCAGTGGTCCAATAATTATTAAACGAAAAAATTTCATTTCCATTATAAAATTTCTGTGATGATTAAATGCATGTGTTGAAATTTATATGCCTGCCGCATATTTAATGTTTATGTGATGTATATTTTTATTTAGCATGGTAAAATCATTATGACATAGTTTAATGCCTGTAGCAAAACTGTATGTCTGCGATTAGAGTATTTAAATGCCTGCAGCATATAAATAGCATGTGTATACATCATACCTGTTTCAATTCAGGTTAATTGAGCACAACTTTTTAGTTTACAAGTATTACATTACATTATATGTATGATGTGCTCATGACATGACGATATTTTATGACAACAAACCAATAATGATTTCAAAAATTTTAACATCATATCCTAGTTGACAAAATGAACCTGGAGTTCAAAACCAAAATGAACCTGAAGTTCAAAATCAAATCAAAAGTCAACACCCTTTCACACTAATAAAAATTAACAAGTACGATGGATTATACGAAAAACATTTATACGTTCTCTTTTAGAAATACGTATTTCGTGGTAAATAGATCTCTCAGATCTACGGTTGTATAAACCAATATTGACACCAGCAGTTGGCATAACACCGCCAAACTCTTTTGAGTAATCTCACTTTACAAGGTATGATTCTTGAATCTAACCTTATTTTTTAAGCGTACGCCCGAAGTCGTGGCTTAATAGATAAATGAGAAATTATAAAATTCGTACCCACGTAATTGTTTCCCCTAGAGTATGATTCTATATCCACACAATACTGAATGACTCAATCAAAATGGCCTGAAGACCATACTTGAGTTTTCAAATAGACTTTTACAAGTCTCTCATAAACTAGAAAGTGGAAATATAGAGACTAACTCATTTCTCTTGTATGTGTCTACTTCGTAATACCAATAATCATTCTTCCTTATAAACGACAATAAGGAAGACTGAAAACAGGGGAAGTCTTGAATAAAAATGAGAAAGGGAAGATATGATGTACCTCGATATGGAGTATGCAATGGCAACCCAATATCAGACCAGAAGTTCTGACAAGACCCATAATGTTTTTTTGCAAAATGAATGTGCATTAACATATGCCATATAAAAATATATTCATATCTAGTCTAAACGACGAAAGTCAAAATTGACTGTATGTATATTTCGCTACTCCCCGAGGACAAATAAATTTTGAAAATAAATTCGATCTGTTGTCATAATATGAGTCTAAAATGAGCACAATTGTGGACGTAGATTTTATAGAACCCACATCATACTATGAAATTTGTTGCTCTAACATAATTATTAGTAGTATTCTCTTGTAGTATATATGTGCTTTTTACGCATTTTATTTTACTGTAAATGATTTGTCATCCTGAATACTCCTAAAACGAGGATGCCATGTACTCTCTGAAACTTATAAAGTTTCAAAGGATATTCATCAAAATGAAATCCCTAATGATTCAAGAAACCAATAAAGCCTGAAGCTTTATCCAACTATGATCCGCATAATAGTCATTGTGAAGATGTAATCCTTCACAGTTTGAACAGAGTTCACCTATTACCAGGACAAAATTAACTTGAGCATTTTAATGGACGTTCAAAAGTCCCACATAAATTCGAACAGAGGAATTAATTTGGAACACCAGAAGTGTCCAGAATCGACCAACTTTGGATCGATGTCACCCTGGATTGATGATGCAAGACATCATTAACCAGACGAACCCGAAGATTCTTCAAAAAAGGGTGAAACTCTCATTATCCCATTCAAAAGGGAAAAATGATTACGAGATCATCTCCATTCACATGGACATTGACTCTCCTCACTTCCTCAAACGAATTTAAAATGATATACTATCATTAGTAGAATGAGACCTTTAGGCCTCTTGAGAGTATTTGAGGGATAAAAGTGGACTCACACACTCCCTACATATGGCTGATGATGTACCTTAGAGTACTCATCTATATATCCTCTTAAAATGGTCATAATCAAAACCTTGTTATCCAACCGCAGTCCAGATTATTATTAATCACAACGGACATATTACATTACTGGGATATTGGTTGGGCTTTTACTTACCCTCATACCACCCTCAAAAATGCCGCAGTGGAACTTATTCATCGGGACTAACCCTCCTAGATGAATATGTTCCGAGATCTCCAAACAGGGGAGGCATTAGAGCACATCTTATAGATGGAGCCTTGACGGGTTCATATCCCTAGTTTATCCTCAACTTCATTGAAGTCGAGCTTATTGCGGTTTTTGGGATAACACTAGGAAATCAATTTAACAACTGGAAGAAAATTGAACACCCTGAAGCTTTGTGTTCACACCCAGAAATGGGTTATATGTAAATCATTAAAATGATTTAAACGGATTACTTATCCACTAGAAATCCAGTTGTAGGTGACCATGTGGGAACATGCAAACCATCAAAACGCCTCCTTAGAAACTATTTATATGAGCCTGATCACCTCATATAAACAGTTTCCGAGAACCCCTAACGGGGGAAGCGTTTAGTGCACATCTTATCGATGGAGCCATGATGAGTATACATTCCCATATTACCACTATGGACCATTTAAAACATTAATACCTATGATCTGATTATCATGAATAGTGATGAGATCCTGAAGATCCACACTTATGAAACTGTTAAACAGTTATCAGACATAGCTACTGACAATATAAATATTGTCAAATTCACACATCCCTGCTACTAAAAATCCAGCTAGGATTGACATACCAACTATAATGGATGCAATCTACCAGTAGCAGAAGTGGATATCCTCAATGGATGAGAGGACATACCACGAGACCCTAAAACAATACCACCACAGGAAAGTGAGCTCATCTCCATATACTCTCCCTTTCCAGAACCTCCAGAAGAGATAAATCTGGAATAAATTGAATAATGTACGTACACGGAGAGGTATTTGGATAAAACACACTTGTCGACAATTACTCACATTTCATTTTGCCATTGATATCGTTCGCAATCTCCGTTTCCTGAAGCAAACACAGAAATTTGGCCAAATTATGTGAAACGAGGCAATAATAAGTTGAGCTGGACTCACTTATGAAATGTGAAGTGTTTGGACCTGAAGTCCTGATATCAAAAGATATCAAACCTGTGGGCTACCGAGTATCGTATAAATAAATAAAATCGTATGCTATAAGCAAAACGCTATAGCTTAAAGATTTATTTCACAGAAACCAGAAAGTAACCATGTAAGATGAGCTTAACTCACTTACAAAATTATTTAAACTGATGCATCAGGCTCCTTGGTCATAGTTGCGAAAACCATACGATTGCAGAGATAATTTTAGGCTATGTTGCTATGGATGATGTGACAACATACCCTTATGGATAATCATCCCGAAGATGAAACCTCCATCCCGAAGATGAATAATCATCCCGAAGATGAAACCATCATCCCGAAGATGAATAATCATCCTGAAGATGAAACCATCATCCCGAAGATGAAACCATCATCCCGAAGATGAATAATCATCCCGAAGATGAAACCATCATCCCGAAGATGAAACCATCATCCCGAAGATGAATAATCATCCTGAAGATGAAACCATCATCCGGAAGATGAATAATCATCCCGAAGATGAAACCATCATCCTGAAGATGAATAATCATCCAGAAGATGAATATTCATCCAGAAGATGAAATTACCATCCAGTCGATGAAGAAACATGGAAAATTGCAATTCACCAATACACCTACTGGTTGTATGGATCCACATTAAGACCCCTTCCGTTCGCTGGAAGAGGGGAAGGATATCCTAGGTCCTGAAGTGCCTTACTCAAGTGTCTTTTGTACACTCCTTTATCTGGCAGTAAACCCTTTAACCAGATACAGTGCAGCGCCTGCAGCGCACCACTGGACCAATGATATGTAGCTTCTGCGCTACCTCCAAGGGTCAAGGATCATCCAACATGTTAAATGTATTTGTAGATACAGGTTACAGATCATCGCGATGACTGCAACAAAGAAGCGACCAACTCCTGGAGACCAGCAAAGCATGCTTCCAAGGCAACATCAATCCCACCATCCCGAGAGGCTCATCAATACAAGAAGCAAATCATAAGTACACACAGCCAGGTCCTGCAGTACCTCGCAGACACGGTGACGACTGGGTCAGAGACGTGGTGCTACCTACCGAGTCTGCAGACCACTCCTCTTCAGAAGAGATCCCTCAGATTCAGTAGCTGCCATAGATGAGTGATACTTGTATAGATGAGCGATGTCTTGTATAGGTGAGCGATGCCTTGTACTTTGTACTTATTATCGGAACACTGTAAGAGATTGATGTATAGTTGCCTAGGAGATCTGCAAGCCTGCAGCTTGTACAGATCAGGGGGAGTCAAATGTAGTGGTGTACTCTTTTCCATTGGCTATTGTTTTTTCCCACTGGGTTTTCCATAGCTAAAGGTTTTAACGAGGCAACCTCATTGACTCTGGATCCAGAAGTATCCACCCCCTAAATACTTCCACTAATCAGGGGAAGTTACGGAAACTGTACTCTTTTTCCTTGGCTATTGGTTTTTCCCACTGGGTTTTCCATAGCTAAAGGTTTTAACGAGGCAGTTATCCCTAACTTAGGATCCAGAAGTATCCACCTCTAGTGATATCCATCGATCAGGGGAAGTTACAGAGACTTGTACTCTTTTCCCCTAGCCATTGGGTTTTCCCACTAGGTTTTCCTTGGCAAAGGTTTTAACGAGGCAAGTACTCTTAAACTTGGGATCCAGAAGTATCCATAGACCCATGATCAAATAAGCTCTATGAACCCTGAAGCGTTCATCACGGCTTACAACAATGTATGGATAAGGGGAAGTGTTATAAACGGGCTTTTGGAGGCCCAACCCGTTAGTGGGTATCCACCCATTATGTAACCCTATTACTATAAATACAGGGCTACGGGGTTCCGTAGCCGCCATGGTTTACAACAGTATATATATTTCCTTTAGGCCCAATTTTGTGTGTTAAATTTAAGTTCATTCCGTTTTTTAATTCTCTAGGCAAAAATTCAGTTAAATATACATTTCGAAATAACTCTAATTTTTGTGAAATTCCACCAAAGTGTGTTCCACTATTAAAATTTTTATTATTTCGGAATGTAAACGGATTAAAAATACATACTTAGTATAATCAGTTGCCTGGATGAATTTTAAACGGATCGAAGAAGTAAATAAAAGGCTTTCCTGTATATTTACATTTAAGTTCAGTTTCATTTAAATTCAATTTTTGGGCGCATTAAATTATATGTTTCAAAATAATTTTAATTATTACGGGATCCCATCAAAGTGGACTTTACTGTTAAATTATTATTATTTCGTAAAATAAAGGGTTAAATACATACTTTTGTATGATTGGTTGCCCAATATTGAATTTAATTTGGGTTGAAGGAGGAAATAAGACGTTTAAATGTATATTTCTTCTCAAAGATAAATTTTGTGATTATTGTGCAAAATAAATTTAAATTCGAAGTTTATGGCATAAAACAATATATATATATACTTCGGTATATAACAAGTTGACTTCATACCTTGGTATAAAAATTTAGTTTGCCTAAATTTCGATTTAAATTAAAACACAAAATTCAGGTGTTTTCTTCGGGAGCAAATAAAAAGCTTTAACATATATTTCTCCTCAAGAATAAGTTTAAAAGGCCTTAAAGAATTTTTGTATACTAACCATCAAGCAAATGGCCTTAAGGAAATTTGACACATTTTAAAGTTATATATAATGGGATATGGTGTATATTTATATATATATCTTTCTATGTATGTTCATATACACATTAGTACACATATATACCCCATTTATAAGAAGAAAATTTGTGTTGAAGTTATGGATTTTATTTAACTCAATATAAATGATTAAAAGGGTGGAATAAAAGGTTCTTATATATATTTCCACTTGGTGTAATCATTTTTGTTAAATTCAGTTTAGTTTCAATTTCAATTTTTGGCATAATTAATTATATATTTCAAATATAGAATGATTGGATCATCAACTCACCAAGTGGGTTTTCTTGTGAAGATTGGTTTTAATCTCGAAATATAAACAGTTAAATACATACTTTTGTATAAAAAATTTGGTTGCCTTAAATTTGATTTTGAAGAAAAGTGGACTTGAATATCTCCACTTAAAGTATATTCATGTATTAAATTGCGACTTAGATTCAAATTTTGCAAAGTTATATATATTTGAAATGATTTCGTGCAATCATCACCTCGCCAAAGTGGGCTCTGTTGATTTGTATTATTTCATTTCATGAATATAAAAAGAATCTAATGTGCCCGTGAGTTGCGTAAGAATGTTAAATCGGCCCAAAGGAAGATTACCGTTCTATACCATTTCATGCGCACCTGTGGCACTAGACAAGGTGATGATTAGTGAGTTCAATGCATGCAAATTTAATTCGGCCCAAAGGAAGTTTTATTTTGGCATGTTATTATTGTCATTGTCTGATTGCTACAACAAGATGTCAGTGACTAGTCAATAGATTATCCAAAGATAAATATTGGACTAGTGGGGGATATCTTGAGATGGGAAAATAGCATTAATTTGAATTTGGTGTTGTTTTGTTTAATACTCATATGAACATGTTAAAATTGTTTACTTGTTCTCTTTTCAGCTATTATTCCTGAAAATTTTTCTGCCATTCCAAAAATCTCAGGGGCACTATTTCAGATAAAATTACTACAGCTAAAGGATTCCTTTCTGACATTGAAAACAGATTTGTCAAGAGTGAAAGGGGTGAAATTGGTACACTCTTGACAATTCTAAATTCAATGAGGTATAAGGGTACGGGAAACATTAGGGAGCACATATTGAAGGTGTCTAATATTGCTACAAGGTTGAAAGCACTTGAGCTAGACCTCTCTGAGGCTCTGCTAGTGCATTTTGTTTTGATATCTCTTCCATCACAGTTCAACCAGTTTAAGATGAGATACAATCTGAAGGATGCGACTTGGTCTCTGGATGAGCTCATCTCGCACTGTGTACAGGAAGAGAACAGGCTTGAGCAAGGAAGACAGAAAGTGCCCATATGATCTCTGCCACTAAAAGATAAGAAAGGTATGCTGCGAAATTTGGTTTAATTCTAGCATAATTTCTTTTCATGCAACCTTTGGTACTTATAGACACGTGATGAAAAGATTTTGGTGTAACCATTCACATCATTGTGTCTATGCAGGATTGCCTAAGATGCCAAGAGCCAAATGACGGTGAAAGATACATCGATATGGGCAATGGCAAGATGGTTCAAGTAGATGCACATTAAATTTAGATTATTTCTTTTAAATGCTAGATTGTATTTGAATTTTATGAGACTATTATGTACCGTTTTTAACGGAATTTGGATTTCCATTTCTATTTTGAACAAATTTGGTTATAAGTGTTCAATTTTGAATGGAAAATTTGGTTGTCTCTTAATTCAAAATTAGTTTATTCTAGTTCTTTAAAAGATCATTATAATCTTCATTTATTTGGAAATTTTGCTTTATTTCTAAGATTCCTGCAGTTTAAGTACACGTGTTGTAATGAAAGAATTAACAGTTTAGAATTCAGTTATATTTTGATTGCAGCTTATATCCTTAATAAAGTTTCAACAAATGAATCAATTGCATGTTTGGATATGTCCAACTAAAGTAAGGCTTTATAAGCCTAATAAAGTAATAGGACATAATGCTAATGATTTTCTAATTTTGTTGAATAATTTTAAAGTTGATATTATTTTGTAAGGTTTTACATAATCCCACTATTAAGTTAGTTTACGAATTAGGAAATGCACACCTATTTGAGGATGCTGAGTTTGAGGGGGAAAATTTAGTTAGTGACATTACTCTTGAAGAGGATTATATCCACACAGGTGTTGGCATTGTTCGGGATGGTATTTCTGACATTGTTCAAGACACAATAAATTCAAGATAATATTGCAATTCCTCCTACTCGGGAAATTGTTCATAAGGACAAACTCTAGCACCCTCAAAGCACTAATTGCCATTCACGAAATCCATTAAAGAGATGACAAGCTCATTGTTGACATTAGGATGATGGAAGTTCGACTTACATCAAGTCATAAAAGTTCTACATCTCTAAAATTGATTATTGCATTAATTAAGAAAGTCTTTAAATGATACTTAAAATCTTTTTCTCATTGCCATAAGGTTTGAAACCTATTGATTATAAATAGTCTTTTACAATCAAAAGGGAATTCAAAAGGGTATTAAGAAAAGATTTAAAACGTATCACTCAAAGAATTTATACGGAAAAGAATGCATTAATGTGTAAAGAGACTTTCTATTGGGTTTTTCATGAAAGACTCTATAAGGTTTATAATGGCATTAGTAGAGCATTTCAATATCGTTACTGATACATTAAATTTCATTAAGTGATCACCTCGTTCGATTTTGAGATGATATTTAATGATGTTATCTAAGTTCTGTGGGAGCATGTAATTTATATAATATCTATGTGGTAATGAATGCTAAGTTCTGTGGGAGACAAGTTTAGTCTCAATAATTGCCCTGAGAATAATCTTCAGAAGATTTCCTATATCTCACCAATAGGGAGTCTAAAGTATGCTGAGTTTTATATGCATTTGGTTATTGCATATATTACAGGCGTATTGGACAGATTGTTAAATTCAGGAGTTGACCATTTGATAGCAGCCAAATGTGTCTTACGGTATTTATGGAGAACAAATGGGTTACATGTTCAAGGATCAGTAGTCAAAAGAGTTTGAGATCATTTTGGTATACTGACTCTGATCATTTATTGGATGCAAAGAATGTATGAAAATCTATGTTAGACGCCATCTACTAGAAGAGATCTAAATGGTCCCTTTATATAGTCTCTTCTGACATGGCTTTAGATTTCATATCATATTATGTGACATCCAAATCATGAAATATATCTGCATATTTTGTCACTATGCTGCAAATTAGGGATGGTGTTGAAACACCACACAGTTTATTTAGTGACAATGAAGTCTGCAGTTTTATATTCCAGCAACAACAGGAACTCGACAAAGTTTAGATATTCAGAGATCAAGTTCCTAGATTGTTGATTAATAGGAGTGTATAATTGTCTAATGAGCACATCGGAACAAGTCATATAATTACGGATCCGTTATAATAAGGAAATATCATCCAAAAGGTTTTAAGAGCTAGCTACTCATATGGATGTCATTTCATTAAGAACATTCAGTTTTGTGGGAGTTTGTTCTTTTGGGTGCTCATATGATAGACAAAATTAAGTCTCCAGCTTAAGCTTGAGGTGATTTTCTGATCAGAAATAAAGTTTTTGGTTTCAGTTTGGCTTCACTCCGATTTTGATTTGTTTATGATCTCACTAAGGTTAAGGAGGATCAGTTGGAAATAGACATGTTAGATCACATTACATGTAATTTCCATGCTACACATCCACTTCATAATCCATGTCATTCTTTTGTATTAGCACGGTGACCACTGATGGGTCGAGCTGCAATTGCTGCTGCGAAGATCTCTTTGATCCCTTGCTAATATAATTGATGGACCGGATTGTTCTTGACTCATTAAAGAAATGACAGCAAGTTAAGATCTTATTTGGTTGTATGCACTATGAAATATAATTATAAAGTTTAGCATATAGCCCAAGTGGGAGATTGTTGGAACTTATCCAACTAAGTTGGATCTTAATCCAACGTTGGGCTAATATACGGTGAATAATTATATAAGTGCTACGCTGTCGTATTAAGCCCAATATATTAGTGATCTGGTTTTAATTAATTAAATGGGCTAAATGAGTTAAACAGGTTGTGGGGCCTTTATGTGTAGAGACTATTGGGCTTCAACTCGTTGATGGGTCGAGTTGGAAACCCTAGGGCTATGGAGGCTAGCCTATAAATATTAGCGGTCATGGTCCCCGGAATACACGAACAAAGTTGAGCCGTCTTTTCTACGTCCCGTCGCTAGGAGAGAAACCAGGAGAAAGCTAAAGGGGTTCTCCAACGGTTGATTCGTGCTATTCTGGAAGATCGTCCGTTGTGCTATCGTCAGGATCTTTCAGATTATTAGCGATGGACTCAGGTACACTTCCGCTAATCTGAGTAGGTTAATGATTTAAGGTTCCGCATGTTATACATTTAGATTTGTGTTGTTTGGTTAGAACACATGTCTAGATCTCTAGTTCTTACATATCCTGCATCCAGCCACCCGAGTCCCACTCGGTTAAATCCACTATTTTCTAAATAGTTACAACACCTCTTCTCAAGAGGAATTTACAACACTTCTCTTCTCAAGCGAAGACCTACCGCCTCCACACTTAAGGATTTTCACTTACACTTGAAGAATGCATACACTTTTATCTATAGCCTTACTTTGAAGCTTTGTGTAAATGTGATGACCATAGTACTCTTCAATGTATGATGAAGTAGAAAGCTTTGGGAGATCAAAAGATTTGGATAAGAAAGATTTGAAAATCTCGTTTAAAACATATGCCAAGAAAGGCTTTTAGAAATGCTTTAAAACTTGATTTTTGCTCGAAAACTCTATTGCTAAAGCCTCAGCAATCTTAGCATATATAGGAGTGAAAAACTATTGAAAATCATTTCCAAAAACACCCCTCTAACGGATCAAAAAGACAGCTTTCCGTAAATCGCGAAACTCTGTTTTCTGTCCATTGGACTGATGCTAGTCGATTACTGTACAAATGGTTTTCAACTCCCCAAAAACATATAGTCGACTCCCAAAATAACTGTAGTAGACTATTTCATGGGACAGTGAGTTTTCAATGAAAAGTAGTCGACTCAAATTTAACGAGTAGTCGACCATCTAACAGATACATGGAAAAGTATTTAAAAAACTTAGGAAATGATTTTTAAATTATTTAAAAATATTTTTAAAACATTTTATATGCATTCCTAAGTGTGTGTAAGCGTCTAGCAAGGCTTTAACAAGATAAGACAAAAGAAAGAAAAATACATCAATTACATTTTTACAATGAAGTCCGTTTGATGCATTCTTGCTTCTCAATTTCGTTGTCTTGCTAGAATTGATAAATGGCCTTGTTTAGCTCATAAATAATCCATTGCGTGCTTTATTTGATTTGTCTTAAGATCATACACTCAAATATATTAGATGCAACATTTTTTCATCATCAAATCACAATGGATGAAACTTAATATCTCAATAGTGGCTTCCTTGATGTAGCCCGCACGAAGGAACTTGTCGACTTCCTCCTTGCCTGCCTGGCTCCCCTCAGTGTTGAAGACCCAGCCCTTCTGGCAAACTGGATCCATGGTCAAGTTGATGCTTAGTTGGTAAATTTTGACCTCTGGGTCTATACTGGGCATGTCTTCGTGCGACCAAGCAAAAACATCCTTATTTTACCGCAGGAAGATGAAAAGTAGCTCCCGGTGGTCAGGTCATAGTGTAGTCCCAACCTGAACTGTTTGAGATGGGTTGGACTCTGAGAGGGGGACAGCTTCTACGTCTTCCATTGGAGTGGCCCTCTCGCGTTTAAATTCTCCTTGCGGGTCGAGCTCGTCACAGACGACGAGGTCAGAGCCTTCCCATGATACTGTAGAAAGGTGGCTGAAGTCTAAGGTGATTTCATGGACCATGCCTCCTATTCATGCGCATCCTAAGGACTAAGCTTGTCCGATGTAGAAGGAGCCCAAGCTAGGTCTTGAGAATGGGCATGGGCAACGGATGGTTGCAAGGCGTGCAGGTCGCCATCAGGATGTCCCTCCTTCGTGGAATGGATCTGGGGCACACTGCTGGGTGTGCCTTCCCAAGCCTTGTTTTAACCTTCCACCATCGGAGCGAAAGGTTATAGGAGGACAAATGTGTCAAATATGAAAATTGGTGATGAATAGAGTTGTGGAATTTGCTGGGATGAGAGCATTTGCGACAAGAATTGTCATAATGCCCTCCTTCTAGCACCAACTGTTGATGCACAGAATCTCGCTGGGTCAAGATTAGGCCGCAGAGACATGTATTCTAGCAACAGGAGAGCCTGGACAGGTGGGTTTCACCAGACTGTGGGTGGAGATCCTTCAGAATTCCCTGAAACAGATATAAACCTCATTAGTAGAACCAGAGGATGGTGGCCCTCCGATTCGCCTCCGATGCTTTAGTTAGTACCAAGCGGATGAATGAGTGTAGCGCTGGCTAAAAGGTATCCACAGCTAGGGTTTTTAAGAGAGATGAAGATGATAGGGTTTTTGTTTAGAGGAATTCGTGTACCAGATGAAGGAAGTTTCTTCCCTATTTAAGGGGCCTGTGGACGGTTCTGCCACGTCAACAGACCTTCCACACCATTATGTAACAAACCTGTCAGGAGATTTGGCGAAACACGGAGTACTTGGTGCAACCGATACCCCGACAAAGTTGACTGCATGATGCCTAACAAAGTAGCCGAGTGCTATCTCTGACCAGGCTGATCGCATGCCACCTGACAAGACAGACTGTGTGTCCATATTGATAAAGTTGATCATCACCGACATGGTGTGGGCCCATGGCTAACAGACCGAAGTGAGTTAAGCGGGACAGCCTCAGAGGGCCGGCCCACAGAGAGCCATTGTTTGAGGGGCAGACTTGTTCGAGGTCGTCCCAAGGAGAGCTACTGCCAAAGGATAAACCTGTTGGAGGTCCTCCATAGGGAGCCGAGCTGCCAAAGGGGCTGGCCTTATGGGGCCGTCCTTGCTGAGCTGTACTGCTGAGGGAACACATCGACTATCGTCGGGGTCCGGTAACACGATTTATGAGGTTGCATGTGGTTTGTCGATGGGCCCCCACGAGTCCTACTCGATTGGTTCCTACTATGGATGGGCCCCAGCTGAAGCATCATCTACAATAATAATAATAACAACAAATAATAAGTATCATATAAAATATAAAAGGTTTATGGATTTTTCCTTATACGACACAAATGATCGTATGTGATATATTTTTTGTTTCTGTTTATGGGTGTTTTCTCACCACTGAATCGTTGACCGGGGGTTGGACGATCAACATGGTCAAGGGATCAGGTGAGACCCCTTGGTCCCGCCAAGCGTGTGTGTGCTCGACGAAGGTTGCCTGGATCCTCATGCCAGCTCCGAAAACGGCTGGCTTGGTGTGTCGAGGGCGAGCGGGCTCTTTGTCTGGAGCGCTTGGCCTCGGCCAGCGGGGTGCGGAGGGGTAGCCTCGGCACCTTGGTGAACGCTCGGCCTTGGTCAGTTAGGTGCGGAGGGGTAGCCTCGGCACCTTGAAGAACGCTCGATCTCAATTGACAGAGAGGCTCGTCGGGAGAGAGCGGGCTCTATGCTGCGTGCGCCTTGCCTTGGTAGGTGTTGCACTGAGGGGTAGCTTCGGCACCTTGGGATCTGCTCGACCTGGACAGATGAAGGAGCTCGTCAGGGGGGCCGGACCTTGGTTCCGGCCAAGTCCCCTCCGATGCCTAAGTCAGAACGGATTTGAAAGATACTCGGCAGGACCGGTACGGCTCACAGGGAGGCCGATACACGTATCCTCGGACCGAGCTAGGGGAGGGAAGGCAATGTGGAAAACAATGTCTTTTAGTAGAATACCTTTGTCTGTTGTCATCCAGGTCCTTTTTCTAGGTTGCCTCCCGAGTCCCTTTATAGGGTTCGTCCCGTGATCGCTCCCAAGCCACGTCCCCCACTATCCGCCCCCATGATCCGCCTTCTTGAAGGCCCCTGCGTGCTCGTGGAGGTGGGTTAATGGGATCCTTAATGGTCATTAAGGAGGCGTGTTATAGGGGAGCGGTTATCTCCTGCTGGCGTGGGTTAACCGAGCGCGCACCCGGTCGTGGCTGACCCGACTCCGAGTCCTTGCAAGGGCCTCGGCGGTTAGGCCAAACTCCTCTTGTGGGCTTCCATCTTTACGTGTGGGCTTGGGTCGCTAGTTCTTGGGCCGCCTCCAAATGGTTGTAACAGTTGCCCCCATCGCTCGTTCCAATCAGATTCTGTCGGTTCGGTTCGGGCGATGTGACTTGGGTGGATCTTGTCAGGCGCGCCAGTCGAGACGATGCCATTTAATGGGAACCATCATGATACTGGCCAGTTTGACTTCTCACATCCCGGGTGCAGGATTCGAAGCGCCATCGGTCTCCAGAAGTCGCCACGCGTCCTCTAAATGGCCTCGATTTCCAGGATTATTCTTCATATAAAGACTCCGTTCCTCCGAATTTGATCTTTCGCACTTTTCGATCAAACCCTGTTCTTGCGAGTACCTGCGTATTCCCCTTCGTCTTCCTCCCTTCGGACTCAAATCAAGGTAACCTCCTTCTCCTTCCCCTGCCCCCCTTATACTGACCAATGGCCGCGCTTAGGATAGGTGGTTCCGCGTCGGCGTCATGGGCTCCTCTGGTCCCAGAATCGGGCACTTCGCCGACTTCAAGACACAATAATCCCCCGGTGACACGTCCCATTTCGGATAAAGAGAAGGGCTTGCTATTTGAGGACCCAATCTGTAAAGACGAGGCTCAGGCAGCGGAGAGATACGATGTTCCCCTGGCGGTCATCCGGTCTTCGTCTACCATCCCCTTCTTGGCGGCCACCACGATCCGGGAGAAGTACCTCTGTCATTCGTATGACGTCCGGATCCCGTTTAGCGACGAAAGGATCTGCTTCCCCCGGAGCCGCGAAGCCAGCGTTTACGTCGAAATGTTTCGCATGTGGCTTCGCTTCCCCCTCCATCCGTTCATCGTCCGTGTTATGGAATTCCTGATGGTGGCCCCGTGCCAGTTGACCCCCTATTCGATGGCGGCGCTGGTCGGGTTCATCATGCTCTGTAGCATGCACCACTTGGAGCCGACCATGCACCTCTTCTTCTACTATTTTCTGGTTCATACGGTTGGTTGAGGGTCATGGTAGCACATCCGTGCCCAAGCGGGGAGGGGGTGTTTGCTCGACCTGCTCCATTGGGTGGGAAACTGGAGCTCGAACTATGTCTTCGTCATTTTCCCAGTGGATGTGGTGATCCTGTCAGGTTAGAGGGGTCTATGTCAGTATGACTTGTCGCTGACCCTCTCCGAGGTCGATCAGGCTGTTGTTCGGTTATTGTCGTCTCTGCCATTAGTGGGGAAGTCGGCCTGGCCCCTGCTGGATGACCTACTCCTTAAAACGGTCATGTGGTCCCCTGGTAGGTGCTTCATTTTCGTATTGCCGCGCCCTTTGCTTACCCTGATATTTTCTCTTTCTATAGACATGACGGGTCGGGAGTTCAGCCGCGACGTCGGCGAGCTTATTCGCCGGGGGTCCAACAGCGGCCGAGGAAACCCTTCCGGCCATGCTCTTCGCTGTATGGTGGATGATGAGATCCGCTAGGCCGATCCGGCAGTTGGAAGGCTGGAGCTGGCGGCCGCCACAGCTCCGCCAGCTCAGGTTGCGGTCGTGTCCCTTGCCGGGGAAACCGTGGTCCCTGGTCCTCCCAGTTCTGCCCTCGCCGAGGGAGTCAACGAGGGCACCGGCCCGGGGCCTCGGGCGTCCGCGGGTGGTTGCGACAGGGAGCGAAAGCGTCCCCCTCCTGAGTCCAGGGGGTCGAGGAGGAGAAGAAGAAGAAGATCGTGGAGGCCTGCCCTCCGGGGTCCCCAAGATGTTGATCGTCTCGGGCGCGACCCTCCCACTGGTTGAGGTGGCCTCCCGTCGGTCCGGCCGATCCCTCTCTGGTTGATGCGGGTGCAGCCTGTTGATGCTCGAGGCTGGACCCGTAGTCGTGTCTCGGGAGTCGGTCTTTGTTGACCGGGGCGTGGCCATTCAGCTGGCATGGATCTTCGTCCTTCCCTGGGACCGCTCGCTTCGTCCTTCCCTGGGACCGCTCGCTTTTGGAAAGGACTCGCTTCGATCGGCTGGCTGACTCCCTGGTTTGGAAACTCCAACAAGTTAGTCTCTCTGCCGCATCCGACCCCGTCTCGTGGTACCCCTGACTTTCTTCTGTTTTGCAGGCTACCGTGATGACCGTGGAGATGCAGTATCGTGCGGCTCACGCGACCGGTCTCGAGGAGTCCTTGACTCAGGAGCGTCTGAGGGCCGGGGCGGCCGAGGTGGCGGCCGAGGAGTCCCGCATAGAGGCTCATCAGTTGCGGCGTCGGGTTGACGAGCTCACCTCCAAAGTGATGGATCTGTAGGATGCCCTGGCCGACGCTCAGAGGTCTGCCTGAGAGGCGGAGGAGGCATCCCGTCGGGAGGTGGACAAGCTTCAAGCCGAGTCGGGCGCCCTACAACAAGCACACCCCACCCGGCTCTCGAGGAGGTGGAGACTGGAGAGGGGCTACGAGGGGGTCCTGAGACCGAGGATCGCTGATGCCCTCAAGGAGGCCTTCGATTTCTACGAGGACCTCTTGGCCCCCTGGATCATAAGAGCCTTCCGGGACTCCTTCAAGAGGTTCGAGAAGCGGGTCCGACAGGCACCTCCCTATCCCCTACTTGGTCCTGAGGAATCTCCCCGATCTGAACAGGGGTAGGCTCCGGGTGATGCATCCTTCCAGGCCCCAGCATCCTAGGCGACTTCTCCCCCCTTTTGCACCTTGCCTCCTCCTCCTTTGCCCTTTCCTTTTGTCGTAGTGTTCTCTTATGTCGGACTAATTTCTTGGCATCTGTTAACCATTTTTCTGGGTTGGTTCCCTCCGTAGTTCCTTCCCCGAAGGCAGTCCCTCGCTGACCCCTTATTGCCCGCTGGATGGGACGGATGGTCCCGGGGATGCCACGTCGATTCGCCGGGGGATCCCCCGTATAGGGAGTGCTCCCGGCCGACCAGCCGTTAGGTCCGCCGAGGGCTTGTCGCCGCCCCGTTCCTTAGGTCGAGAAGGGGGTTGCCTCGTCGGTGGACTCATCTCCGGTCTTATGGTCGGTCGGGTGATCGACCCGCTGGAGGAGCTGCCCCCAGCCTTATGGCTGATCGGTTCGGTTGGTCCGCTGAGGGGGCTGTCCCTAAGATTGCGTTCATCCGATGTTCCGGCCTGCTGGGGGAGTTTCCCCAGTCTTATGGACGGTTGGGTCGGCCTACCTGTTAGGGGAGCTACCCTCAGGCTTACGGTAGATCGAGGGATCGGCCCCAGCCTTACGGTCGATCGGGTGATCGGCCTGCTGGGGGAGTTGCCCCCAGCCTTACGATCGATCAGGTCGGCCGGCCGGCTGGGGAAGCTACCCTCAGGCTTACGGTCAACCGGTAGGCCAGCCTGCTGGGGAGTTGCCCCCAGCCTTATGGATGGTCGGGTCATTCTACCTGTTGGAGGAGCTACCCCCAGGCTCATGGTAGATCGATGGTTCGGCCCGCTGGGGGAGTTACCCCCAGCCTTACAGTCGATTGAGGGTTCGGCCCACTGGGGGAGTTGCCCCAGCCTTACGGTCGACCCATGTGATCGGCATGTTGGGGGAGTTGCCCCCAGCCTTATGGTCGACCCCTGCGATCGGCCCGCTGGGGGAGTTGCCCCAGCCTTACGGTCGATCCGTGCGATTGGCTCGCTGGGGGGAGTCGCCCCCAGCCTTACGGACGATCATCATGACAGGTCCGTCGAGGGAGCTCCCTCCCCGATTCGCGGCCGAGCTAGATTTAACGAGAAGGAGCAGACTTGTACTAACGCGGATTAACATTTCATATTTCAAATCCGGGGGTACATTTGGAGTAAAGCAAAACGGGAAAGATAAAGGAAAGCTAGCCTTGCCTAGAGGTGGGGCTACTGCTGATTGTACCGTCCCCTCACTCGATCACGCGCACTGCGGTTTGGACGACATTAACCTTCTTCCCTTTGTCCATCTGTCGGGAAGTCCATTCTCCATGGGTTGTGGACGGATTGTCGACGAAATTCTTCATGTGGCCACGGCTGACCAGTTTCTCTATATCCTTCTTCAGGTGCCAGCAATCGTCAGTGTCATGGCCGTGACCTTATGGTACTTACAGTATTTTTCCTCGTCCCTTCTGCCTCTCTTCATCTTTGGGGGAGGCTGCCAATGTGCCCCTCTTTCTGAGCTTGCACGAGGACGACGTCGAGGTTGCGTTCAGCCTGGGGGGTCGTGCCTCCTCCTTGCACATCCTTCCCTTGACCCTCTTCTCCCGTCGGGATTCATCTGGCTTACGGCGATCGCTTTCATCTCGATTGGAGCCCCGTCTGAACCATGTTGGGCGACTTCCGTCCTCTGCGGCCAGTGCTTCCTCCGTTAGCATGTAGCGCTTCGCCCGGGCTATCACCTCGGCGAGGTCTCTCAGGGGCTGGTTGTGTAGCGACTTCTTCAGACCCATGTACGAGAGCCATTTCTTCAGGGTCATTTTCACGACCAGCTCGGGACAATTCTCCACATTCAGTCTCTCCGCATTGAATCGACGCATAAAGTGCCTCAGGGTTTCTCCGAGACCCTGCACCACATTGAATAGGAGTTCTGAGTCCGGTTTTACCTGAAGTCCGGCCATAAACTGCTTGCAAAACTTTTGGGAGAGGTCCTCGAAGCTTTCGATGGAATGGTTGGGGAGGCTGTGGTACCAACTCCGGGCAGATTTTCGGAGGGTGAAGTAGAAGCCTCTGCAAAGCAGGGTGTCGTGGGCTCCTTGGAACGCCTTGACCCCCTCATAGTCCATCACGTGGTCTTCCGGGTCCGCTATGCCGTCGTACTTCTCTAAGGTCGGCACCTTGAATCTGGAGGGCACCTGTGCTTCGGTTATCCTCCTGGTCAACGGGCAACGGTCGCCCCTGGAGCCCCCGGACATCCCCTCGTGCTGACGCAGAGGTGGAGCTGCTGAGGCGAGCTAACTGGGTCACGCGGAGGGCTCGCCCGAATCCCAGCCGAGCCGGGGATAGGCGTCGGTCGGCGGGCATTTCTCCTCTCCAGGTGGTATTCTCGATTCCTTCGCCTTCCGCGACGGAGACTTTCACTCCGGTTGGGTCGTCCCCGGTGGCTCGACCATCGATTAATCTCCGATTAGGTGAGCATGGTCGCCGAGATGAGGCCGTAGCCGATTCGTCTCCAGCTTGCTCGGGACCCCCTAGTCCCCATCTCAAAGCGAGGTCGACGTGAGGGACTACACCAGGACGAAGTTCAGCAAGGTGAACCGCTGTTCAGGGTTGGCTCCCCCATCCCCGTGGTCGGTGACTACGGCCGAGCGTAAAGGCTGACAGATTCCTCCCTGACCGAGGGCCCTTGCCGTCCCATCTCCCAGGAGGAACGGGTTGCCGACGAGTTGTGGAATCATTGCGGCCAACGTCCGAAGGTGGGCGTTGGTCTCTTGGGTGAAGATACGGAGCTGCTCTTGGGTTACCGAACGCGAGTCGTCGGTCCCCTCGGTGGTGTGGCTGTGCTGGTTCTCGGGAGGGACGTAATCGCCTTCCTCGTGGATGGGGGCATATGCCACATGCCGTTGCAGACTGGTTCCATTTCGGTGGTTTGATGTGGGTTTGTTTCGGTTCCCACAGACGGCGTCAGATGTTTACGGGTGTTTTCTCACCACTGAATCGTTGACCAGGGGTTGGATGGTCAAAGTGGTCAAAGGATCAGGTGAGACCCATTGGTCCCGCCAAGCGTGCGTGTGCTCGACGAGGGTTGCCTGAATCCTCGTGCCAGCTCCGGAAACGGATGGCTCGCTGTGTCTAGGGCGAGCGGGCTCTTTGTCTGGAGCGCTTGGCATCGGCCAGTGGAGTGCAGAGAGGTAGCCTCGGCACCTTGGTGAACGCTCGGCCTTGGTCAGTTAGGTGCGGAGGGGTAGCCTTGGCACCTTGAAGAACGCTTGGTCTCAGTTGACAGAGAGGCTCGTCGGGGGCGAGCAGGTTCTATGTTGCGTGCACCTTGCCTCGGTAGGTGTGGCGCTGAGGGATAGCCTCGGCGCCCGGGGATCTGCTCGACCTGGACAGACGAAGGAGCTCGTCGGGGGGACCTTGGTTGCGGCCAAGTCCCCTCCGAAGCCTAAGTCAGAACGGATCTGAAAGATACTCGGCGGGACCGGTACAGCTCACAGTGAGGCCGATACACGTATCATCGGACCGAGCTAGGGGAGGGAAGGCAATGTGGAAAACAAGGTCTTTTAGTGGAATACATCTGGCTGTTGGCATCCAGGTCCTTTTTCTTGGTTGCCTCCCGAGTTCCTTTTTAGGGTTCGTCCCGTGATCGCTCCCAACCCACGTCCCCCACTCTCCGCCCCTATGATCCACTTCCTTGAAGGTGCCTGCGTGCGTCGTGGAGGTTGGTTAATGAGCTCCTTAATGGTCATTAAGGAGGCGTGTTTTAGGGGAGCGATTATCTCCTGCTGGCGTGGGTCGACCAAGCGTGCGCCCGGTCGTGGCTGACCCGACTCCGAGTCCTTGTAAGGGCCTCGGCGGTTAGGCCGAACTCCTCTTGTGGGTTTCCAACTTTACGTGTGGACCTGGGTCGCTAGTTCTTGGGCCGCCTCCAAATGGCCGTAACATTTTCGTATGCTGTTTTCGTGACGAAGACTAAATCATGTAAATTTCTAATATAATGATAATAATAGAGAACTCAACTGCCTAACTCAAGTTAAAGGCTCTGAGCCGCAGACCTAACTCACAATGATGCTCTAGCTCGGCGGAAGCGCGAAACGGCTGACACTGCGTCTAAGCACCGGCGAAAATAAGACAAGTCTCCATCCGACTGTGGGTTGAAGATCCGACGGCACTCATACGTGAAACGTGGCAATATTCTATTAGTTAAACTACACACGAGTGGATTGGCAGTTTGAGGTAAAATCTGGACCGTCGAAATGGGGCTGAACCATCGGAGTTGGCGCGTTGTGGGAGAGTTCTAAAGCCCACGTCTTTTTCGCCCTTAAAAAACTTTCGGCAGCCCGCCGCCCCTCCGTCTCCCGCCATTTCGAAGAGAGAGAGAGAAAAAAGAGCGGAGTGGGAAAAACCTAGCTGCCTCTGGAGCTCAAAGGTACAATCTTTTCCATTTGTTTGCTTATATTTGTAGATTCAAAAATTCTATGGTATAACTTTAGGATGTTCTATCTTTGGGATCCTTAACAGTTTCGAGATTTCATGCTTTCATTGGCTGTTTCTTCTCTTACCGTGTTTCAAAGATTAGAGCTTTTTTGGGGGAAGTTTGTCTAACCAATTTTGAGTCCTGAAAAAAATGATTTCTTTATGAAGTTATGGATTATACGTTCGTACGGCAGCATTAGGTTTTCTTCGGTTTATAATTAAAAAAGGGCTTTTTAAAAAACTCAAATTAGGGCTTTTTGTTCGGGGAATGTGGACAGACTTCAAATGTGGTTGCCCTTTAAGTGTTTTCTTGTCATAAAGGCACCTCGCGCCCCCGCGTGTGTTCTATATTTTTGAAGTCGAGGGATGATATTTACAAACTTTAGGGCTTTTTTCTGACATTTGGTTATCTTTCTAAAAAAAAGTTCCGATTTTGATTACGATTTCGATCTACTTGATAATTGGTTTAGATTCTAGCGACATTTAAGGGGTACCGTAGTGTGCAGTTAAGATTGATCATCATCCTATCCTAGCTCCTAGGTGAGGGACCTCAGTTTATTCTATATTTTTATTTTTTTCTAATTGAATCTATGTGCATTTTTGAACATTTCGAACTTTATTTTAGGAAGTAGTTGCGTGGAATTTAATTGAAATGCCGATTACTCTTTTCCACCAAAAAAAGTGAAAACAGAATATGTGAATTCTAAAGTGTTGCGTCCCTGATTAGGGCTCTTGATTGTCTGAAATCTTTGTTCCATTTGATTATCGGTTTCAACATTGCTTTTTTAAGTAGACATTAGGCCTGGATTTTGAAATTGGCTGATGAAATGATAGATGTTGTATATTCCATACATTAGCTGATGAAATGTTATAATAGGAATCTGAAATCACTGCAGAAGTTATGGACGGCAAGTTCGATTCCTTTATTGTTAAATCATCGTCGCTGGAGGAAATTGTGAATTCGGAACTAACGATGCTTAAGACTTTGAAAGTGGATTCTGAAGTTGGAGGGCAGAATACTTTGGATACGGCTTCCCTCGCGTCTCCTTTCTCAAAGAAAAGTAATGGCGTAGAGCTCAACAATGGAGGAGAAGATATGTATCCTATAACCCCATCCCCAGATAGGGAGACTCTGGAAGTTTTATCAGCTTCTGACCAAACTGATGATTTTGAAGCTCTTTCTGACTGCGAAACTCCCATTGGAAGCCTTTTTGATCCATTTGCTCCTGGTCCGGAAGAGTTGGTCCTTGCTCCCAAGAAGAAGATGCCTCGGAAATTGAAGATCCCTACTCGTCGTGAGCTAAATTTTGACATTTGTTTTGATTCCAATGAGAAGGTAGAATTCACTAAGTCTGATGATGACAGTTATTTATTAGAGTCAATCTGTAAATCGTTCCTTGAGCTGATTGTTTCAAATCAGCTTGATGGGATCTGCGGTAGAGACATGCTGGAAGGGAATAATTTATCCGACGATGCATCTGATGGCTTTAAGACACCGACTTCTATGCCGCTGTTGACGGGCATTGCTGAAACCTGTCCAGATGCTCCCTTGAGGCACACCTACTACAAATCAAGGAAGCTCGACCAGAGTTTTTGTCGTAAGCTTGAATTTGAGAGCTGTTTGATTTGAAATTGCCGGTGGAGAACAAGGAAAGCTCATGCTAGAGAAGCTTTGTGGTCGGTAGATTGTAAAGATAGTCATTTCAATACAGTAGGTTATTAGCTAGGGATTGTTAGTTTGTTTGGTGTCCCTGAAGATCTGAGGAACGCATCTGAGATTTGAAAGGGCTGATTGGGGTTACCCAGGAAAGAATGTGTCCGAGTTATTAATTGTTGTCATCCCGCTGAAAGGCTAAACTTTACATAACATGTGAGCCATGTCAATAGAATTAGTCTTGCTGATCTGTACCAGTCTATAACATCAGCATTATGTATCCTGTAGATGAAATTATACATTCCATTTGCTTCTGATCTTTGGAAACAGCTAAAGGTTGTAACTTTTAGTATTATTACTGATGTTTATCAATCCAGACTGTCACCACTGATTGTCTTGGTTTTTCTTTACTTGTTCCCATTATGTTACCTGCTTTTGATATCTCTATTCATGAAAATCGGCGCTTTAAAGAAATTCCAAGTTGTTTGTGAAAAGTATCTTAGTAATTTCGTTTTGCTGGCATTGATATTGGGTGATCCACTCCTTCCTTTGCCCCTGATGATTGATGAGATTTATTTAACTTGAAAAATGGCAAAATGGCATGTATACGTTTTCTGTGTCAAATGTTTTTGTCCTACAATATGTTCATTATTTTGCAGTATTTGGATATCTGGACGGATGCATATCTGTAACTTGAACGGCTGAATATGCATTCAGTGATAGTTCCTCACAGCCCAGGAGGAATATGGTCGACAAGGATGCAGATATGCAACTGTGGCAAATCCTGAAAAAAAAATGCTTACCGACTCTTCATCATTTTGTTCCCTTTAAACTTTGTACCTTGATGTTGCCACAACCATATGAAAATTTACGGCATGAAGAAATAGTCCCGTAAGTTGCAAGTTGTTTCTCTGCTTATTGATATTCATTAGAAATAAGAAATAATTGGAAAAAGAAAAAGAAAAAAAAACAGGGTATGAGACATAATCATCGAATCTGAACCCAATGAGGCACCCCCGCCTTTTTCTCTGGTTCTGTTGAAAGAGAGAAAAACAAGGCTTCTCATTGACAAATTCATCCTAGCAAAAAAAAGAAGACATTTTTGTGAGGTTCTTTCTCTGCTTATGATATTATTATTTGAAAGTATAACAATGTTTAGTTTCCAATGATTCACTTTTCATTCTTGTGACTTCTAGGCGGCGAGGATAGAATGTCAGAGTACGGATCTCCGATCTTCAAAAGCAATGAGCACAAAGACTCGTCCTCGTCGGACTCCGACGATGACAAGCACCCGACTGCTAACTCCAAGAAGAAGCGTCTCTTCGGCAGGAAGGTGCCCATTCATGCCTATCTCGGGGGAGGAAACAGTAATCTTCTTCTTGATTTTTTATCCCCTTTTTGTGTGGAATTTCACTGTAATTACCCCATCGTTTGCCTAACATTGATTTACATGTAAAATTTCCGACTAGATGTTGAAATCATAATGTCATTCTTTTGCCGATTTGAATAGCATATCGGTATCCTTAATTGATGTTAGAGCTTGTGATTTCAGCTGCTGATATTGTGCTGTGGAGAAACAAGCAGATGGCAGGAGGCATTCTTGCTGGGGTGACTGTTCTGTGGATTTTGTTTGTTGGGATGGGCTATCACTTGATCACTCTCACTTGTCACTGCCTCATCCTTTTCATATCAATCTTGTTCTTCGGATCCTACGCTGCTCCGTTTGTCAACAGGCGAGAACTCGTCCCCCTCTTCCATGATCTGCGATTTTCTCGCTAGTTTACCCCCCACAATTTTCAGCATAGATCTTGATTCAATACGCTTTATATGCGCATCCATTATGCATCAATTTTGTGCCATTATGATTGTATTTGGACTAAGGATTCTTGGAATGTTTGAATGTGTATGTGCGCACGTGCGTGCATGAACACGTGATTTCCAACATACAGACTATAATAGTGGTGGAACTAACAAGTTTCACTCATGCAATTTAGGTCTCCTCCAACGCTGCCGGATGTTATCTTTCCCGAGGGCTTGTTTATGAACGTAGCACATTCGCTGATGTGTGAAATCAATAGGACATATGCCAACTTCCGAAGAATTGCTTCGGGAAATGATCTGAAGAAATTCATCAAAGTAGGGTTCTGAAAATTTCAAACACTACATGGAATTGCTTTAGGGTTTTTTTTCCCATGTTGTGATCCGTATGGCTCCTAACTTCTGCATCATTTGCTATGCAGGCGATTTCAGGATTATGGGTTCTTTCTATAATTGGCAACTGGTTCAGCTTCTTGACTCTAGCATACCTTGGTGAGTCACCTCATAAATGTCTCTGTTAGGAAGGACAGAACAAACATAAAAGATACTAAAAAGACCATAGCTATCAACAAATTATAATCCTCCGAAAAATTCTTGTTTGTTGTATCAGCACTGTTCTATATACCCAACCTTGTATTGCAACGTTTCAGTTGATGCTACTAGCTGTAGCATGCTTGTGATTTCATCTCCACTCCTCTTTTATCATCTAGACTATGTCAGTTTAAGGTTCTCAACAAAAATGGTTGATTGCTTCGTGATCATTTCTTCGAGTATGCAGGCTTTCTGCTCCTCTGCGGTCTGCCAGTGCTCTACGAGAAATATGAGGATCAAGTTGACGATGCTGCGAAGAAGGCAATGGTGGAGTTTGAAAAGCAGTACAAAGTGCTCGACGACAAGGTCCTCCGAAAGATTCCTGGCTGTCCTTTTTCTGAAAAGAAGAAGAAGAAGTGAAATCCAGCTTCATTCTGGTTTCTATCAACATCTGTATCGAGCTGCTGCTGCTGCTTGTCAATCTTCAACCAGTCAAGAATATGTAAAGAGAACTGGTCTAAAGCATGAATTCTTTTGTAGGTAAAATCACAGATGACAACAATGATAAAGGCTTTAGTCAGGTAACCTATTTGAGATCCTTTTTCCAATTCAATGAGAGACGGTATCCATTTGTCTAATTTACGATCACATGTATTGAGCATTGGTATTCTGTAATGAGAGTTCTTTAACTCATTATTTTTTGGAATCTTAAGTAGCTCTTGCAAGAAACTTGTCTTGGCAGTAGTGGTGCAAGGCTGCATCAGATGGCTCATTTGATCAAATGTTTCAAGAATACCAAGTTGTTTTTGTTGTTAATTGTAATGTATTTGCATGTGTTACATAAGAAGGCGCATCTCATAGCAGTTTCTATATAAAATGCAGGTAAATCAGAAAATGTTGAGGAATTGAGTTGCAGCAAAAAAATTTGATAGTCCATGTGTGTAATCTTAATGAAACAGCAAAGCATATCCAAAGGCTCTGAAAATCGATTAGCAAACCAGAGGGTCAATTTACAATACAAACCTAGAATTTTCTTTGTCAAAATACTGAAAATATGACTCATTTCACTAAGCTCAAACTCCTCATGAAAACTCTATAGATTTCGCTTATACTCACTGCTAGATGCTAATGGTTTAAAATTTAAGTTCTTGGAATTTTTGCACCTATGCTCCTGTCTTGCTGCTTGCTTTTGGTAGAAAGGGCTCCCACCATCCAAACTCATATTTGGGATACGGTGCAACCCATTTCTCTGGTTTTTCAAAATGCAGATCAACGGGATTACATGCCATAGCCTCGGCAAAATTGTCTGCCTCAAAGCTCTCAGCTAAAACCCTATCCAATCTCAGCTTCATGAACCTGTGAAAGCAGTCAAGAGTAGAGCTCAGCATGTGAGTTTCTCCAAATAAGTGTGCATGCCAGTAGATATCTGAAAGAAACCAAAGTCAATCATTTTACATGTGAAAAAAAGCAATTTATACATTTTCATTTATTTCCCAAGAATGTAATTTACCCATTAAAATTTATTCTTACATTGAACTATATCCGGGAACATTTTCTATTGTGCATTTGGCCTTTTATCTTGTGCCTTCCAGTTGAATGCACTCTTTGTGTCTGGGAGAACTAATTGAGCCTTCTAACCTGGTTAGTGAGCTACAACTGCATAACCAAAAGGTAGCTCTCTGCCTATGATTTATGCCGAACCCTTTCTGACATATTTCCTTTAAGAAGCCAAACACAAAATTTGTATCGATTTCTTTTGTGAACCCTGATTCCATTGTACGGAAGACAGAACATAATAGTTATATTTGGACACTTCATACAAGCTTTAACTTTAAAAAATTGAAATAATTCAACAGTTCTAAGGTTTCTGATCCCCCTTTGCCAGACTTAAACTAGTTATTGTGTCTAGATGCAAGTTCTGGATGTTGAATGACCCTTGTGGATATAACCATAATGCGACATTTGACACATGAGAGATGCTCCAGAAACACATCTATGCTTGATTCAATTCCTTGAGGGGTCAGAAGGATTATTTTCAGCCATTAATAATGTTTTGAAGAATGGGTAATCCTAGTATGATAATGATCATTTACTCAAGGAGGCATGTGTTCTGGATAGCATCATTCATTCTTTTCATGTGAAATGTGTTAGCATAAAATTCGCTCACCTAGGTTGACTTATTAGGTATGATTGAACTCAGATACGAATCCATAAACATATACCTAAATAACCCATGTACAAATTCATATTGAAGTTCAACAATTATTATGATAAGATAAATATAAAGGTTGAAGTTTGGGCACATTAGTTTCAGTAGTAGACTCATGCCTGAGGGAAGCTATATTCTACCAAAAGAATCTTGGGCTGGAAGCTCATGCTATTTGTATACCGCAGATGCAGGCCGCATCCAGTTCAAGCTAGAGTCGAGTTTTAGAAGAGAAACATATGGCATAAAATTACAGAATTTGGGCATGACGGAGATGAACATCATTAGATTACGGATTACATTTCTGATGCCAAGAATGAAAATCCATTCTGGACACTCTGATAAATCCCACCTGGCACTCCAACTTAAAGCTGTCCCTGCACATTGGTTGCAAAATAGAAAGAGAGAAAATTGAAATATGAGTGGCATTCATGGATTCGATATGCTATCAAAGGTACCACATAGCATTTGACATGGAGACCAACGGATTGGCATTGCGTTAAGGCTGAGTCAATTCCTTTGGGTACTTGGATTCATTTAAACCAGTTGCTAAACCCTATAGGCTCTAACCTTTCCCCTCATAACAAGTTATATAAAATGAGTGAGGCGATCGACTGGATTTTGAATCCCCACCACTGTGAAAGCGCATCCCATTTCTACTTCCCTCTTGAGGAAGACTTTTTTAAATTATAATCACTGAATTTGGGGGAAAATTTCGTTATGAAATTTGATCGATTTGATTTAACCTGGCTGGTTCAATCACATCCAGTTTGCATTTTCCAACAGACATGCAAAGATTCAATCTAACTAGCAATGTATATAATTTAGGAAATTTGCTTACGTGATCCAATTGGCGTCGGTGGAGACGAGGGCGACGGCTGGCCTCCGGAGCCTCCGGGTGACGTTGGGGAAGTTGTCGAGGAATTTGGGCTCGATGAGCAGCCAGAAATCCTGATCCTTGTTCCTCTCCCCGTAGTTCCTCAGCTTCTCGAACATCAGTTCCTTGAAATGCTCCTCCTCGTCCAGCATGAACTTCGCATTCGCCACCAGGAAGTGGTACTTCCTCCTCGAATTCCCCTCTTCCTGCAATTTCAATCAATAATTTGATTGTTAGGTTTAATGGATGGAAGAAGGTCCTTTCGATGACTTTTTACCTGCTCGGGCGTAGGAGGCGCGTCGAGCTGGTCGGAGTCCACGGAGACGGCTCGAGCTGGGGTGAGGGGGAGGGAGCGGCGGCCTCTTGAGAGGAGGTGAAGGGCATTGGTCCTCTGGAGCCGGGTGGGTGGTGACGGCGGCTGCTTATTTGAGAAGATGTCTCTTTTGGGTCGGGTCGGCGCCAAGCCGGCACATGGGCGGAGGGATAGAGATGCCGGAGTTGCCATAGTAGCGTTGGGCTGAGTTTAGCAGCCAACTGCGATAGAGAGTGAGGATATAAAAAGGGGAGATGGATATCCCACCTTATCTTTTGTTTTCGGGATTTGCTAAACATACATCTTTTTTTTTGGTTGGAAACCGAGGGGCATGGAACTTTATTTATAGACGAAGAAACTACACGGGGTCATAGTATGAGTAGAAGTTGAAGCTTATGTGGGAAATTCTTCAACCCCGAATGACAATGAGGCGATGTATGTCTCTTGAGATATCCGCATGAATCATCATTTTCATAGAATCATTCAACGGTTCTCAGGTTCAATCCACAGTCCAATCTAATAGCAGTACGAATCAGAATCAAAATAGTATTCCAACATGCACGTAAATTGTTTGATCTCCTGACATACCAAACACACTAGGAGGGGTGAATAGTGTTGTTACGGCTAGATGGCCGTCCCAGAAAATGAAGGCCCAAATAGTTGAGGCCCAAGCACATAGCTCGTCGGCCAGTCGGAACAAGAGCGAGCCCAAATGAGAAGCTCTCCTTGCTAGCAAGAAGCTTGCCCATCCGATCGGGAAGCTCGCCCGACAAATCAAGAGAGAGGCTCGCCCAACTAGTCAAGCAGGGAACTCGCCAGCCAAGCGTAGAGATCGTTCAGCAACGGCGAGCTCGCTATGCCGACCAAAACAGGAAGGTTGGACGGAGGAAGCTAGGGATGCCAAGCTCGACTCACTCCAAGGGCGACCCTCAGCGACCCGGTAGCCCATAAATATCTCTGACCGAATGACGTAGGGCCACCTACGTCTCTAATTAATGCCGAAAGTTAAAAACGAGAACTGATGGCCGCCCGTCGAGTCCCCATTAATGCCCGATTAAGGCGGTGCGAAAATATCCCTGACATTCTCGCAAACCCGTCACATCCCTATTAATACGCCAGCTAAGCGCCAGCCGGACTCCAGCGAAGCAGAAGCGACAGCTGATTGGACGGCGATCAACCGACTCTCCCCACTATAAATACCCCATCCAGCCATCAATGGGGGGTTGGTTGGTAGAATCTTTAACTTTCATGCATACACAAGGTCGGATATCATCCATATATCTGTGCCTTCCACATAAGCTTGCTACGTTAGGTCGCCCTACACTAAGATCGGCCAACGTGTCTAGCATTCTTCTAAAAAGTCTCCTACTGGCTTTACCATCGGAGAGGCCACGGGTTGCAGCCAACCCAACCTTTCTGACAAGATGCCCGTTGTGCAGGAAGCTCGGCCCATCTCCCAAGCGGTCGGCGACCTTCGAGCGACCTTGGATCATTCGTCTACAGATTGATTTCCAAGGCGTATTAGCCTCTACTAAAACCCCAATTAACATGTAATCACCGTACCCTTAATCCCCATTTTATAAATCTCATTGTTAGGCGGATTTGACCCGCAACAATTGGCGCCATCTGTGGGAACGAATGGTTACACCCATGTCAGGATCCGCACATACTCACCGCAATTCCTGTAATGGCAAGTTGCCCGACGTTACCCCACCACCACCTCCAAGAAAGCCGGGACGACTCAAGGCACTAATCGATGACACCCTGAGGCCGCCCTTGGCCGAGGACCTCGTTCTCCCGAGAGGATTCCCCTGATGGATCTGCCCTTGAGGGGTCGGCCTCTGTCATTCATGTCGCGGCCCGCAACGTCCATGTGAACTTTGCGGCATTCACCAAGCTAATGGAAAGCTGGGTCGCTGCCAGACCTGTGGGGCCTGATTCGGGGTACATATTGCATATCTAACCCTCTAATTCGTGCTATTTTGTGCATAGATGATGCGTAATTGGCCTCTAATGCAAGCGTATCTAGAATATTCTTATTTATTAGAGTATACACTTATTTTATGAATTAAACAACAATATATTGAGTATTTATGCCCTTTTAGTATTTTTCATATGAATATCTCTATCTCACGATTCCAACGATTATTTATTCATATTTTTCTGTGATCTGTGCTAATTACTATGAATTTTTGAATGCAGAATACCATTTAAATGGAGAAATACGCGAGAAATACACGAGAAAATACGAAATACAGCGCAGAACCGTATACCCACCCGATCAGCGCTGCCACACAGCATACATCCGCTTCTTCCCGCTCTAATCCAATGGCTCCGCTCAGATCAGAATGATTTAGATGTAGCGGCAACGTGGCTGCTTGCGGATCATTGGATGACGATCCAACGGACAACATCGTACCCGAAGCAGAATCGAACTCAGGCGAAAGTGCAGACTCCTTGGACGACGTGGCACGTGGAGGACCGACCGATGGCACATCCAACGGTTGAGAACGACTTCGATGCGGGTTCGGATGCAGCGAAGTAAACAGAGCGAGGGAACCCGCTAATGGGACACATGTCGCGTTTGGAAGCGATCCCGCCTGCGATCAACGGCTCACATTTGCACCGAGAGATAGAAGCGGGTTTTATTCGAATTTTAAGTGGGGTTTGAACCTGCTAAGGCCCCCAAACCTGCAATGCTCCTATATATATACGTATTTTTAGGGTTTTGGGGATATTCTTGCGTATTTGGGGCTCTAGGAGCCGTATTTTGGCGTGAGATTTGGAGGCCCTGGAGACAGAGGCAGGAGCTATCATCTGAAGGAGATTTAGTGTCTATTTGAAGAGATTTGGTGATAAATTCCCTATCTTTTGCCTTTTATTTTGCGTATTTGGCTTGTATTTGAAGTATTATTCACGTATTTTGAGTGTTTGGTGATGTATTTGTCTACGAATACTGAATCTTTTCTCTTCATGCGTGGTTAATCTCCCTATATGTTGGTTGTGATGTAGTAGGGTGTTGCATTCTTTGATTTCGATATCTTTTCGCCCTATTTGCATGTTATAATCACATATTTTGTCGATTTCTACATATATCTTGTTGGGTATGTTATACGGAGATGTGGGCATGCTTGAATTGAATATGATTTGAGTAAGACTAATTCGTGATACGATTCGAGAAGACGTATCATGACCTGAAAGGGCACTTGTACGTATTTTCTTCATGAAATCGTTATTATATGTGGTTACTCTTTGGCACGTTTTATGCGATTTCTCGCCATACTTTCCGACGTTCTCATGCCCTAGCCGGATGAAACGTTGAGTTATAGAAAAGATATTAATAATCATTGATTGCATATACCCTAACAAAATCACAACCAACGCATACTCTCCATATTAGTACCCTAACATCGAATTCGCCGTAGTTATCGTAGGATTTTGTTTTCGTATTTTAAACCATCGACTTCATTACTTTTATATCTGAGAGGTGGTTGTTTCTTGTCTTTTTAGTACACTTTATAAACTGAAATCCGTGGTTTTGCAGGTCAGTTGTCCCGTGGATACGATACCTGGACCCACCAGGATTATTACTTGTTCGATCTCCTACACTTGGGAGTAGCGCTCACACATTTTGAGACGATTCAAGCCCCCGCCACTCGAAGGCCTCTCCAGGCCCCCGAACGAGAGGCAGGACCTTTCCCAGTTCGAAGAGGAAGCGGCCGCTCGACAGAGGCAGCTCGACGAGGAAGCGGTCGTCTGACAATGACGACTGATCATCGCCACAAAAGAGAGGCTCTGAGAGGGGAGCCGAGGAGTCCCCCATGTGGTGGCCCAGGGGAGCCGAGAGGGCGCGACCAAGGAGGCCCTCGGGAACGGGACCGTCCTGACCCGCCGAGGGGGTTCTCCGGCCCCAGGAACCCCGCTCCGAAGAACAAGCTCGAGAGAGTGCCGGAGGCTCACTACACGAGGCTCACCCCCCCTTGGTGGAAGTGATGACACAGCTATGGCGGCCGGGCTTCTCAGAGATGCACACCCGGAGATGAGGACAAAGCCCGATAGGAGGAATCAACAGAAATACTGTCGATATCATCGAGACAACGAGCATGAAACTGACGAGTGCTACTCCTTGAAGAGGGAAATTGAGCTGCTAATTTAGGACGTGCATCTCAAAAGATTCGTGGTGAAAGAAGGCCAGGGCACAAGGGAGAAGCACCCGCAGGAGTTGTCCGGCCAACCCCAGCCCAGATCGTCGAGCAAGTTGCCCACCAAATGACCGAGCCGGTCATGCTCGTGAATGAGCCCGATCATGAGCTTGATCATCGCCTACCTGTAGACCGGAGCCCTACCCAAAGACTGGCTGGAATCGCGAAAGATTGAAAGACGGGCCTTGACATTTGTGATCTTTGGCGGCGTGCTCTATCGAAAGTGCCACACGAGATACGACGTCTTACCTTAATTGAAATGCCTCGGACCAAGAAAAGCTGAGGAGGTCGTTTATGAGATACATGAAGGACTCTACGGGAATCACTACGGTGGTCGCACCCTGGCGCACAAGGCCATCTGGCAGGGCTACTATTGGCTGACAATGCTGAAGGACGCGACCAACTACGTCAAGTGGTGCAAGGAGTGCCAAAGATTCTTCAAACATACAACCGCCCCACCCGTCGACCTGATTTCGATCCTCAGACCGGTCCCATTCGCCAAATGGGGCATAGACATCCTCAGACTGTTCCCCCATGGCGTTGGGAGGGAGGAAGTTTCTCGTCGTTGCCGTCGACTATTACACCAAATGGATCGAGGCGAAGCCACTGGCACATATCACCTGAAAGGAAATGAAGATCTTCGTCTGGAAGTCTATTATATGCCGCTTTGGTTAACCCCGCTCCATAGTGACAAACAACGGGAAGCAGTTCGACAGCGCAGACTTCAGAAGCTTCTGTTCGAATTGGGGCATCAACCTTTACTTTACCTCTGTGGCACATCCACAATGCAACGACATTGCTGAAATAGCGAACAAATGCATGCTAGAGCCCCTGAAGAAGAAGGTCGGCAGCGCCCTAGGATCTTGGCCCGACGAGCTACTCGGCATCCTTTGGTCCTACCTGTCACGACCCCGTCTCTGGAATACCCAGAAAGAAAAGATACATGACGAGAACTAAAAACGTATCTGCATGTCCACTTCGAATTGCTGGGAATAGTACATGAAGTATTCAAACAAACAGCCAACCAACAAACACAGAACGACACAAAGTCACAGAGAAATACTGAAAACCAAATACTGAACAATTTCATATACATCTTAAACATCCCATTGCATCAATTCATATAGTACAAGCACCTCTCATCCCAAAAGAAAACCCAAAGTACACATAGCTCTCTCCTCACCCCCTCACCACCCAATCTAAGCACCAACTTCCAACAACAGCCCTCCAACCTCAACCTCCAGCTCCACCTGTCATCCCCAGGAACCACACCTGAAATAGTCAACGGGGGCACGTCAACGTATGACCCAGTAGGAATGCCAACTCCCTCTAGTAAGCTATTATGAAAATGCAATTATTTTACATGCCTTCATAGCAAGGTGCAAATGAAGCATGGAATGAGCTAAAGAGAAACACGTGTATGACATAAAGCAATGATTGCATAACATAAAAGTAGGTACAACAGCAAGAGAGGGAGACAACATAAGTAAAATAAACGCAAGCGGCAATAACTACAATATGAGATGTATATAACAAGGGTATACAACATGGAAGGGCTACAAGTAAGGAACGTACAAGTAAGCAACATTTGATAATGCTACAAAAGTAATGGAAGTTATCTAATAGTGATTTGGACCCTAAGTAGTGGGTATACCCTCTTGGGACTGGACCTCACCCCCAGTTGGGGTGGAACAGGCAAACTCCCCGAGACACACTCTTACTAAAGGAGCCATGTTTCCCCCTTATTTTTCCTTCACATTTTCTCCAATTCTCCTTATTTCTGCCACTCCCCGCCACTCGGGAAAGAACAGGAGGGCTACTAACCATCACAACTGTCCAGCCCCTCATGTTTTCCCCACAACTTAGTGTCCCCCAATCCCCGTGTCACCCTCATTTAAGAGGACTTATTCATTTCTTAGCATTTCAATTAAAAATTTACGTGTAACAAAAGGAATCACATAACAACCACCATTTTCACCTCCTCTCATTCCAACACATATCACTTTTCCAACTACAACATGTGCCCCATAGTTATCATTTCCAACACATATAATTCCAACACATATAATTTTACAACTTCACCATTGATCGGAACAATATGAAAGGCAATCCTTAGTCACCCTTTGTTGATTCCATTCTCTCCTTTTACATAGCCAACAACACATAAATCAACAAGGAATCAGTTAAGTGCTTTCACATTCAACATGAAATTGATTAAGCATGAGCCAACAAAACATATGCTAACATCCCTTAATCCAACATGAAATTAGTTAAACAAAAAGCAAGATGATATTTGACTTCATGTAGGCATTCCAACAAACTCATGGTGGCATAATGACAACTTCATTAAATCAATTGGTACAACATGGAACTAATGACAAATTTCATACTTAACTTCATTTAAACATTCCCACAAACACTTGGTAGGCATGAACTACAACACATAGTAATTGAATCCAATTGAAACAACAAGAGTCTATTAGCATGAAGCAATAGCATGAACCCATAAGCAACATGAGACATATTAGATTCATAACATGAAAAGGGATGCACTCCATAATTAAAGATAATGCGTGAATAAATTTGAATAATAATCCATGAGGAGATGGAATTCTTACTTCAAGTAACACTAATGCACATGCATAATAGAAGAAAATGTATCATGAAGTCATAATTATATCATCTCTTAACATTCAGCTTGTTGGAAATTGCACAACAGTCAGGTTGAATGACAGTTTACTCCATATTTTGGTATGGAATATAACAATGAAATGTAAATGAAAGTTGTAGGTACGGTAGTTTTGGATTCACAGGTAAATTTCATGCAAAAATATGAATTATATGATTTATGATGAATTATTTTGTGAAGCCTGTCAAATCTGTTTTTCAGACAGATTCCAGGGTCTGTATTGATTGCTGATTTTGGGCATGTTTTAGCCAGAATTTCCAAAATTATATACTGTGATGAAATCTTAGAAAAACTTGTTAACTTTCCAACGAGACCAAGAACATAAAATTACATTGTGTGTGCAGGTACTGAGGTCAATTTTACTAAACTGTGTCAAAACTGAAAATCAAACACAGGTTATAAAGATGTAATTTTTGCTCCTAATTTCTGAATTGAACATATATCAAAATTTATATGATTTTGGGGTAGAACTTCAAGATCTACACTTATATATTTTTTCCAGAAATTAAATCTAACTACAGAGACCAGAATTGAAGAAGAAACACACAACAGAAATTTTAGGTTTTAGGGGAGGGTGATTAGCTAAGATAAACAAGGAAAAATGTGATCTTTTTGATTTATTGCACACATAACCCATGAATTCAAGACCATGAGCAATCAAATAGCATACTAGGGAAAATTAGATTACTACCTCAATCTTAGGATGATGGAATCTCCTCCTCTTTCTCCTTGGTTTTCCTTTGATCCCCCCTTTCTCTTCTCTCTTCTTTCTCCTTCTTTCTCCTCCTTTTTTTCTCCCCCTTTCTGTTTTGTCTTTGGCATGGGAAACTTTCGGCCATCTCTTGGGGGAAAGAAAAGAGAAAAGAAAAAGAAAAGGAAATAAGAAGAAGAGTGGAGAAGAATGTAGAATAGTGAGGATTAATTAAAGGAGATATTTCTATGGCTCATGTATTTACAAGTTTGCCATTCTCTACACTCTTCTCATCTTACCACACACACACTCAAACTTAATTACAAGTATGCTATGGCACTAATACCCCTATCAATTACCCTTCAACTTGGTATTGTAATTACAAGTTTGCCATCCTTAATAAGAACTCTCTCTTCTCTCTACTAATAATCCAAGCCCAATAATCATGCCCATCACCATAAATGGTAAGCCCAACCAACTCTAGCCACTAAAATTACCTTAGGGCCCAAACAATAATAAAATAATAACAACAATGTCAACATTAACAACAATAGTAATACTAATGACGACCACAACAACAATACCAATACCAATACCATTCACTAATACCAATAACTTACTAGCACAACAGTAAGAATCCTAACAATAATAGGCTTACTAGCACTACTAATAAACAATAATAACACTCACTACACCATATCCAATACAATCACAAGCATTCACTTATACATCCAACTCATGTCATAATCAACCATATAGCCATTCACGTAGGAAATTACTATGCACTCAACAAAATTACTATACGCACTACGGAGGCACACAAGCAAGCATACACTACATATCAAACAAAAATACATACCCCACTGTATATGGCACTAGGGCCATTATACTACCACACCACTTACACAGCTTCAACCGACGAGAGCCCCTTCATGCTCGCCTACGGGGCAGAGGCCGTCATCCCATTGGAGGTCGACGAGGAATCCCTCCGGCTCCAGTACGTCAACGAAGAAGCAAATAAAGAGGGCCTCGACATTAATAGTGAGCTCATCGATGAGGTAAGCACACGTGCTCTAACAAGCCTTATCAAGCACAACCAAAGGATGGCGAGGTACTACAACTCCCGCATGAGGAAGCGGAGCTTCAGAGTCGACGACCTCGTCCTCAAAGATGCGATCTTCAAACCGAAAATCGGTCATTGAGGAAAGCTCTCCACCAAATGGGAAGGCACTTACTCAATAACAGATATTATGGGACCAACGACTTACATTTTGGCGACCATGAAGGGCGAGGAGTTAGCCAATTCATGGAACGCCGAGCATCTGCTTAAATATTTTCAATGAATATTTTTGTGTTTGTACATTCAATGTGTTGTCTGAATTTAAATTTCAGCTCAACTCCAAAATTAAAAGCGACTTTATTAAGGTTGGCTAAACGCAAGAGGGCCCAAGCTCTCACAAAACGACCTGGAAGATAAAATCACATGTCTCGGCTGTATCTCTGACATGTCTAATGTTTTGACTTAAACATTCTTCGCATTTTTCTTGCGTTTGACATACTTTAGGCCAAAGACGACTTAACCACTGGTACTAAGCTACCTCGCCGCAACCAAAAAGCTCCGTAGTAGGCTACAGACTACACCCTCAAAAGGTCGCCTAGGGACTGGGACAGGATACGTCCCTTGACGACCCTTCCCTATCAAACCTCTGAGGCAGATCACGACCTAGATATCCATAGCAGGTCGGACCTCGGTACCCAAACCAGAAAAACTCCGGGGCAGGCTACGGGCTGTGCCCCCGAAAGGTCGCTTAGGGACTGGGACATGATACGCGCCTCGACGACCCTTCCCTATCAAACCCCCGGGGAAGATTGCGGCCTAGCTATCCATAGCAGGTCGGACCTCGCTACCCAAACTGGGGAAGATCTGAGGCAGGCTACGGGTTGAGCCCCCGAAAAGTCGCCTAGAGACTGGGATAGGCTACGCGCCTTGACGACCCTTCCCTATCACACCTCCGGGGCAGATCGCGGCCTAGTTATCCATAGCAGGTCGGACCTCGCTACCCAAACTGAGGAAGATCCGGGGCAGGCTACTGGATGCGCCCCCCAAAAGCTCGCCTAGGGATTGGGACAGGCGATGTGCCTCGATGACCCTTCCCTATCAAACCTCCGAAACATCGCGGCGTAGCTATCCATAGCTGGTTGAACCTCGCTACCCAAACTGGGGATGATCTGGGGTAGGCTAAGCACTGCGCCCCCGAAATACTCCAACGGCGCGGGACGGGCGACGGCCCGGACCCGTCCCCCAAAGAATCCAACGGCGGGATAGTAAGGAACTTCGTCAACCTAATTGTACACGTAATGAATTTGCAAAAATTCTCTCAGACTCTACAATATTCCGCCTCCCCTCGACCCTAAGCTCGTACATGCCGAAGGTTGAGGACATACACATACAAATACACAAGGCGTACGAACAACAACAGCAAGTAAAGAACTTTCAAATTCATTTAATTGTATGCGCACTACATAGTTACAAAAAAAGTCAAACCCGGCCTCAAGGTCGGCCATACATTGATGCCCCCTGAATTATGGAGCCTCCACTTTCTTTCCACCTTCTGGGTCGCTACCTTCTGGGGCCTGAGAGTCTACCTGGTCATCCGCCTGGTCGCAGCTGATCGGAGCCTCTGCCCCTTTGGCCTCAGCAGCGAGGGAAGCCTCCCCTTCGTCGTCAGAGGTCGCCGACAAACGGGAGAAGTCAATCTCTAGGTTGGGGGTAGATCTTTCCCAACCTCTTCTGGACCCTCTCAAGGTCGGCCTTTAGACCCTCATTGAAGCCCTCGACCCTCATATTGATCGCTCCGGAATGTAACCCAAAGAACGGTTGTAGTTTTACCGCAAGCGCACGGTATAGCGACGAGCGGGTTATCGAACACAGGGAGGACGAATGACCGTGCTTGTTCCAATCAACCTGGCTATTAAGAACAGAAAAGAGAGAAATTTGCCTGTGGCGATCATGTCACAATCTTCAGACAAAGTACGAAGATATCAAATCAAATAAAGAACGTCTAGGGAATGGGGAATCCCCGCTACTCACCATATTTCATCAATGTAATTCATCGGTATCAACATTGCTAGGGTAGAATTTCGGATGAACTCGTTGCAACTGAATGTAGAACCTAGCTCACGCTCTCGCGTTGTTGCCGGTCTATAGCTATCCTAGGTTCGGGTCCAATCTCTTGCAAACCCTAGCCTAGGCAAGCTAGCATTAGGATCAACATCATCGTTCAATCGCGTCCTGAGCCCACTCTCGTGCAAACTCGGGCCACGACCTAGGTTGGGATAGTTCCTACCCGTCCAATCTCTTGCAAACGGGTATCAGCACGGAATTGCAACCGGAAACTCTAGTATCGGTCCAATCTCTTGCAAACCGATACTATGGAAATTCGACTCCAACCCAATTCGGATTTCTAGGGTTTCCTATCGAATTGGGATCCAATCTCTTGCAAATCCCAATCGGTATGAATACCTAGCTATCCGTAGTAAATCGATCCCAATCTAATCCATAATAGCAATTCTAGCAAAATTTCTACCAATTCATCACAAATCTGAAATTGGGCTCGTAGGGTTCATCCCCACGCCCCAAGACGTGGAGACTACTCACAATTCATAGCACAAACACAAAAATAATCAATGGAATTAACAAGAGAATTCATCACAATTTTGAGATAAGCAATAAAAATAGTATTTTTAGAGGAGAGAGACACAAACCAATGGAGTTCTTCAAATAATTCAACAAAAATCAACTTTTGTCTCCTCTCCAATCACAAGAATAAAGCTAAAAAGTTCATCTAAAAAGCTGCAAAAATCTAAGAGAAAAGCTCTCCAAACTAGGGTAAAAACAGGGGTTAAATACCCCCCAAAATCGTCCAAAAAACTGTGACCAAAATACCCCTGCGCAGCCTGAAATCCGCAATTTTCGCTACAGGCAGCGCGTCGCACTCGGACGAGTGACAAAGGTCGCTCGGCCGAGTGAGAAACCCTGTAAATTTCCAGTAAGTCTGGGTCTTCGGGGGTCTTCACTTCGGGATTCGCTCGGCCGAGTGAGTTGTCGTCACTCGGCCGATGGCTTCTTAGTACTCGGGCGGTCGGCATTTGCCACTCGGCCGAGTGGGTCTTCTGAAGCTCAGGCAGACGAAAAACAGTAAGTTGGCGATTTTTGACATGCGTCGTCTGGGTGCCACTCGGGCGGACGGGGTCTCGTCACTCGGCCGATGTGGCTTCCGTCGCTCGGCCGAGTGCACGCATGAAACGTATCCAATCTGGTCGGCCGAGCGGTGTCTCGCTGGTCGGCCGAGTGACTCCTTCACTCGGCCGAGTGAGACACCAAAAATGCCCAAACAGCTTGTTTTGGCCTCCTCGTCGCTCCTGCGACGCTCTTTCTTCTTTCGCTCCTCTCCAACAGCAAAATACCCCTCGGGGAGGTCATCGACGACACTCTGGAGTAGGCGTATCTCGAGATCACTCCAAACCGCTCCAAATCACCTGAAATGCGACAGAAACAACAAATCGTGAAAAGCATCGCAATATCGTCTATATATCGTGAAAAACATGATTTGGGCGATCTAAATGACATGCAAACATGCGGGAAAAAAGTGTAAAATAAGGAGTGATCAAAATCCCCCAAGCTTACCTCTTACTCGTCCTCGAGGAAGATAAGTAAAAGGCGAACCCGGTGGATTCGGAAAACGAAAACGGCGAAAAACGAAAAATGAAAAACGAAGAAGAACGAAAAACGAAATAAAAACAAAGAAGAAAGAAGGAAGCGAAGAGGGAAGCTGCTAGATCATTTTGTCAGGACGTGGGTTTCACTTACTCATATAGCATGCACCGAATGAAAAACACATGTCAAAGAATTTTATTTCGATATCATAGTATAATGGTGCAAATAAAAATAGAAAACCCACGAATGATGATATAACATGAAGAACGGAATAATTTTAGGATTAACATCGTCTGAATCATTTAAAGCGGTATACAAATCGCAGATCACACACTTTTCAATTGAATGCTTTCTATGAGGAGTATAAGAGTATCACGCAATAGAATAGAAAGAATAGATAAGCATGGATTTCATGAAATGAGTGCTAGGCATAGATTTCTGGACTTCGTAAAGCTAGAAATAATCTCACCGAGTATAGAATATTACTTAGCCTAGGTTGTCGTGCAACGTCAAGTAGTCACTCTCTCACACATCATTGGATTCCCTCCCCCAAGCTTATCTATAAGCATGGTGGCATAAAAAATATTTACATCCCCATTTTTTATAAAGCTCCAAAAGCAATGAAAATAAATACAAAAAGAGAGAAGAAAGAGAGAACATGAGGTGGGATCTTTTATTGAGGTTCTTTCCTCTTTTCATTTCCTTTTCCTTTTCTTTTTTTTTTCAAATAGCATATATACACAATGATCCCAACTCAAAGAGAAGTAAGAGCATACAAGAATTTTTTTCTTTTTTCTTTCTTTGGTTTTGGGAAATTTGGAGCTAGGAATTAATAGCGGGGGAAATGCCATATAATAGAATCGCTAAGGGGAGATTCACCAATGATTTTAAAATAGAGAAATGATGTTCAAGATTTGTGGAGAAAGAAATAAATATATCTCTCGGTTCACTCTATAAGACATGCACAACAACTTCAGCAGGGTAATCTAATCTACTCAGTTTCGATCACAAAAAAAAACTAACTAATCCAGATTTATCATAGCTAACATCATTCAATCATCCTGAAGTGAAATGTACAAATCATGCATATTGTCACGCCCCGCTTCTCATTCTACCGGGAGCGAGGACGCGAGCGGGTCCGCGATGTGCTTAAAACAAGGAGGAGTACTTTTTTTTTCTTTTCTTAATCTTTTGGAATCCTTCTTTTTTTTTCCTCCTTGGCTTAAACACACTAAGCGTCTGTATAAAAATTACAGATCCTTGCATGCAAATTTAAGAAGCAGCTCAAACAACATTATTACATATCCAGCGTACAATAATTAAGATACAACTTGGGCCTAGTATAGCAATACAACAAAGTACACAATTACATTATTTTAAATGTAAATAAACAGTCACGAAGGGGATTGTCTAATCTTCTGTGGGTGGGTACTCCACGTGCTCGTCAAGCACTGGCTCGATTCCTATGGTAGTGTCTTCAAAGAACTCACTATCGATACCTGACGGACATTTCGTAAAACAACAAAATGAAATGTCCGTCAGCGAGATTTACTCGGCAAGATATTCTCAAAACCAAAATATTGAACATTTTAAAATTAAACAACGATGAACTTTAAAGACAAGTAATAAGCTTAATTTACAAATAAGCAATAAAAGAGATAAATCAGTTTAAAGCAGTTAAAACAATTAAAGCAGTTAAAGCAGTTAAACATTTGCAACCTGCAGCAATTTAATCATTTTGATAGCCATTTGCAATACCATTTGCAACCTGTAACAATTTCATTATTCAATAACAATTTGCAATGCCATCTGTAACCTGTGACAATTTAGCATTCAATAATCACACTGTAGCAACCTGTAGAAAAAGATGTTAGAACAATAATCAATAACCAGTCTATCCTAGTGATAAGTCCATGTCCAAGAGTACTAGAGATAACCAACATGCAGCCTGCGACGGGAGCAACTCCGAGGCTTACCCACCGTTCCGATATGGCAACGGTCAAGGATCTAACCCCCGTAATGTGTTGGAGGTAATTTAGTATGGCGCATCCAGTCATTCTGTGACACTTGTGATCATAGACTACCCCAATCCCAGGTCAAGTCTAGTGCCGGTCAAAAGAACGTGTACTATCTGTCTATTATTGAAATTCCATCTTCCATTCTATATTATTAAAGTTCCATCTTCCATTCAATATTGTTGAAGTTCCATCTTCCATTCAGTCAATTCAATCTCGGTGTTCCAATAGTCTGTACAACAGTCTCGTGAAAGTTCACAACTTCACGACTCGATTAAATGAAAACATCAGGATCACTTAAATAAATAAAAGAACGAGTAAGATATGATTTTAACCAAGCAAAAGAGTTTAAATTAGCTTAAACTACTTTCTAAGACTAGTAGTTATTTTTCAAGATTTTTAAACAATTTTTAAACTATTTTAAATAGCCAAAAAGCAATTTTAAATCAAGAAATGATTTTTAAAACATATATTCAAGGAATTGTTTAGAGCAAACCGTACATCAGAATTCTTCAAACAAGGTGTCAAAATGATCGTATTCACTAGTACTAAGACATATATTTTTATCGTACATAAGTGTATGTAAAAATAACAGATTACGAATTTTAAAAGGATTTTTAAAATAAGAATTTATCATTACAACATATCTTCAAAGATTTATTCCGGGCAAACCGTACGTCGGAATTCTGTAAACAAGATGTCAAAACGATCGTATTTACAAGTACTGTAACATATATTTTTATCGTACAACGGTATGTGTAAAAATTGCAAGCTACGAATTTTTAAAAGGATTTTAACCTATTTAAGTTTTGCCTTTAAAAATTTACTGTGAGAAATATACTTGCCTGATCGCGACGAAACTAGCGCCAATGGATTCGTTTCGACGTTTCTGATTTTCTGGGACTAGCCTCGCAATTTTCTGAGGCCTGTACGAATTAATATGAATTTAAGCCCAATAATTTTATTTAATAAATATTAGAAAATACGAAAATACGTATTAAAATACGTATTCTCTGCGTATAAAAATTAAAACGAACAACGTTCGTTTCTTTTACCCGCGAGAGAGCGAGAGCGAGAGCGGGGTGGCGTTCGCCGGCGGCGGTGGCGGCGTCGTGGGGGCCGGTGGTTGGTTGTCGTCGGTCGACGGCACGGAGGGGGACGCGGCGGCTCTGTCGGAGCGGTGTCACGTCGGCTGGAGCGGCGGCCGGATGCGAGAGAAGGCGACGGCAACGAAAACAGGGGAGGGGCGGCGATGTGCTCGGGTTGCTGCGGCGGCCTCGGAGCTCTCTTCGTCGGTGGAGGAGGGAAGCGGCGGAGGGCGGGTTCGATGGAGGCTGCAGCGATGCACGGGAGCGGCGGACGTCGGAGGTCAGCGGAGGAGAGGCGAAGGCGGGGCGGACGGCGTGCTCGCCGGAGTGACGAGCTGAGGCGGTTGTCGAGGGGTGTAGTGCGCATGCGGGCACGGCGGGGCTCCGGAGCTGGTTGATGACAGCGGGGAGCGACGCCGTGGCATAACAGCAGCGGGGGTGGGGCGCCGCTGTTGGCCGGAGAGCGGGCGGGGGATAGCGGCCTGTGCGGGGGCGGAAGCCTGGCGGCGGGCGGCGTCGTTGTGGCGGGACTCCGGCGATGGGCGGTCGGAGACGTGGGCGCACGGGCGGAGAGGCGTTCGGCTTGGGGTTGCCACTCGTCGGAGAGGGTGAAGGGAATGTTCTCGGGAGAGAGGGGGTGAGTGGGTCGAGTGCGTTTTTTTGAATGGAGAGAGGGAAAGAGACAGTGAGTTCCTCCGTTTTTGAACAAAGAGATGAGCTTGAGGCTGTGTTGAGTTTTTTCTGGGAAATTTGTTGTAGGGAGAGAGATTAGCTGAGAGGGAGATCTGATTAAGGGGTAGGGGTTTAGTTTGATCGGGGTGAGCCTTCGAACGGGGGAGAGAGAGCAATGGAGATGGGTTCGACGTGGGTTGGTTTGCCTAAGGATGGGTTTCTGTGAAGGAGAAGGAGATTAGTGAGGGGTTTATATAGGTTAATGATAATAATAGTTTAATGAGGGTGTAATTAATATAGTCAATTCTATTTAATGCCAAAGCTAGCCTTTTTGACAAAAGAGTAAGCCAATTTGGACTAACACTCTCTTACTAACAAAACGTGTGTGAGGTTGCCGACGGTAGGGGATTAAACTAGGTAATTAACATGGTAATTAGGGTAACGTAAAACGGTAATTAGTGAAAGTAATTAGTGAAATTACAATTTTGCCCCTAGGGTTAAACGATTCCGAAAATTACGAAAATATAGCCACGGGTTCGTATCGTCACGAGGATCGTGACTACGAGATCTATTTCGTAGTTTGGACTACGGAAATACGAGTTTTGGGCCAAAACGTTTAGGAAGCGGGTTTGCGGGTTCTCTATTGATCCGACTTCGGAAAATTACGAAATTAATGTGGGAGGCTCTAAATGATCTTAGAGTGATACTATAGAAGTTTGAAATCATTTTGAAAACGTTTACTTAGAAAAATAATTGTTACGACTATAACATTAAAATTGAGTTTAGATAATTATACAAATCATTTAGGAATTTAGGATGGTACTCGCATACCCTAAAATAGGCTATAAATATATTGTGTCTACAAAATATTTTTTTTATAAATGGTTTAGAAACTATTTTGATGTTCAACTTCTAACAAACCATTATAAAATATTATTAATTAAGAAAATACGTAGAAAATAAGTATTGCTGAATACGGGTCATCACACATATAGAAGTGATATAGGAAAAGAAATCGGTACTCCAGATATAAGCATTCAATGCGTGAATCTTGGTGTGTTTTCTGCGATAGCATACATATGAATATTCAGACTCAGCTAATAATAAAATTTCATCCATTTTCATGCGGGAAAAAGTGTGGGTTACTATTTTTAGATGCAAGGCAAGTCATAGCATATGGTATCAGAAATAGAATCTAAGACATGACAAATATAGCATGCATATAAAGGAAGCTAACTCCACGTAAGCATCATCATAGAAAAGTCATCTCTAGCATGAGATGAAAAAGAAATAAAGATAAAGGGGAAAATAAAACTATTTACAATGCGGCACACAGAAAAATAAGAAAAACGTGATGCATGGTAAAATAAAAGAAAACATGATGAAAATAAGTGTAAAAGCGGAAAATGGCGTGAAAAAAAACTAAAATGAAGGTGTTAAATCAAAAGGAACGTGAGAACTCACTCCCCCAAGCTAAATGGCACAGTGTCCTCAATGTGCAAAGAATGGCACACCGAGAAACAAGTAAAGTGAGGGGTAAGTGAGGATGCATGCATGAGGAAAAATAAGAAAATAATGAAACGAAAAATATGATGCGGACATGATGCATGCAAATAAAGGAGTGATACAGATATAAAGGTGTGACACCAAAAACTCTCCCTCTCTCAAAAAAGATATATAAAGATATGATCAGAATGTGAATCCAAAATAAGTGAGGGGAGGGGGGGTGGACAAAAAGCATCAGGACCCAGCAGAAACGGGCAGCACAACGGCAAAAAGAATCGATGGCATCAAGGGTGCCTAAGAAGGTGGTGCTGCGCCGTCTACGTCCTGAGGCTGAGGTGGTGGTGGTGGCTGGACAGGCTGCTGAGCGGGTGTGGGTGTGGAAGTGGAAGCAGGCTGGGTTTGTGTGGTAGTGGGGGTGGGAACCTGCTGGGTGGGTGGTGGTACGCGGGGGAGACGCTCCAGGACCTGGGTAAGACAGTAGTGAATCTGCGGGAGCAGGTCAAAGCGGCAAGCCATCGCAGTGACGGTGGCGGTCAGGGTCCTAAGGTCGCCTCTGAGGCCACTCACCGCCCCCTCGAGAGCACGAATGCTCAGAAGTACAGTGTCGGGGGGAGGTGGTGCAGAGGGACGCACCGGTCTGGGCTGTGCAGGTCGGGGCTGGCGTACTCTGGTGGCGTAGGTGACAGGCTCAGCAGGCGAGGGAACAAAAGGGGCTGCACTCGCAAGTGTGGGCCTGGCCTCAGTGCGAGGCTGGGCAGGACGGAGAGAAGTGGAGGCAGCATCAACGAAAGAAGAATACAAAAGAGGCAGCGAGGCGGCCAGAGAGGTCGGTGACACAGAAGTGTGGACAGACGCCACGACACTCTCGGAAAATACAGCAGCGGTGGAGACAGGGGTGGAGACTACGGTCTCTACGGGAGTGGCAAAAGAGGGCTCTCCGCACTCAAATATAGTCGGCGGGCGCTCGGGTGGGGCAGAGGAAACGGGCTCGGCAGACAGAGGGCCAGTGGTGGTGGTGGCAGGCGTGGAAGCAGTGGAAGTGGGCTCTGCTAAGGTACTCCCGACACCGACACCAGTGTGGACAGAGGTGTCGGGAGCAGCAGAAACATCAGGGATAGGCTGAGGGGCCACGGGGTCAACAGGGGCAGCAGGCTCGGCAGGGGCAACAGGGTCTGCGGGGGCAGCGTGGGCAGCGTGGGCCTGCTCGGCCTCCTCAGCCTCGAGCACGTATGCGGCTGGGATCAGAACATCCATCGCAGGGAGCCAGTCCACATGGGCGGTGCAATCTGAGTCCGAGCTGGGCTCGGAAGAATCATGTAATCGGCACCGTAAGGGCCGTGCAGCCAGACCCAGTGTCACTCACCGTGCGGACGCAGCATCTTCATCCGGGCCATAACATCAATGGACAGTGAAGTGGGGCCCGGTACTCGTCGCAGGTCATCAGGGAAGTCCTCGCCGGTCATAAGGGCGAGCAAGGTGATCAGGCCGCCACAGCATATCGGTGAGCGAGCGCCCACCGATACGATGATGCGGTCCAAAAACCAAGCCGTGACATCAATCACGATGGCGGGGACCAACTCATCACCCTCCCTAGATAGAGCTCTGGGCCGTGTCATCGCGTAGAGCATATAGAGCTCTGGAGTGGACATCGTACCCACCTCATATCTCGCCAAAAAGGTCGTCGCCATAAGGCGCTGAGCTAAACGGAGCCAGGGATGTACAATGGCAGAGGCCTTGCCCTACTAGGATCAAAGGCAGCGTGAAGACCTGTAATCCGGGCCCAGAAGGCGTCGGCGTCGAAGGAAGGTGGGGGGATATGGGTGGGGGCGTAACCTCGGTCGGCCCCGGGGACATCGGGCCACGAGAAGAAGGCTCTCATCATACCGAGAGTGACCTGGCACTCCCGGTCCATGAACCGAAACGAGCATCCCTCATCGGTCCGGGCGATCGAACTAAGTACCTCAAGTGTCGGGCAGATAAACGTGTCCGCCGACACCTGAAAGAAATCTCGCCAGCCCACGTTGTCGTACAACGTGAGCATCCCCTCTAGTACCCCCAGGCGTCCTAGGTCTGCAAGGTGTGTGAACCTGGAGGGTACGATCGAGCGCTGGGAGATACGCTCGAAAGTGACGCGGTGTGCGTCGTTCCGGAACGTGATCCTGATCACTCCATATTTTACACATTTTTTCTGCATATTTGCATACCGTTTTGATCGCCCATATCACGCTTTTCACGATTATTCGACAATATTGCGATACTTTTCACTATTTCTTGTTTTTTGTCGTATTTCAGGAAATATGGAGCGATTTGGATCGATTGTGAGATCAAGAGGATTTGCACCCACTCCGGAGTGTCAACCATGGCCCTTTTGAGGGTTATTCTGCAATGGAAGAGGAGTGGAAGAAGAAAGAACGTCGTAGGAGCGACGGGGGAGCGAAAAGATGAAGATTGGGCATTTTCAGCATGCCACTCGGCCGAGTGAAGGAGTCACTCGGCCGAGCATTGAGACCCCGCTCGGCCGGCCAGATTGGACACGCAACAGAGATGTATCAGCGTGCACTCGGCCGAGCATCGCACGCCGACTCGGCCGAGTGCGGAGACTCCGTCCGCCCGAGTGGCACCCAGACGACGGCAAGCCAAAATGTCCAACTTACTGTAATCCGTCAGTCTGCCCCAGAAGCCCGACTCGGCCGAGTGACGAAAGCCATCCGCCTGAGTACCAAATGCCCCTCGGCCGAGTGACATTTGCCACTCGACCGAGTGATGCCGAGGACACACGGCGCCCAGATTTTCAGACATCCTCCTACTCTTTTCAAATTTGCTATCATTCCAGCCATCAAATTATTTTTCTCATATTTTTTATGGATAGTAGACTTCATGACGATTCCAACACCGCCAAGAACGCGCAAATCGGAGGTCGGATGAAGTCTGGGGAATTTCTGCAAGTCGACGCTGCAGTGCTGGAATTCTCACTCGGCCGAGTGAGCTTTCCCCACTCGGCCGAGTCGTAACCTGCCCAGAATTGAAGTTGTACGCGGACTCCGTTTCGTGCGTGAGTGGGAGGGGATTTCTAGGGCTTTTTGCTAGGGTTTTTTGGGGGCTATTTAAGGGGGTTTGTAGCCACCATTAGGGGGGTTCCGAAGATGTTTTAGGGAGGATTATTTTAGAGGTTAGGCCATGCCCTAGGCCCCCTCTTGGATCAAAAAGCTTGTATTTGGATTGTAGATCTTCATCAAGCTAAGTATTTTGTTCTTTTTATTTGAATCTTTATTTTTCTATCTTTTTGTATGCAAGCAATGATTTCTATTGATTCTCATATCCTTATTGCTATGCTAGAGTAGATTTGTTGTTCTAGGGTTTGGGGATGAACCCTATGGATCTAATTTCATATTTGTGATGAATGAATTTCTAAATTGTTAGAATTGCTAGGAGGTTAGGTTGTGATTGATTTCCTACGGATAGCTAGGGATTTCCATCGATTTGGGATTTGCAAGAGATTGGATTCTAATCGATGGGAAGCCCTAGAAATTCGATTTAGATTGACAATTGGATTTCTCTAGATTTGGTTTGCAAGAGATTGGGCCAAAGCTAAGATTTTTAATTGTGATTCTATACCCATATTCGTTTGCAAGAGATTGGACGAATACGAACTATCACAACCTAGATCGTAACTCGAGTTTGCACGAGAGTGGGCTCGAGGGGCGATTGAACGATGATGTCGATCCTAATGCTAGTGGTTTAGGCTAGGGTTTGCAAGAGATTGGGCCCTATCCTAGGTTCGCTATAGACCGGCAATAGCGCGAGAGCGTGAGCTTGGTTCTATATTCAGTTACGACTAGTTCACCTCAACGCAAGTCTAGTAATGTTGAGATTCACTATTTACGATGATGTATGACGATCCGTAGTGGGAATTCCCTAGCCCTAGACGTCTTTCTTTGATTTTATATCCCCATACTTTGCCCGACGATTGTGACAGGATCGCCGCAAGGCAAATTCACTCTTTTATTATATTGTATTTGAATCGATATTTGACCGATTTCTTTATCATCGACACCGACATCCACCACCATCTCCATTATATCATACCATAGCCATCTCCACCAATAAAACATTCGTAGTCAAACCAACCTAGGATAGATTGGAACCGACACCACCTCCTCGTGTTCGATAACCCGCTCGCCACTACACCGTGCGCTTGCGGTAAAACTACAATCGTTCTCCGGGACGTGTATCCGGGGCCGATCAAGTTTTTGGTCGTGCTCTTGGGTTGCATTTCGGAGCGATCAAGTTTTTGGCGCCGTTGCCGGGGAGGTGTTTCCGTTGGGTGCCAATTTGTCACAATTAGGTTGATTAGATTACATTAAAAAATCAAAAAAAAAAACAAAAAAAAACATTGAGAGAAATTTTTTCCCACCACCTGCTATTATTATCTTTATCTCTCTTTGTACCACTGACGTCTTTTCCAGGTTGTTTACTTTGATTGATCAGGTACAGTTGTTGCAGCGATGGTGCTTCCAAAGAAAATGCGAGCGGGCTCTATACGATCCTACATATATCTCGCTGCATTCTATCAGGCTGATGGAGAATCCTTCTGGGAAGCCTTGTCTAGGTTTGAAGGAATGTTAGAAATGTTCCAGACGGAGTCAGACCACGAGTGGAATGACTCCACGCTATTTGATATCTTCACTAGAAGGCTAAAGGGACCCTCACGTGAGTTTTTGAAGAGGATGCAAGTGGGGAAGTTCAGTGATTTGCAGTTGGCAGCAGCCTTGGAGCAAATGATAGATGATGCTCGATCTACTGGTTCACTAATCGTTACGGTAAGTAAACCATACGACCAAGTATTCATCGATTTTGTTATGGCTAATGTCTCTAGTGCAGGTACTATCATAGATGGAGTGTATGCTTCACTTGAAGGTGATCATATCCACCTTTATACCATCAACACTCCACAGATAGAGACATCTGAGTTGCCAAAGGAGGACACGTACACGGACCTATTGAGAAACATTGTCGACGTAGTTCGAAATTCCGGTCCATTAACAATAATGGCAGGTGATCCTTTTGAGCTTGAATTTCAAAACTTTATTACTCATCGTATCTCTTCCACAGGCACAATTGGTGATGGAGTCTATGCTCTAGTTGAGGGGCACAAGACCCACTTTTATACCGCGGTCAAGATACATGAGCCCATGAGCCACCTGCACCTACTATTGAGGAGGCCAAGCCATGCAAACGGGTGCCTCGAGCTCCAGGACAGAAACAAAGAAGGAGGCATGAAAAGGAGATGATGATGTTTACATTGCCTTCTATACCTGAGGAGCCTGCGGAGGATGTCCACGTTCAGCTTGGGGGAGAGTCAGCTTGTGCCATCGTCGCTCCCCCTTGCCACCCACATGAGCCAGAGCTTGCTTTTGAGGAGGCCTTACATGCGGAGCCAGAGCTTGTCACCGAGGAGGCCATGCATTGGGACGAGGACACAGCCATTCATGAGGATCCCAAGCATTACCCTCCTCCTTTCGAGCTACCGCAGCCATCCCCACCTTCTACAGAGGCTGAGCATCCCTCAGAGGACCACCCTTCCACTGAAGCCAAGGACAATCCCACAGAGCTTATGGCTCCCCTTCAGGGAGATCTCTTTACTCCCTCGCCCTTTATATTTGATTCCCCTCCCGTGTATGATGCTTGCTATGATTCAGATTTTGACGACTCATTGCACCTTTTGCAGGATTTATGTACATACGATCAAGAGGTACGATGGGACGTATACGAGGAGGAGAGCGAGGAGTTAGCACCCATGGATGCTATTAATTATGATCAGGAGGTGCGATGGGATAAGTCTGACGATGATGAGGAGCTGCCTGATGAGACCTACGCTTATATGCCCGAGCTACCTGAACAACCTGAGGCGAACAATGTGGAGTTGATCGATGTGGTACACGAGAGTAGAGATTTATTTCCAGGGAAGTGTTGTCAACCGTTTTTAATTTTAAATACTTATGTTGATGACCCTCTTTGGAATACATTTATTTTGGGGAAGAATTATCCACATCAGATTGATGCGGCTTATCTCTTGCAGGGTACAGGTGGAGTCCTTGGAGAGATGCTGGGAGTCGCATTGCTGGAATCTGATGGAGTTCGTGGACACACGCGCCTAGCAGAGCCACGGAAAGAGCAGTTGGAGCAGTTGCCGGCACCGGCAAAGATACTGGATCCGCCTTTTGCTATAGGTGATATCAATCCAGTAGTGTAGAAATTTTTATGCTTTAAATAAACACGAATCCTCTCGATAGCGAGAGGACCGTATAGATTTGCTTGAATAAATATCACCTCATATGACGGCAACAATAATCATTTACACCCCAAACCCATTATATATATTTATTGCCCTCTTTATATTTTTATGTGTCACATCCTTTTGCTCACCACCATCGAGCATTTCTTTCAAGTGAAACCTTACTTTCTTATTCGTTTGACTTGATCACGCTTTGCAAAGCCATGACATTTTTGGTCAAGTCATTTGAATAGGTTTGTTTGGTATAAGCTTGGGGGAAGGCGCTCTCATGCATCATTGTATTTGCATGTAGTTGCATTAGGATTTCATGTCATTCATTTCATCATTTTTTTATTCACCCCCCTTATTATTATCGTTGTTCCTCATATTCTTCCATTATGATCACATTGAGGACAATGCGAAGTTTAAGCTTGGGGGAGTGCATTTCCATGCCATTAAGATGCATTAGTTGCATTTTTACTTTATTTTAGGATTTTTAAAATTTTTCAAAATTTTGCATCATCTTTTTGAATTTTCCATCTTATTTTCCTTTTATGTGTGTTCATGCATCATGTTGTGTGCTTGTTTTTCATTTCTTTCCTCTCTTTTATTTTCCTTTCTATTCTTTTGCTAGATGCGTTCCTTATGATGATATCTCTTATTGCTTTAGCAACCATCACGATGCTTATTATTCTTTGCCATGCTACTTAGAGTATTCCGTAGTCTTGCTATTCACATGTGCTTGCAAATCTATTTCTCTTGATGACCCCTCTAAGTGATCGCATGATATTCATTGAAACTGAATGTATGGATTAGTGTTTAGTATGCTTTTTTTGGAAGTGCACCAAGATTCACGCATCATTAGTATATCTGAAGCATCAGTTTTATTGTCTTAATTCACCTTCTGTTGCATGCCTGATATGATTGTAAACTTACTGCTTGACTTCACTATTTATTGAAATGATTGAGAATATCCATGCTTACATATGAGTTTTAGTTGATGTATTATCTTATTGAACCGTCCGTGCACATCTTAGAGTGAACCGAGTGTTATATTACTTCCTTCTCCACATATATCTTTTTATTCTCTACATGTCACTTGAGTTCACCTCCTAAAGTTACTTATATCGCATCTATTTCCCAAAAATCCCTACAGAAGAAAAAGTTAGCTCCAAAAGTCCAAAAAGCTAAAAAGGAGCCAAAAGCCAAAAATACAAATCATATAGCTCCTACAAAAATCCAAAAAGAAAAATGAGAAACAAAAAGTTAAAAAAGAAAAAAAATGAAAAAAAATACATTTCTCTATCTCATTATTGGAGCCACAAAATACTTGGGAAAACCAAGGCAAAAATCTCATTTTCCACTATTATATTCCTTTGGATGCGACGCCTCAAGCTAAGCTTGGGGGGGTGAATTCATTTGACCATATGAGTGAGTATGACATTAGAGTGGAAACGTGCATGAATGGGAATATTCGATAGTGCTTAGACTTTGCAAAATATATATTAGATATGGAGATTTTTCATGATTTGAAATAAATATGTGAAAGCCATGACTTTTATTCTATTCTCTATTGCATGCTTGGTGTGAATCTTATATGCTTCATTTATAACTTTTGATTGAAAAATGCATCGCCAACATTTGTATATTAAATTCTATGAAATGCGTGATGTGGATATGAATTGATTGTATGAATTTAGAGAGTCCCTCTTATTGTTCTTAAAAGCTTGCAAGTACCATGTTTATGAAAGATATGAAATCCTTATAGCATGCGATTCGTATTTTCCAAATTATCGTGATGTGTAGCTTATGGCTTGAGATTTGAGAGAATAATCTAGCAACCCCTTCCGCCTCGCGTTCTTTCTTTTTCTTTCATTCCATTACCTTTGTTTTCATCTCCCGAGTTCGTCTCTCTACTTATCTTCCTCGAGGACGAGTAAGAGGTAAGCTTGGGGGATTTTGATCACTCCATATTTTACACCTTTTTTCTGCATATTTGCATACCGTTTTGATCGCCCATATCACGCTTTTCACGATTATTCGACAATATTGCGATACTTTTCACTATTTCTTGTTATTGTCGTATTTCAGGAAATATGGAGCGATTTGGATCGATTGTGAGATCAAGAGGATTTGCACCCACTCCGGAGTGTCAACCATGGCCCTTT